>JAHRHZ010000065.1:12416418-12510666 GCA_024137785.1 Ginglymostoma cirratum
TGATGAAGGGTTTAGGCCCGAAACGTCAAGTTTTCCTGCTCCTATGATGCTGCTTGACCTGCTGTGTTCATCCAGCCCCATGCTTGTTATCTCGGATTCTCCAGCATCTGCAGTACCTTTTATCTCAGTACATGGGTGTTCACTGCCCATCACTAACTGTCCTAAGGTGATGATACTAGGTTTGTGTGAGAATACGACAAGATACTGTTGGTACTGAAGTTCTTGGGCTGAGTGTCCAGGATTTTAACCTAATAATTTAGGAATTGTGATACTTGTCCAAGTCATGGTGATATTTGACTTGGAAGCAAATTTTGAGTCAATTGTGTTTCTATGCAACTTATCCAATTATAAGACGCACACAAAATTGGAAATTGCTGGAAGAGCACAGCAAGTCTGGCAGCATTTACGGAGAGAAGTCAAGTGTTAACGTTTCTGGTCCAGTGACCCTTCCTCAGAAGAAAAAGACCACCATAAGGCTCTAAGTCATAGGAGCAGAAGGTGGCCACTTGAGTCTGCACCACCACTTAAACTAGATCACGGCTGATTGGACAGGCCTCAATTCCACTTTCTTGCCTTTTGCCTACAACATCCGATTTCCTTACTGATCAAAACTATCTATTCTCACTTTTATTATACTGAATGAAACATCTTCGAGAGCTGCTCAAATCATTTAAACTTCAAGAAAGACTGCATCACTGTATCAATGTCCATAGAGAAATATATACTTCAATGAACAGTGACAGTGCATTAGAAAACCAACATTATGCATAAGGATATTTAATTGGGCTTGGCTGAAAATGTAAACATTTTCCTCTGACTTGGGTATCCTGGAAAGTGGTTTGGCTAGGTTCGAAAAATACATTAATTGGTCAGATGTGCAACTTCAAACATTGGAAGATACAGAAAAAAAGTGTAACCAAAATTAATGCAATTGAGAGATGCAATATTCCTAGTTCAGGATCCCTGCAAAATAGCAGTAAAAGTAAAATAGATTTACTCTGCTAGAATGTGATGTAAAATGCAATATGGAAGAAGTCAGTCAGCAGGAATACTGCAGATAAAAATCACTGAAGAGCAAATGGGCTGGATTTTTCCAAGGAGTAGCAATCTCACACAGAGGCATACTTCTATACTGATGGCTCTACGCTACGAAGGAACCTGTCAGAGGAAAGAAAACCACACTCCCCTTTGCATAGCAGTCAGCTACCATTTTCTGAAATTTAAAGTCCAGAATCCACAGACACTGACAGCTGCTGTTAAACCATAAGTATGCGAGGGAAATGTGACATTAGAGTACGAGGAGGGTAGGTCGGGTGAATAGGAGAAACAGAGTCCAGTGGGGGCCTGGTTGGGTCAGAGTCTTGGGGAGTGGGTGTAAGTGATCTGACGGAGATGTAGTTGGGCATGTCCGAGGTAAGTATGGGGTCCGTTAAATAGTTGGTTTAAAAGCCTATTGAGTAACTAACTTTTCCTATTTAACTCCAAAGTCTCCAATATAAATGGTGAAGAAGAATTAATTGCCCAGCAGAAAACTCAATTTCCCGGGAATTCCTTTGGAGAGTTGCAAGATGGGATTCTGCAGGGTTCCCATGTATAACTCCTATCCATAATAACTGTCCTTCCAGCAGAAAGTCCAATCCAATAAGTTTCTAATGGATCAGTGCATTTAAATCTAAAGCATAATGTGGACATTTATCACCATTAGCCTAAGGTTCTACATCAAGTGATGGCGAACAAATATATACACCCAAAAACCAATTAGCAGCAAGAACTTCCAAATCATTGTTCGTGGAGTTAATTTTTCTTCTGTTCCTTTAATAGCATCATTAACACCGTAAGGGGGTCAGTTAGCTCAGTTATAAGAACATAAGAACTAGGAGCAGGAGTAGGCCATCTGGCCCCGAGCCTATCCCACCATTTAATAAGATCATGGCTGATCTTTGAGACTCCGCTCCACTTACCCGCCCACTCATCATAACCCTTAATTCCAGTTGTGAGACGGTTGGTTTACAATGAAGAGCTATACCAACAGCACGGTTTAAATTCCCCCACCAGCTGAGGTTACCATGAAGGACTCTCCACCTTAGTCTCCCTCCTTGCCTGAGACACAGTGACCCTCCGGTTAAACCACCACCAGGTCTCTCTCAGTCTCATGAGAGTAGCCCTACGGCCTGGCAAGACAATGCCGACTTTACCCTTAAGGCTGTAAACATCAATGTTCTTCAGATAAGCAAAATCCAGTGTCTGTTTGGTAATTTACTCACTAAACTAAAATTCATAGTTTAAAACAGCCTGATCGCACAAGAATAATGAATAGCTTCCTTTGTATAATGAATTAACTAAACCATTACAGACGCTCAATGTTATTTTGTTCTAATATAACAATCTTGTGCAACCAGCCTCAATCTTTTCCTTTTATGTTTATAAGGATGTGACTCTCCCTATGAAGATGGAGAACAGCCTCCTCTCCAGGCATTTACCAATCATGCTCAAGTCAGTTAAGAAATACATAAGAGCGGTCTGTGAAGAGTAATGCCATTGATTGTCCAACAGTGACGATTAGATCCTCTTATAGTGATGCTCTGCACTTGTGAGGTGCAAATGTTAAAGGCCATTTGTCAGCACAATCCTGCATATTGCCCAGATCTTGCTGTGATTGGGTATGATCAGTTTCACTGTCTGAGGTGGTCATAAATGCTGAACATTTGCTAATGATTGCACAAGGTCCCCACATCTGGCCTAATGACGCAGACAAGGTCATTGATGAAGCAGCTGAAATAATTATTGCCAAAAGCCTGGGAAGGTCCCAGGTTAGGCATCAGCTGTATGTCAAATAAACTAATCTCAGTAGCACAACAACAGAGGAAGGAAATGGCTCAAGTTCCCTACATGTGAAGAGGTTTAAGATTAGGATTGTAATCTTAATTACAATCCTAATTACAAAACTGCCTGTTAATGCTCACTAGGAAAGCTCACCTTCATCTTGAGCAAGGTGAAACTTGGTGATATCCTATCCAAACACATTTATCAAAGATGAAAATCTGTTACTTGGGGGACAGTGAAAAGCTTTGTTTATGAGCAGTACAGGCACATCTTAGTAAGGCTATACAGATCACAGGATGCTTACAGTAAGGCATACAGGTTACACTGCACAGGAGGTGCACAAAGCAAGACCAACATTAACAGGATCAACATTAATTGAAGTTACACAAGGTCAATTCATCAGTCTAATAATGGCATGAAAGAAACCGTTCTTGAACCTGCTGGTGTGTGTTCATGCTTCTGCATCTTCTGCCTGACAGAAGAGAAGAGGGTGCAGGAGAGCATTACTGGGGTGGGAGGGATCTTTGACGTTGACAGCCTTTCGCAGCAGCAAGAAGTGTAAATGCAGTCCCGTGGATGGAAAGTTGACTTCTGTAATGGTCAGGCCATGCACACGACCTCCTGCAGTTTCATACAGTCCTGCTTATGCAAGATGCCAATGTATTATAACAGCAACCAATCTTATTGGTGTGAGAGACTGACACACTTGATTGGTTAGGTCAACTGCTGGTCAGCTTGAGAAACATAGGAGGCAGCGATCCTTATTAAGAGCAGAAACATGTCCCTGGTGTTGTTGACGGACTTGACAGTGCCAGCAGCCCTCAATCCTTAAAGATCACATCTGCCCAACTTGGGAGGGAAATGTGTGTGCAGTGATTTGAATTGGCTTTCTGTCAGATTGGAATGTTTTAAATGTTAATGTGGGAGATCGCAGGCTCAGATAGGGAAATTATTTTAAAATGGGAACACACATCTTTTGCACAAAGCCGCGCACAGCAAGTTCCAGACAACTATATAAGGTAGAAACAGAAGTTGTTCTTTTTAGGCCATGATTGAAATGCCGAAAGACAAGCAGCACCCAAAACACAAGGCGACCACCACATGCAAGGCTGCCTGAGGTGGCACAACTGCCCAGGATATCTAATATGTGCCCCCTTGCTGAAAGAACTATCCAGTGGTGCCATCAGCAAACCATTTTACAATTGATGGATTATTCTGCAATCATGTATCCATTATAAGGCTTATGGATTTATATACAAACTAGTTAAGAAATGGCTTCTTTTCAATGGGACATTCCAGCTTTTTAAATGAATTAGGGTCCTATTCTGGTACAACTAGGATAACTTATTGAACTACAGTGATCAATCAAGGCTCAAAATATTTACAGTAACAAGGCAATATTGCATTTCGTTTAAACATTCAGTCACTTATATTCCCTGCGCTATGTTAATCTCATGAAACTCATGAGATTGATGCATTGAACCTCAATGCAAATTACAAAACAAACTGCTGATAAAATTCATCCTTAATAAAGTGGATGAACTAAACCAAAACAAATAGACATGACAGTTAAAAGAAATCAGAATGAAGTGAGCATAAACAAGTTCAATCCAAGCTTACTGATTAAAACTGTCCTCTAATCTACCAAACACACTCCTTAGTCTGAGTGCAGGCAAGCTACAGGTGACATTTATAGCAAGAATAATATGTAGCATGCTTTAGTGAAAAAAATAGCTAAGCAAAACCATGCTAAATTTGTCCCTTATTCCCCTTCGCTGAAAGGGACCAATTTGCAAGCTAAGAACTATGAAAGTTGGTACAAGTTTGTACCTCAGCACACAGATCTGTTTTTGTACTCTACTGCTTCTTATAACGCTAATTATTTCTCTTAGTCAGCATTTCAAATTATTGTTGGACATGCACACTTTATGCTACCTGTTCAAAGTACTTTGATTTTAATTTTGAGAATCAATTTGAATGTTGTGTGCCAACTCAATGTGCTACCCCTAAACCAATACACCAACCACCCCCATCCACCCACCCAGGTTTTCTCCTTGCTTTGGGATAAGTTAAGCAGCAGTGTGATTCAGCAATGGGAGTCATAACATGCCAGACAGTGAGCGTTGCACAGGTATGCAAATATAGGCGATGTGACAGCTGAGCCTGGCATACATTTTACAACCAAGTTCAATGGATTGCACCCTGCATTATAAACCACAATTCTACAGTAGAGTTAACACGTACATAGACACACAATTAACATACTTAATTCACGACTTTGTGCTTTGATGAATCTCACCTAAACAATTGATTGCGATATGGTTGGGCCTATGAGATACAACTCAGTCAGCACTGTTCATCTAAAATCTCTTCCTCTTACGTAGCTGTAGGTCAGATTTGACCCCACAGTTTATCCTGGAAGAATTCTGGTTGAATGACATTGTGCTCCAGTTACGAAGATGTATCATAATCCTTGCCTGCGCACAATCTTCCTTGAAGAAATTTTTTTAAACTACGCTTTAACTACACCTGCAGCAGAAACATTAAATTGATTGGCACAGTAACTACAGTTGGAAACTACAAAGGCATCAATTTAAAACTGACTTAATTAATTCAGATTTCATAAATTGAGAAATTAATTAACCAACTATTAGAGGACTCCATTTCAGACTCTTTAGAAAGGAAATCAAATTACATCATGCTTTTGAGTGGTACTGTGGATAGCATTGTATATTCAAATGTAATCACCAAAAGAAGCATTAACCAAATTGCCTCTCACATTTAGGATTATCATACAATTCTGGTGGTTAGTCTGTTAGTTTACACTCCATTATAGCATTTATCTTAAAGCACAGCCTGTCATTGGTATTTTGGAACAGTAACCCGAAACATCGTATTATTACTGAGAATTTTGTAGGGACAAAGATCTAAATTCCCTTGACAAGTTTCATACAATCATTCACACTAATTTCAGTCTGATCTGTCTCAATTCTCAAACCTATTTGTTTCAGTTTCATTTGTCCACTTTCTTGAGGATAAAACAAACTGCTGGCAAAATTTAAGACTTATGTGAGGTTCACTTCCTCAGGAGATTAACATGGTCAGCACAGGGAATATAAGCGACTGAATGTTTAAACGACAAACTTGTCTTGTTACCTGAAATATTATATATATTTATCCAACAACTTCCTTCACAGCAATTGATTCTATTTTCACCGCAGATACAATCACTATCTGGAAGTATGTTGGTATGTCTGTTCTAATTATAAATGTTGGAATGTATAACAAAACCAAAAAAAAAACAGGTTTAGTTTCTTTAAGAATTGTATGGTGCGCAGACAGACTAAAAAGACATTTGCGCAAAATGGTAATGAGGTGAAATAAACGCAATCTCCAGCACTCCCCCGCACACACACCCCCAACACAAAAAGGGATGCCAAGATTGGCTACATTGGGAGCAATGGAACTTTCACAACGCAACTAAAACACAACAACACTGGATATTTTGCTTTAGATATGACTGAGGTTATTGCAAATATCAAACGTGGTTGCATAACAGATTCAATGTACAGTTCATTACTTTCAGCTGAGCAACTAAACGAAATGGAGGCAGTAGTAGGGAAAAGGAAGAGATTTGAGACTTACTAAGCAGCCGAATCATTGAGTTGGTATTCCCTTGATCGACCAAAACAAGCTTGAACGCCAGTGTCACTCCAGAGCCTTCGGATCACATTTGCTAGGTCTTCAGGCAAGATGCCCTGCTCCTCAGCTGTACCAGACAACGCAAACAGCTGGCGTGCATCATCCTGAACAATAAACACAGGAGCACATGATAGAGTATTCTAGCAACAGTCACCAGTCTTCTCCTACTGGAGAACTCTTTCCTTCTCCTTCTCCCCTCCCACCACCAAATGGTAGGTTTCGCATGATCATCACCTAATGATCACCTTAACATGATATTATGATGAGAAATACTATTCAACATTAAATATCCCAAATTCAAAAGGTAGTACAAGCAGTTGAAGAATAAATTTCCTCCTAACTTAAAAAGTGAAAGAATGAATGAATGAGCTTTATTGTCACGTAGTCAAATGAGTACAGTGAAAAGTTTATAAGGCGTCATTTACAGTACCATTTTAGGTACAAAGGTACCTAGGCGCAGATTCTTCAGTTACAAATTAGTTACAGTGTAACTATGTCACCAACACAGGGCACCGTCTTAGTCACAGAACACAGAAATGAAAGAGAAAAGGTTACATTACAGCTGTACGCACTATAGCCATAGGTCAGGAAAACAAGGAGCAAAGTTAAACAGACAAACATTACACTCTTTCCAAAGGCTCTCTACAGCAGACGTGTGCAGGGGGCCTCCACGTGGTCTGACCACTGGCTACCACCATGGTCCGCACTGGGCCACTTCGCACCGGGTCACTGGGGTCCCGCTTTGTGCTGTAGTTTAATCTTTAGTTTTATCACAAGGAATTGATACATCCTGCAATAGCTTAGGACTCTTACTTCATACCAGTTATCCTTTTGACCTTTCAAGAGTTGGACCAAATCATATTTTATGCTTGAGCCCACTCTGTCCAAGAAATTGCCTAAGAATGTTCAAATTAATGCATTTAGGATTCCAACAAGCAACAGAAAGAAACTCTCAATGCCTCACTCTGGATCTGAATCTGTGATGTGTTAATTTGGACACTCTGTCACTGACTGCAGTCAAGAGCGAGCCTGATATTTTTTTTTTTTAAAGAGAGATATTAAAGTCATCAAGGGGTATGAAAAGAAAGTGGGAAGCTGATGTGGAGGTAGAGAATAAGGCATTTGCATATCGAATGGTGCAGCAGGCTTGAAGGGCTGAATGGTCTATTCTTGCTCCTAGTTTCCAACCAACCATAGCAGTAAAACACTATCCTCCATCAGGATCACTTTATGGTGTAAGATTGTAAAATTAGGGGATTTCGACTGATTCCATCTGCTGAAAGTGCAAAATGGTAATTTGAGAGTATTCAATTCCCCAAGCAATGAAAGGAAATCAAGAAGCCGAATTCTGATTAAAGGAACAGACTGAGAACACTACTAGAACCTTTGGCATGCTAGCTGTGTTTCTCTAATGCTTTTAAGAATATTTCAGAAACTGATAAGCAGAAAATATTTAACTTTTGTTATATTTCAAAAACTGGATTCTACTTTCTGGACTTGTCAAGCCAGCAGCTTCCCCATTTGTCACATCTGAGAGTCTGAAATGCTATAAATGTGAAATATTTGTCAAAATCCTAAAGCTGACAGTACTTGTGTGTGTATAGCCTTACATTTGAACTAGGCCACATGGCTCTAATTTTATAAATAGTGGCTCTGCAAGAGTTTCAGCAAATAATGTATATATTCCTCCTTACCCACTGAGACTCACACATGAAGTGAGATATGACACATTCAATTGTCATTTATACAACATTAATCATCTTCAGAACTGAGAAACACAACTGTACTGTACTGAAGAGTAAGACTACACTCATGCGGCATTGTTCAATCCTTGAGCATTTGTAGGAAGAGTTACAGATAATACAAAAAAAAAAATCAAATTCATCTCAGTTCCTAGGAATTTCAACAAGAATATTGTTCGGTTAGAATGAAAAACAAGGGATCATGGTACTGTCATCCAGACATCAACACACATAAATTAGCGCAGTCTACAGTGTAATGCTGCACAGGAAATAACAGAAGTGGAAAGGATAGGAAATAGTCAAAGCAGATGAAAGGTTTAAGTGGTCAGCATTCAGTATGGGTAATTACAAAATGGTTAAAATGCTTCCCCTTATAAATCTTTCATATTCCAGCTTCTAGCCAGTTGCATGCCTCTGTTTTCCTTTTTACTGAGTTATTATTTCTTCCACAGGTGAGAAAATTATTTAAAGTGATTTAAAAGGCATGACAGGAATGAAATAAAGTTCTTCCAAGCAATTGGATTTTAAAAAACTCCCACTAGGTTTTCTTTTAAAAGAAAGAATACATGCTCCATCCCTGGTTCTGATGATGTGTTCTAGGAGGGGGGCATGAGATATAAACCAAGTGTCTGAGTGACAACAATTAATATCATCACCACACCACAGTCTTATTAAATAAAAACACAATTCTAACTTTAAGTTACCATTCATTCTAACAAGGTGGTGTATATAGCTCAGTTTTCATCAAATCCTGAACCAATAACTTGCATCATGTAAAGCATTAAAATTGGTCAAGAAGTTTCTTCCGTCAGCTAAAAACAGGGCTGAGACCACCACAATTTCTCATTTACCTGACTGTCCTGGACTGCAAAGAATTTGCTGATGATGCCAAACTGGAAAATGGCACAGACGCTGAAAATTACAGAACAAGTTGGATAAAAATAACATACGGGCAGAAACAGGGCAATGATTTTTCAATGCAGACAAGTGCAAAGTGCTCGATGTAGAACGGAAAAGCAGGCACATACATTGTTAATGGTGTTGACAGGTTAAAATTCTACCGCAATAGTTGGTGGAATTTAATGGTAACTAACAAACTATTATTCATGGTCATAAAAACTTCTCTAATAAACAATATTCTGTAGGGGTGGAAACTGTCACCTATTATCGGTTTGCCCTACATGTGATTCCAGACCCATGGTAATCGGATTGTCTTGTAACCACCCTTTGACACGATCTCACAAACCACTCAAGCAAAATTAGGGATGGGCGTGCCAGTGATGTACAATGAAAGAATAAATCAGACACTGAAATAAGGATATTTTGGCTCGGATATTCAAAAATGAAATAAGTATAAAAGATAGGTTAAAACAAAGTGTTGCTAAATTCCCACTGTAGGAATGAAAGGAAACAAATTCAAACTAAATTTAAAAAGCACATTAAAACTAATACCAAGGTTTTCTTCCTTCAGATACTGACCACAGGATTGGACTCCTGAACAAAATAAAAGGTAGAATAAATGGCATCATTTAAGACTGGATGCATCAACAACTGTGGGGAAGGGATGAGGTTGCACAATGCTTCTTGCCAGATGAGGTCAAAATGGTCTGAATGACCTGAATCATTTCTAATTATAGAGCAAAGATGTGCAATAATGATTTCATACACCTGGGAGGAATTTCCACATGGAGCTGGAAGCAAAGGAATAAGGACGGCAGATAACTTAAATCAACAGCTGGGCGAAAGGATACAAATATGCTTTTCAATTTTTTTTCAATAACAGCTTGTCACCAGAGTGAATTGAGTAATCTCCGCATCAAGACTTTCAGAACCATTTGTACCTCGTGCAAGATTTGGCCATCAGGCATTTACTGAAGCACAGTAAAACGTTAACCTAGTTCTCATCTAAATCCACTATTCCGTACTCGGGTTAAGTGCCAAAAGCTTGCAATTTCAGAGTGTCTAGCATAATGACTGGCAACTATGTTTATGCTTTCAAATTATTTGCAAGTTGTCAGTGATGTAATGGAACAGTTCAGATTTGAATAACCGTTTAGAAATCAGATGCAAAATTGAGAGGCTGAAAAGTTCTCTCATCTCAACCCCAAGATTTGATAGAAATTGTGAAGGAACAACTGTTCATATAACCTCGTGTCCTAGCCATGAATCCCAATCCAAAAAGGTAAGTTGAAACAGTCTTGAAAGTAACAGCACAGAGAGAGATACCGGTTATAACAGAGTTTCAAATTCCTATTTCCATCCATATTCTCCTTCCTGTGGAGGGGGTGGGGAAGGAAAGTCAAAATATGATAGGATAGTTAGGACTGGAGGCAAAAAAGGGGAACATTAACATAATATGGGCTGTCAGGGAATGATGACGAACAAGTGGAGCTTAGGGCCAGACAGGACAGCCAACTGGGTTTTGGACAAATTGATGCTTGAGGAGGAGGGGAGGCTTATAACAATAACACTGGAGACATTGAAGCCAGAAGCGACAAAAGTCCAGATAAGTCTGTCAGTGGCATACAGCTGAAGGCAAAACAGAAAGGGGTGTTGTTGCACAGATGGTCATTTGGTCCATCAAATCCATGCAAAATATTAAGCACCTTGAACAGGATATTAGGGCTTGTAGCTCACATCTGGATTCAACAATCATGGTAAAGTTTGATGTGGACTAGCAAAGACTGAACAAATGAATGGCAAGACTTTAGATAGCAGATTTTTTAAAAAAAGATACATTTATGCATTGGGAACACAGGAGGTAACAATTCTCTGAAAACATAGCTAGTGATTGAAAAGTGTGCTCATTCATAAGCTGCTGGGGAGCCAAATCTGAGAGCCCAGGACGCCACTCACAGCTGAATCCTGCATTAGGAAGCATTCATTCCTCCTGTGCCTGCAATTCAAAATATATACAATCCAGCTGAATGTTTATTAGATTCTCTGGCTAGTCCGCCAAACATAGGAGTTTATGTCTGGAAGGGAAAAGTAACTAGGGGCCTGATAAACAATCCTTCTGCAATATCTCGTGTAGTCTTATTCCAGTCAACAACAATGCACTGAACATAATGTTGACATAATGCCTCGTTTTGAGCAAGTGTAAAGTGTAAATTCTGAGTAAATCTCTTATCGTGGTCAGTGAATGACGTGTACAATAGGCACCAGTAGAGAGACAGCTATAGGAAAGTGTATCATAAAGGCTATTCCATTAAACAATAAATGTCAACTTATATTTTGAATCTTTGGATACCACAATAACCTGCTGTCATGTGACTTCTGACTTTGTCCACCTCAGTCCAACAATGACACCTCTGCATCATTGAATCTTTGGAGTATTGTTTTACTGGTCCTTTCATGCTCTGATGTTACAGATAAATAATAGCCGAAGATTCACAAGATTTCAGGTTAACAGGCTGTTACTGCCCTTGTCTATAGTTACCAATATTTTTGCAAATCCAAGATACTGCTCAATCTTTAAAGTGTTTGCTTTTGAATGCAGTTGCAAGATTTTAAAATTGGATAGTTAAATATTCAAAATAGAAACTTTGTAGCTTTCAAGCTATCAGAACTATAGTATTCAGATCAATTACATAATTCTACAAAACCTTGTCCATTCAGGGGACTGTGATGATTAATTTTGCAACAACAGTGTATATCAAAAGTGGCCTATGCTTTAATGTTCTCCAAGTAAGTGGTGATGATAAAGTCTGATGAAGCAGAGAAATTGCCAGGGACCAGCTAATCTTGATGGACTGCTGGCATGACAGACATAAATGGCTCTTTTCTCAAGCCTCTGGTAGGTCATGAAAGTACTTCTGTGATAGGGAATTGGAAGATGTCATCACAGCCAAATTCTCACACTTGGATAACCAGGGAACCTGGCACGTGGACTGCAGCTGTTACACTCCCCAGTGAGCCTGTGGACCCCAAGAAATCAGGTTTAACATGGGAAAGGAACTCTCACATTGATCACCACCACCCACCACCTTACCTCGGTCGATGAACCAGTACTCCCCTCCTGATTGAGCATCGTCTGCAAGTAGCATTGAGGGTGGCAAGGGCACAAAATGTACTGTACTGTCTTTAGGGAACTTCAATGACCATCTCCAAGAGTGGCTCGGCAGCATCGCTACTAACTGATCTGGCCAAGAGCAAAAGAGCACAGCTACTAGACCAGGTTGACATGTTTGGGGACATGTGACAGGTTTGTGTTCCACCAAGGCCACTCAGCCTCTCACCTCATTTGGCTTTGGTCTGAACGTAGATGAAAGAGGTGACGTCGGGATAGCATTTGAGCAACACATGGCATCAAGGAGCTCCAGCAAAACTGCAGTCAATGGGAATCAGGGAGAAATTTCTCAACTAGTTGGAGTTATCCATACACAAAAGCAGGATGCTTGTAGTTTGTGGAGGTTAATCATCTCAGCTCCAGGACATCTCTGCAGGAGTTCGTCAGGGTGAGGTCAGTGGCACAAACACTTTCAGCTGCTATATCAATGGCCATTCCCCCATCCTAAGGTCTGAAATGAGGATAATGGTCCATGACTGCACAGCAGACTGTTCAGCACCATTTGCCACTGCTCAGATTGTAAAGGAGTCCACATCTACATACACCACAACGTAGATGACCTTCTGGCTTTGGGTGATCAGCTATGATTAATGTTTGCACCACACAAGTTCCAGGCAGTGACAAGCTCCAAAAAGGAAAGAGAATCAAACCATCACCTTTGATGTTCAAAGGCATTACAATGGCTAGATCCCTCACTATCAAGATCCTGGGGATTAATATTGACCAGAAACTGAATAGGATATTTGCATAAACACTGCGGCTACAAGAGCAGGTCAGAGAATAGAAATGCTTTTGGAAGTAACTCACCTCCTAACTCCTCAAACCCTGTCCAGCACCTATAAGTCAGGAGTGTGATGGAATACTCCCTACATGCCTGTATGGGTGTAGCTCCAACAACACAAAAAGCTTGATGGCTGCATATGCCTACAAACAGGAGACATTCCACTCAAAATGTAAAAGCGTAATAACTGCATGGCAGGGGCAAGGGGGCTGGTTATAGAAAGAAACAGAGTGCAAAAGCACACAGGACAAATCCAACTCAGCTAATTACCACCCCAGTCTACTCTCGATCATCAGCAGCGTCATCAACAGTACCATCAAGCAACACCTGCTCAGCAATGCCCAGTTTGGGTTCCACTGGGGCCACTCCACTCCTGACCTCATAACAGCTTTGGTTAAAAGATGGACAAAGGAGCTGAATTCCAGAGGAGAGGAGAAAGGGACAGCCCTCGACATCAATGCCAAGTGTGGTGGCAAGGAGCCCTAGCAAAACTAGGGTCAATGGAAATCTGGGGAAAGATCCTCCATTGGCTTTACTCACATCTGGCACAGAAGACGATAGTTGTAGTTGTGGAGATCACTCAATTCCACAGGAGTTTCTTAGGGTAGTGTCCCAGGTCCAGCCACTTCAGCTGCTTCATCAATGATGCTCCCAACATCATAAGATCAGAAATGGGGGATGTTCGCCAATGATTGCACAATGTTCAGCATCAGTTGTGACTCCTCAGATACTGAAGCACTCTGCATCCAAATGAAATAAGACCTGGACAATATCCAGGCTTAGAATGAAAAGTGGCAAGTAACATTCACAGCACACAAATGCTATGGAATGACAATCACCCACAGACATTCAGTGATATTACCATCACTGAATCCCCCACTATCAACATCCTGGGGGGGTTACCATTGTCCAGAAACTCAACTGGACTCATCTCAAACAGTGGCTACAAGAGCAGGTTAGAGGCTAGGAATACTTATATAAAGTAACTCACCTCCTGATTCCCTAAAGCCTGTTCACCATCTACAAGTCAGATCAGGACCCGCCCAATTGCCTGGATGGGTTCAGCTCCAACAGTCAAGGAAGTTCGGCACCGTCTACGACAAAGCAGCCACTCGACTGTTTGTGGATATGGTGCCATTCAGTCCCACTACCATGGATGCTCAAAGCAGTATACACCATCCGTAAGATGTACTGGAGAAATTCACTAATGCTGCTTAAATAGTACTTTCCAAACCCAGCTAGAGCAGCAAGGACTGAAGATATATGGGAACGCCATAGTTCCCTTCCAAGCAACAACATCCTGACTTCGAGATAATTAATCATCCCTTCACTACCACTGCGTCAAAACCCTGGAACATACCCATAACAGCGCTGTGGGTGTACTGACACAAGAGGGACTCCAACAGCTCAAGAAAGCAGCTCACCATCACCAATGCATGCCATGCAGGAATTCAAAAAAAAAAGGCTGTTCCAATACCAGAGCAAATGAAACCCACAGAAAAAGGAGCGAGATTTATATCTTCTTGTATGTGTCATAACAGCATACTTATCAAACACTTAGTGGAAGTTTCTTGTAAACTGATCTAAGTTAGCTACAGATTTGACTTACTGCTCTGCCAGGCTCTCCAAAGTCTATTTTCAGGTTTCCCATAGCTTTGATGATGGCCATGATGGATTGGATGGTGTTGCTGTACACCACTGCTTTGTATTGTCTACATTCTTCTTCTGAGTACCCATCCTCATGGATAATCCTATAGAATCCAAGAAAAAAAAAATTCAGTTCTACATTACTCTGTTACACTACAAAGCCAAACTGTAACTTCCATGGAATCATGGGTCTTGCACTGCCTTTGAACCTACTTTTAATATAATCATTGCCTGGCACTGCTGCAACTGTCATCTATAAAATGTGTTCCATTAAAGCTAACTGGTTCAAGCCAAACAGCAAGGACAAAAAGCAACACAACTAGATCCACGATTCAAAATTGACAAATTTTGTTTTAGAAGCTAATACTCCTTAAAAATGAATTGCAGTTAATCTCTAGTAATTACTGTTGCGTCTATCATAACGTTCTCTTACTTTTGGGGAAGGGAGTGCTGATTTGCTGTGCACTGTTTCATTTCATAGACATCTCATTATTCATTTAACTTTTAATAAAGGAATATTTTAATTGGAATCCTCTGAACGTCCATTTAGGGAGCACACCTTGGTTACGTAATTTAAGGAAAATACTCCAATGTATCAAGAATGAACTGGCAATTCAAATCAATCCAACCACTTCACGACATTCCTTCAGAGAACAGCACAAAGCAAAACACTCAGCATCTTCTCTGAATCTTGAAAATTCAGTGAGCAGTGGGAAATACAGTGGGGGATCAGTGAAACAAGTCAGTGGTGAAACTGAGAAATACAGAGAAAAGGATAATTCCCATCAGCCAGTAAATATATATAACAAGTGTATTTTGAGTATTCATACAATTCATAAAATACAATACCTTATTCTGGACCTCAATCACAACCATTTTACTTAATAGAACGTAGTATCCCTTTCTGTGCTCTATATCTATGGTATATCAAATGCATGAAGAGTGTTTGAATAGGGTGTGTGTTAACAAGGTGTGGAGCTGGATGAACACAGCAGGCCAAGCAGCATCATAGGAGCAGGAAAACTTGATGTTTCGGGCCTAGACCCTTCATCAGAAATGGGGGAGGGGAAGAGGGTTCTGAAATAAATAGGGAGAGAGGGGGAGGCGGATAGAAGATGGATAGAGGAAAGGATAGGTGGATAGGAGACAGACAAGTCAAAGAGGTGGGGATGGAGCCAGTAAAGGTGAGTGTAGGTGGGGAGGTAGGGAGGTAGGGAGGATGGACAGGTCAAGGGGGCGGGATGAGGTTGGTAGATAGGAGATGGGGGTACGGCTTGAGGTGGGAGGAGGGGATAGGTGAGAGGAAGAACAGGTTAGGGAGGCGGAGATGAGCTGGGCTGGGCTGGTTTTGGGATGCGGTTGGGGGAGGGGAGATTTTGAAGCTTGTGAAATCCACATTGATGCCATTGGGCTGCAGGTTTCTTAGGCTGAATATGATTTGCTGTTCCTGCAGCCTTCGGGTGGCATCATTGTGGCACTGCAGGAGGCCCAGGATGGACATGTCGTCTGAGGAATGGGAGGGGGAGTTGAAATGGTTTGCGACTAACCCTCTTCCCCTCCCCCATTTCTGATGAAGGGTCTAGACCCGAAACGTCAAGCTTTCCTGCTCCTATGATGCTGCTTGGCCTGCTGTGTTCATCCAGCTCCAAATCTTGTTATCTCAGGTACTGCAGATGCTGGCGAATCCATTATCTCTGAATACGGTGTGTAGTTGGATGGCTTGAACATACGGAGCCCCATTAGTTAGCTCGGTTGGTTGGATGGCTAGTTTGTAATGGAGAGTGATGCCAACAGTATGGGTTCAATTCCTGTATTGGCTGAGGTCACCATGAAGGTCCCAACTTCTCATCACTGCCCCACACCTGAGACATGGTGACCCTCAGGTTAAACTCACTAACAGTCATCTCTCTCTGATGAGAGATAGCAGCACTGTGGTCGTCTGGGATTATGGCAACTTTACACATGACCATCATAAAACATAGTAATGAAGTGCTCAAGATCTGTTTCCAAGTTCACAATGTTCCAAAATGACAAAACAGGATTAGAGGAATGTTGCAATTTGCTTTAAGGCAGAGACAGGAATTTTAGTATCCCTTGCTGTATATCCCTGTATGTGGTTCTAATCCTTGGAAACTATTTTAGCTTTTATGCCTTCTGTATGCTTTTCTCCTCTCCAACTCCTCCTTTTCACAATGCCCCTTGTTTAAAAGGACCCTTTAAACAACTTCTACCCCTATATCCCCTTATTATAAATGCATCTTAACAACACTGAAAAATAACCTCCATGTTTCAGCCCCAAATAAATTCACATTGAAATCCTCCACTTGGATCAGAGCAATGTTTGGGAATAGATGGTTCTTCTGCTGTTGGCCTTCAAATGTCAGTATTAAATAGTCTCAGTTCAGACACAACCTGAGATGGAGCACTAAATTGCCTCTAATCATCCAAAGACACACAACACATTGTTGGTTTGTCTCACCCCTATTTCATTAAGATTAATCTTTCACACTTCCTTGTTGCATTGAAGCAACACTGAGCGGTATGATGGGATGATCATAGGCAAACCCAACAAGTAGTGAGGTGCCTATGAAGACCAATATAAAGTGGGTGCACTAGTGAGGGCAGAAAATACTGTTCATGGACAAATAGTTTATATTCTTCAAAACATCAAGGGTAATACTCACTTCATCTGTTTCACAATTGTGCTTTTCCCAGATTCTCCAGCACCTGTCAAGACAAAATAATGCAGACTGCTTTCAAGAACTTGGATTTAATAATAAAACATTACAACAAAATCTCTCAGGCCTGTACACAGTCATTGACATTTTGTAGTAGGCTGGGTCTGTATTAATTGAAGCATACACTTACAAAATGATGAATTGCGCTTAGATAATTTAACAGTCGCCCCACTCCACTCACAAACACTGATGTAGATCACATTCTGATAACATTGATGTTGGAGGGGGAAGGGAAGGGTGAATTTCTCTGTTCACACATGGCATTTATTTCCTAAATACATCTTTAAAAAGTGATCTTTAGTAATTGGGAGGTCTTGTAAAATCTGCCCATCATGCGTGTGAAGGAAGCCACTTTATGAATTCCAACTGTGGACATCATTCTGCAGGCGAGCTTAAAAGTTTTTTTAAATTCCTTATTGGAATTCAATAAAAATATAGCTACAGAAAAGTTAAATGAATAAGGAGACGTCTATGAAACGAAACAATGCACAGCAAATCAACACTTACTTCCCCAGAAGTAAAAGAACGTTATAATAGACACAGAACAGTAATTACTAGAGATTAATTGCAATTCATTTTTAAAAGTGCACATAAAACGTTAATTATCCTCCACTTAGACGAGTATCGATGTAATCAGATACATCA
The DNA here is from genome assembly GCA_024137785.1 of Ginglymostoma cirratum. Taxonomy (NCBI): domain Eukaryota; kingdom Metazoa; phylum Chordata; class Chondrichthyes; order Orectolobiformes; family Ginglymostomatidae; genus Ginglymostoma; species Ginglymostoma cirratum. The sequence goes on from JAHRHZ010000065.1 coordinate 12,434,566, forward strand.
TAAGTTAACGTGGTTCATTTACAACATGCTGCAAATATTACCCTTCACTTCTGAAGGAAAATCAATAGCAATAGGCTTTACTTATGGACACAATGCTTAAATGGAGGTGGAAAGTCAAATATCATTGAAATATGGCAACTGTTTCTTTTTAAAACTAGTTCAAATGTCTCAATCTTGGGAACACCTAATGCACAACATCACCTTCTCTACCCTACATGTGTTAGGATGACAATGCAGATAATTGGTGATTTTTCTGTTCTTTTCACTTCAATGTCATACAGAAGGAGCATGGAGAAGGAGGAGATGAACAACAAAGTCTTCAGGTGTGGGATGGGGAGGATGTCTGAAGAAACACTGCCACGCTTTAATTAAGTATAGCATGCAAGCTAAAGTGTTATATAGTAACTGGTACTCAAAACTACTGACTCATTCATTCAGAGATCATTGTTGTTTTGCCACAAAAAATCTCAAATATAAACTTCTGGATTTATTGAGTTGCCAATCCCTGAACTAAATGAAACCAAGATTGGAAGTTCAAATCAATTCCGGAATTCGGTCTGATGAACTTACATTCATTTTATGCTCAATTCTTATTTGCTCTCTTCAGTTTTTAAAAACAGTTTTGATGCAAATGTTTTATATATAGCAATGGTCTCCACCCCAAGACGGCAACCATCATAACCAAAATAAAACAGGAATTGTCAAAGACAGTCCCAAAACATTTTATAATAAAACAGAATGTATGATACAAATTGAAATGTTGGTATTTAATATTTTTGTGTCCAGCTTACATGACTCACCAGCTTTACCAAATCCTCACCGGTAACTTGCCCAACACTCACAGTAAGCCATGGATAATAATTCCACTTGATCTCTAAACTGCCCAAAATCTTAAACTGTCCATGATCACTTTCTCTGGATTATTTTGACTTATTATTCTTCATGGTGGCCAAAATTCTATGCTCAGCTCCTTCTGTGACTAATTGAGAACCCCTCTCTTTCTTAGGCTTGTATTATCTTGGTCTGCTTATCAATCTGATTGCAAGATGATCATGTTTTTTGATCAAGTATCCACTGAACAGATTCAAGTACAAGCTTTTTCCCTGCTGTTACCAGACTTTTGAATGCATCTCAAAATGTTAATTCTGATCTCTCTCTCTCTGCATCTTCTCAATAGCTGTAACACTGTATTCTGCTACCGTGATGCACTTTGTATGGTACGGTCTGCCCGAATAGCATGCAAAACACCACTTTTCACTGTATTACGGTACATGCAACAATAAATCAAACTCACTCATTTTGATATACGCTTCATAATTTTAAATCAAATATACAATCCTCTTACATAAATATTGAATGAAAAGCCAAAGAGAAGATGCTGTGCATGTAATGAACAGTTTCCAAATAAAGGTAAATGATTCCTTTCGACGCTTTTACCTTTTCTAAGAACTTTCAAGATGCTCAACCCCACTGTGTTGCAATGAGAACACAGAGTGGCTCTGAAGGGAATCATGTTGATTTAAGTGAATTATCTCAGACATGTTTCTGCCCCTCTTTCATAGGGATGTGGCCATACTTGGTAAGACTAGCATTTGTTTCCTATCCCTGATTACCTTTGAACTGATTGGCTTGCTAAGCCATTTCAGAGGACAGTTAATAATCAAAACTATTGCTGAGTCTGGAGTCACACATAGGCCAGACCAAGTGGAGGGTGGTAGATCTTCTTCACTGAATAGAAAGATCCTGTCCGTATTCCCAGCCTCCACTACATATATGTAATTAGTTTGTCTGCCTTTTAAAGCATTCCTCTAGACGACAGGTAAAGTACACTGCCCAAAACATCAACGTCTATCAATTCTTATTTGAAACTCTTTCCAAATATTAGCTCCTCTTCTCAGATCAAGTTTAATATGGTCTCACTGTAAAATCGTCTTAATCAGTTTTGTTTCAAACCGTACCTTTTTTTCTCTTTGAAGGTGAGAAAGCAGGAGAAGAGGAGAACTTCAATCAGAAGGGTGAGAGATTACAACTCCTGCACTATTAGTGGCTTGGTAAATATTCAGACAGACGTTAAAAGAATCAAATAAAGGCTGAATACCCAGAGCGGATTATGTGCTTGCAAAGTACACTGCCACCAAGCAGAGACAGGGTCAAGCAGAACATCATTTTTTCTTAAATGAAAGTCAACAATAAAACTTACTGCCCATTAGAGCAAGTGCACAGAAGGATTATGTCTGTGCTTCAAGAGGGTAATAAAATCCTTACTGAATGCAAAAAATGCTGGAAATCACAGCGGGTCAGGCATCATCCACTGAGTGAGAGCAAGCTGACCTCTAGTCTAGATGACCCTTTAGAGCTGACTCGAAACATTAGCTTGCTCTCTCTCCACAGATGCTGCCTGACCCGCTGTGATTTCCAGCATTGTTAGCTTTCAGTAGATTCCAGCATCTGCAGTAATTTGCTCCTGTAATAAAATCCTTCCTGGCTCTACAAATTGATTTTTCAAAACAGTGAAAGATTACCAGACACTCCTGCAAAGATTACATAGAGGTGCCATGTCAAATTCGTACCCTTCCTGCCCTGCATGAATTTAAGAAACAGCAATCACTCACCTACTGCCATGTAGGGAATTTGTAACATTCAGGATACTGCAATACGGCAGAACAATCCGAGTGAATATCTTTTCTGACTGCAAAGATCTCCATACTAATGTTGGACATGATTAAAATTAGATTCCTAAACCTTGTCATACAAGCAGTTGCTATGAAACCGAATCATTTGTGCTTTATGATGGAACCCAGGCATGTTAGTGAATTAGCATTTGACAGGGAGAACTTGAGAGGGGGAGGGTTACTTGCTCATTGGAATAACGTGAAAGATATGAACGGTTGTAAAGTTCTTAAACTGACAGCAGGCAAGCCATCCAGCCAGTGAAATCATTCTTGCTATGGTGCAAGGGGAAAACACTGCAGATACCGGAACTCTGGAATAAACACAGGGACTCTCAATATCAAAACCAACTAATCATGGGGAGGTGGCTGATGGTTTAAATGAAAATAAATGTAGAACAATCATAACCAGATGAACTTTGATAGATGGCATCAATTATAATGCAGCCTTTATGCTCAGCATTTTAAAGAATTGAAATTCAATTGCAAATCTAAACTGAAATTTATCTTCCTTTAAAAAAATGCACATATCAGTCATAAACCTAATTTCATGGTTAGACACCATAACATGTCTGATCTAATGCTAAACTACAGTGGACCTGCTGGGGTAGTGGAAAACATTAGCTCCTCTGAAACTTTACCAAGGTGATTGGCCTGTCTGCACATTAGCAGTTAGTCATATATAAAAAGAAAATGTGCATTTCAAAGTGGGATCTGCATCTGAAATGACGTCTGCTCTCTTCATAGATGATGTCTGACCAAAGGTGTGGTTCCATCATTTCCTGTTGCTCTTATTTTTAGAAAAAAAGATTTGGCATTATAAAGTAGTCCAAAGACTACCTCAGCCTCGGGCAGGCCATCTGCGCATCTAAAAACCTGGAAACCGATATCCATTTCAAGCCTACCTACTCCCACAGCTACCTAGAATACACCTCCTCCCATCCACCTTCCTGCAAAAATGCCATCTCCTATTCCCAATTCCTTCGCCTCTGCCACATCTGCTCCCCGGATGAGGCATTCCACTCCTAAACATCTCAGATGTCCTCGTTTTTCAAGGACCGCAACTTCCCCACTGCAGTGGTCGAGAACGCCCTCGACTGTGTCTCCCACATTTCCCGCAGCTCATCCCTCACACCCACTCCCCGCAATAACAACCAAAACAATTTCCCCCACGTCCTCACATACCACCCCACTAACCTCCGGATCCAACACATCATCCTCCGACACTTCCGCCATCTGCAATCTGACCCCACCAAAGACTTTTTCCCTCCCCACCCTTATCTGCTTTCCGGAGGGACCACGCTCTCCATGACTCCCTTGTCCACTCCACCTTCCCACACCTGGCAATTTTCCCTGCAACCGCAAGAAGTGCTACACCTGCCCCTACACCTCCCCCCTTCACCCCCCATCCCAGGCCCCAAGAAAACCTTCCACATCAAGCAGATGTTCACCTGCACATCTGCTAATGTGATATACTGTATCCGCTGTTCCCGATGTGGTCTCCTCTACATTGAGGAAACCAAGCCGAGGCTTGGGGACCACTTTGCAGAACACCTACATTCTGTTCACAACAAACAACTGCACCTCCCAGTCGTAAACCATTTCAACTACACCTCCCACTCAGACGTCATGTCCTTCCTGGGCCTCCTGCAATGCCACAATGATGCCACAGGAACAGCAAATCATATTCAGCCTGGGAACCCTGCAGCCCAATGGTATCAATGTGGACTTCACAAGCTTCAAAATCTCCCCTCCCCCGACCGCATCCCAAAACCAGCCCAGCTTGTCCCCACCTCCCTAACCTGTCCTTCCTCCCACCTCAAACCCCACCCGCATCTCCTACCTACTAGCCTCATCCCGCCTCCTTGACCTGTCCGTCCTCGCTGAACTGATCTATCCCCTCCCTAACTCCCCACCCACACTCACCTTTACTGGCTCCACTCCCACCTCTTTGACCTGTCTGTCTCCTCTCCACCTATCTTCTCCTTTATCCATCTTATATCCACCTCCCCCTCTCTCCCTATTTATTTCAGAATCCCCTTCCCCTCCCCCATTTCTGAATGGTCTAGGCCCGAAACGTCAGCTTTCCTGCTCGGCCTGCTGTGCTCATCCAGCTCTACACCTTGTTATCTCAGATTCTCCAGCATTTGCAGTTCCTATTATCTCTCCATCCAACTTTGTTTTTACTCCAGAACCCCAATATCATGTTTAAATTGTTTTCCTGCCAAAACATAAACCGGGAATTATCCAGAACCAAGCACTTCAAATTCTCAATATTTACATCATAAAAAAGTCTTTTTAACTAGCCTGTGGAACATATAATGAAAAACATCTGAAAACTCATTCTTTTACAGAATTAGAAATTATAAACACAGAACACCTTCCAACTCAAACGACTTGACCTAATTCTTCTCCCCTGACTGTTGCAATTTTTTTTGTTTTCCTGAAGTCGTATTGGACTCGAAACATTAACTCTGTTTCCCTCTCCACAGATGCTGCAAAATCTGCCAAATCTTCAGCATTTTCTCTTTTTATTCATGTTGTCCACACCCGCTTGGATTTCCTACTAAGAATCCAGAGTTTCCAACGTCTCCGATCTGCACTCTGAGTATGACCTTAGCAAATAATTTCCTATTGATAATTCAGGTTTTTAAAAAAATTGAATGAATGTTAGATATGAGGTGCCCAAGTGGTTGGAATTGGGTTTCAGCTGCAGTAGTACTGTGTCCACCCAGAAGCACTACAATTTAGGACAAAGGATATTAAAGGCCTTATAGAGGATGTTGGAGAGATTTAGGAGGACGACACAGGAGATGCAAGACTTCAGTTACACAGAAGTGATAATTGGCTCACCTTGGAGCAGAGGAGTATTCTGAGCGATTTAACTTGAGCATTCAAATTGAAGCAGATAAATAAGCAGAAACAATTCTCAGTGACTGAAGCGTCAGTAAACAGAAAATATGGACTTCTGATGTTTTTCAACAGAACTAGCGACTAGGTAAGATTTTTAAAGAAAAATACTATACATTATCTGGAATGCATTGCAGAAAATTTAAAATGTAAGTGATAGAAAAATAACCTTCAACAAGGGAACCACTAACTAATTGAACAGGAGAACATTGTGGAGTTATGAGAAAGAAAAAGACAGGGGAACATCGATTCAATCACTTAAACATGTGGCACAGACATGACAGACCAAATGGCCTCCTCGTGTGTTGCATCATTCCATGATTCTACTTTACTAAAATGAATGGAGTTTCAAAATCCTCAGTAAATTGAATCCCAAAAGGACCCAAGCTAATGTTATGATAATACTGAATATAGGCAGTCAATTCAACATGGCCAGTGTTAAGTGAGCTGGCCGGATCTCTGGGCGAACAATAGGTGCACAGACATCAGGCGCGGAACAGTGCAATTAGCAATTTATGAAACTGCCAAGGTTCAATCAATAATCAGAACTGCAAGATGGCGAGGAATCCCATAGGATCAAAACATTGTGAATATTCCCATCTCATAAAATATAGACATTTATGGATCAGCAAATGGTAAAGGGTCACAGCCACATGTACTGACAACGTAAAGTAAAAGCACATAATCTCACCTTAATGAAGAGACAAATAGGGAACACAGCACCAAGCCTACTTAAAGTCATTTTCTGATTTAAACTCAAAAGTTAGCACAGTAGCTGATTTCTGAAAAAAAGACATTATTTTGTCACCAGATGTGACGACTGGCAACAGTTAACACAATTGCAGTATATTACTGGATCTAAGCAATGAAAAAGGTTTGTGGTATGTCCCGTTACCCCCAAGCAATTTATATTTATATGCTTTTCCATTAAATGAAGACACACTGCCTTTGTCTCTGGGATAACAAGAACTGCTGATGCTGGAGTCAGAAACGACACAGTGTGAAGCTGGAGGAACACAGCAGGCCAGGAGGCAGAGGAAGAGGCAAGTTGATCTGTCGGGTCAGGACCCTTCCTCAGAAATGGGGACGGGGAAGGGAGCTGGGAAATAAATAGAGGGGAGGGGGTCGGGCTGGGGAAAGGTAGGTGGCATGGTGATACGTGAATGTAGGTAGGGAGAGGTGGGGATTGATCAGTGGGATGGGTGGGGCGAGTAGGTAGGAGAGAAGTGGGCAGGTTGTGTCGGGTCAAGGAGACGGGGAGGAGGATGGGTGGGGCTTCACCAGCTTTAAAATCTCTCTACCCCAGGCCTCATCCCATGTCCAAACATCCCTCTCCACCTCTTTGACCTGACACAACCTGTCCATCTTCTCTCCCACCTAGCCACCCTACCCTTCCCACCAACCAATCCTCACTACCCACTACCTGCATTCAACCTATCACCACCCCACCTGCCTTTCCCCAGCCCCACCCCTTGACCTGACACAACCTGTCCATCTTCTCTCCCATCTATCTATCCCACCCATCCCATTGGCCAAAGCCCACCACTCCCTACCTGCATTCACCTATCACCATCCCACCGAACTTCCCCAGCTTCCTTTCCCCTCCCCATTTCTGAAGGGTCCCGACCCAAAAAGTCAATTTTCCTGCTCCTCTGATGCTACCTGACCTGCTGCATTTGTCTTTGTTCCTTCCTCCCACGATCCTCCCTGTCCCACCATATCAAAAATATTTTCCATTGGCGGTGAAGTCCAAAACCCAGGTCATAAATACAAGATAATCACTAACGGGGAATTTAGAAGAAACTTCATTACTCAAAACAGTGAACGTGGAATGGGTAAACACAAGGAAATGATGAAGAAATTAGGTGTGTTCAAAGGGGAAGCTAGATTTGCAAGACGGAAAAAGGAAAAGAAGTATTTGTTACTTGTGTCGGACTCTGATCAGTGAGGACAGGAGCAGCTCATGTGGAGAATAAAAACAGATTATACCAGCTGGGCTAAGTATTGCTGAGTAACAGTGCAGCGTGAGGGCTCCAGCCTGGAGCTCATCTGCTCCGCTCACTTTTACTTTTTATTTCCTTTTCTTAATTTAATCTACATATCTTCTGTGGAGAGTGGGTTTGCACAGCACAGAAGAGATCAGCGTGAAGGAGAGCAAGTGGAGTCTGTGGGAGACCAAGCCCAGCATGGTGGCAAGAGAGGTCCGCCAGCATCTACGGCAGCAGGGGAGATTAAACTCACCGCTGGACAGAGCTTGGGCATGGAGCAGTGGTGGTGATGGCATTGCGGCTTCAGAAGGCCCTGAGCATGGCAGCAGCTGGGGGCCTGGATTGGGACTTTGAGCCCAATGCAGGGAAAGCCCGAGCCCAGTGCGGCAGTGAGGGAGGCCACCCAGCATCTCGGGTGGTGGCGAGAGCTGGCAGCTGAAGGCCTCCTAGACAGCAGGCCAAAACGGAGGAGATCGAGCACTTGTGGAGAGAGCTCAGCATGGCTTAGGACTTAAGGAAGACTGTTGAACTTTTAACTTTACTTCTTTATTCTTCTACTTTGTACCTAAGATTTTATACTTTTTTACTTGCGCATCGGATGGGCATCACTGATTAAGCCAGCATTTATTGTCCTTCTCCAATTGCCCAGAGGGCAGTTAAGAGACAACCACATCGCTGTGGTTCTGAGTCACGTACTGGCCAGACCAGGTGAGGATAGCAGTTTCCTTCCCTAACAGTCATTAATGAACCAGATGGGTTTCTCCACAATTGACAAATGGACTCATGGTCATCATTAGACTCTCAATTCCAGATTTTCATCAAATTCAAGCTTCATCTGTTATGGTGTGATTTGAACCCAGAACATTACCTTAGTCTCTGGATTAACAGTCTAGCAATACCACCACTAGGCACCTTTGTACCCAAAACGGGACTGGGAATGGTGACATTGTACATTTTTCACCGCATGCACTTCTACATTTCAGTTCATATGACAATAAAGTCGAATCAATTTCTCCACCGCAGACACAGGTGATTCTACAAATATGGTTCTTAGTGGAATTTAATCACGCCTGTCACAAACATTGAGATGCCACAGCATATTGGGACAGGTGGCCTCTGGTGTGAGGAGTATTCTTTTTGAAAAACCAGGGATCGCCAACACAATTGTAAAATCATGGCACGCAAGTTAAATCCTCCACTTCATCATCTGGATTTCAACAATGTGTGAGGAAGTGCGAAGAGGTAATCCATCTCTCTAAATTCAACAACTATCATCTCAATGTCCACTTTTAAGGCCCACAGATTTGCAGGTTTGTTAACGTCCACTTTGTCCAAAGTGAGTTCCCATATCATCAGTTGATATAAATTAATTTATGTTCTTGGAAGTGGTCGTGTAGAGGTAATGTCACTGATCTCCTGGTGCAGAACCCCAGGCTAATGTGCTGAGGACTTGTGTTCAAATACCCCATAGCACATGGTGAAATTTGAATTTGATAAAATCTGGAGCAAAATGCTAGCCACTACATAACCACTGGCGATTTGTCATATAAAAACATCTTGTTCAGTACTGCCCTAACTCTGGGCCAAATGGTATGGGTTTAAGTCCTGCTTCACAGATTCATCATGACACATCTGAACAGGTTGATATTTCATAATGAAGCATCAGACTTGAAATACCAGGGTTTTTTAAAAAAAATATAAAGATACTTTCATTTGCAGAGCAAGCAAAGCAGTTTAGCTGTACTTCACATCATAACCAACAAGCTCAATGCTAAATATATGAACCTTTTTGATGTTACAATATTCTGTCCGTGGGATATTTGACCGTGTTAACGGTGTAACATCAGAACAAGCATACAAACAAGGGACAAAAGTAGGCCATTCAGCCCTTCAAGCCTGTCTGCCATTCAATAAGACCATGGCTGCTCTGATTTTAACCATAACTCTATATTCCTGAATATACCCAATAATCTTTCATCCCCTTGGTAAACAAGAATCCACTTCTGCATTGGATATTATTCAGGTCAGCTGGGTGTAGACGAATCACTATTTCTTCATCCATACTGAAACAAGTTGTCTTTACAAAATCAGGATGGCATCACCCTAACTAAGGTCTTTATTTATCCCAATCTCTTCTCATGACCCCCATCCCCTCTAATCCTCTCCATGGTTCCCTAACTATAATCATCACCCCTTCAGTTTCTTCTTTTTTCCATTTTCCTTTGCCTTGATCCAATTATTCCCCAGACCTCTAACCTCAAGACAACATTTAAACCGCTAACAGAGAAATAAATGTATTAGCGTACATACATTAATACAAGATCTGATTCAAGATGTATATATGCTGATGGTTTGCACAAAATAAGCATGCACTGTAAGTAATGTGATCTTTCTGTAATACCTTTCTTGAAATCAGAAGCCTTGCTGTGAAGTTGGTAACAGAAAAATGCAAGAAAAACAGAAAAATGCAAGAAAAACAGAAAAATTGGACAACATCTGAAGAGCAATGGCATTAACATTCAGCTAGATCTTGGCAAATCAATTCACCACCTATGTCCCGGAAGTACCTGCTTCAGCTCAATGACCTTTCTTTTTAAAATATGCAGCTATGAACTATAGTAAAAGGGACAACTATCGATGTTGTTAAGATTTTCATTTTCTCCATTCCTGAAATTCCTGGTATAGGAAGCTGAAACAAAGATGACACAGAACCAACCATACTTGATCTACCCTCTACGGGATTTTGCAAATCTGATAAGACATCTACCTTTAATGACAAAACCTTTTGCAGAACAACTCAGCCACTTCAAAAGAAAAACTGCAGAACAACCACATTCCAAACTGCAGGTCAGCTGAACAGAGTTTCTAAAACTGAACTTCCGGCTATTCAGAATCATCACAGCCAGTGAAATAGTTGTAGAATGAATTGATTAGGGTTGTAATTTACACTAAGAATGCTTAGGCACAAATTAAACTGGCTGTTAGATACTGCGCAGAATCAACACAATTTCAAGCATATCCAAAACATGAGCATGCTGAATGACAGGTCCACCAGACATGTTGAATGCTATTAACTATACTGTGCATTGTTTGATGACTGTATTCAGTAGCAGTAATATCAATACTGTTCTAGGACAGTAACCTGATAATTCAAGCTTAGCTACTAACCCAAGTGAATAAGTAGCTCAAATTATTCACATACTGTGTGATAATGAAACAGTCAATTGCACTGGGCAAAACAAACCTCAACAATATATTACTGCAGTACTGAGGGCCAGTGCTCGTAACCAGGTTTTTCCAGTACAGTTATAACATCTGCCCATCAGAATGTCCCAAGTGTCAACAGACATGAAGCTGGAAAAGCACAGCAGGTCAGACAGCATCCGAGGAGCCAGCAAGTCAATGCTTCAGGCCAAAACCTTTTGTCAGGAATGGGGAGAGGGAGGGGAGCCCAGAAGTAAACAGAGGGAAGGGGGCGAGGAGGTGGGGGAAGGGTAGGTGGGATGATGATAGGTGGATGCAAGTAGGAGGGATTGCGATTGATCCGTGAGGAGGGTGGAGTGAATAGGGGGGTAGGAAGATGGACAGGTCAGGGAGGTGAGGAGGAAGGGGAGGGCTAGACATGGGATGAGACTGGGGTTGGAGGGATTTTGAAGCTGGAGAGGTAAATATTGAGGCCAGTGGGCTGTAGCCTCCCAAAGCGAAATATTAGGTGTTATTCCTCCAGTTTATGTTTGGCCTCATTCTGACAGTGCTGGAGGCAGGGGAATTAAAATGGATGGCAACCGGAAGGTCAGGTTGGTTGGTACGTGTAGAGCGCAGATGCTCCACAAACTGGTCCCCGTATCTGCCCAGTGTACCCTATCCGCAGAAAAGGCAACAAATTCAATCCAAACCTCTCAGTCCATTTCCAAAAGGATAAAAGGAGTCATCAGCACTATATCAAGTGAAAACCATCAATTCTCTCTTCATTGATGCAGAGTTCACATTCTGTTAAGGTTACTCAGTTGAAGGCTTCATTCTCACAATATACTAATGTTCCCTCACTGTTGCCGAGTCAAAATCCTGGAATTCCCTCCCCAATGGTATTAAGAGACAACCCACACAGCAGGTGAACTACAGCGGTTCAAGAAGGCAGCTCACCACCACCTTCTCAAGGGCAACTAGGGATGGGCAACAAATGCTGGCCAGCCAACGATGCCCACATCCCACAAATGAATTTTTAAAGATTTCTAATTAATCTGTTCAAAGATGTTATTACACACCTCTGGAGCAGATGGACCTCAAATGCAGACGTCCTGGTCCAGAAGTAGGGACGCTACCACTAACTAAGGCCCATCCAGAAGTTACTCTAATTGATCACAGATGATGTGTTCCAGGTGTGACATGAAGGTCCCTGCCCTTGTCATTACAGCAACATTTAACCTAGTTCTTTTAAAGAGCAGTTGTGCTCAGTGCCACATCCTCACTTCTTGTTTGTAAGCGAACTCTGTTCCTGCCTCAACCCAAGTGCTGCTGAAACACTTAAATACACTACTTTATTACTTCTTGGCTCAACTAGCCCAATGCACTCCTGGCCATCCCCATCCCCAATTTCCCATAAGCTTAGAGGCTTTGGAACTTCTGTTCATATGCCAACTTGCACCAATCCCTCTTCATCTCTCATTTGCACACACTGGCTGACAAAGATTCCTACAGTTTAAAATTTCAGTTTAAAAATTCCAATCCTTACTTCCAAATTTCTCCTGGGTCTCACCTTTCCTCTAACATCCCGCAACCCTCAAGCCTCCAATTCTGATGTCTAAAGCATCCCTCAGTTTCATCATGTAAAATGTCTGAAACTCCAAAATTCCATCTCCACCCCCCACCACTCATTTCTTCCTCCCTACTGACGTGATCAATCCTGTTCTCATATCATTTTGAGGCTCAATTCAAATTTTGATGGATAATATTCTTGAAAAGTGCATGACGCATTCTGCCATGTAAAGGTGCTATATAAATGCAAACTATGGTTGCTACTCATTTAATGAAAGTGCCCCTTGCTTCTTGCCGAGAGACTAGTGATGGAAGCCATGCACAGTCAATCTCAACACACTTGCAAAAAAAAAAAATGCAATTTCACAGTTACATAACCAATTGAGCACGAATTGATAGCCTCGCCCATTTTGATACAGCAGTAAAGATAACAGTTATACGATTGGATCGACAGAGTTTCATTCTGTCAAAATATTCTAATCAATAGCATACACTGGTCTAGATTGATGAGAAATGTTACAAATTTTACTCATAGCTACTTAAACACTTTCAGCTTTGTCAAGTCAGAAATGTGTTAAAAAGGCAAAAGTGCTGACATTTAGACCTTGCAGCACTGTCTGTGGGCTCACAGTTCGTTTTTCAGAATGACCACACCAATACGTGCCAAATCCCTAGTGAGCTGACCAAGTATGAAGAAAGGGAAATGGTCCCCCCACATTATCTCTGCCAAGGCAGCACACTATGGCTGGCTGCTTGACAATTGTTCCTCTCTCAGAATGCCATGACCAAGAGAAGACTTTACATTAGCAAGGTTTTTGCTCTTAGCTTTTAGGAGATAATAAGCCTTTGTATGTTTTCACTTGGAAAAACTCCAGCAATTCTGATCTGGAAGCAAGCCCAGAAAAGAGAGACCTGGTCATCTGCCTGCTTGGTTCTTCAGTTTCTAAACATGAAAGCAAGCCAGCCCAGCAAGCCAGGTCTGCTCAACATCATGTGTTACAACCAGTCCACAAACAAGGCTCCCCAATTTGTTGCAGCTCCAACAACACTTAAAAGGCTTGACACCGTCCAGGACAAAGGAGTCTGCTTGAAGAGCACCACATCCACAAGCATCCACTCCCTCCACCTATGTTCAGTAGCTATCTACAAGATGCAGAAATTCAACAAAGAGCCTTACCACCTTCTAAACCCACAATCGATCCATCTGGAAGGACAAAGGCAACAGATACAATGGAACACCACCAGGCTTCCACATCCCTTTCACTTTGGAAAGATATCACGTTCTTTCAGCATCACTGGGACGAAATCCTGGATTTCCCTGTCAAACTGCATTGTGGGTCTACATACGGACTACAGCAGTTCAAGGAGGCAGGCCACCATCATCTTCTCAAGGGCAACTAGAATAGGCAACTGCTGACCCAACCAGCGCCAACTATAAGCAAATTGAAAACAACACAGATGGGCTCAGATTAGAAATGAGAGTGTCCCAGAATGGGCAGCTGAGCAGTCCTCCTCGGTATGTACACAGCAACAACCTCTAAAACAGGAAGTCAATGCATTGACACATGTTTGGCAGGCCTGTAACGCAGCATTCAGCTTACAGGGAACACTACCAAGTGTGTCCTGGCCTGAAATGTCAGCTTTCCTACTCCTCTGATACTGCCTGGCCTGTGTTCCTCCAGCTCCACACTGGGTTATCTCTTACTTCAGCATCTGCAGTTCTCACTATCTCTGGATCAACCTCAGAATTGTTTGTGAAGAGCAGGTAGTGGAACATTGTAGCCTTTGCAGAGGATGTTACTGGTAGGTCTGCTATTGGTATTTGAACAGTTGATTTCGAGATTCATGGCTTTCTAAATTGATTGAAACTCTTTATCCTGACTCATTTTGACAGTGACAGACTAGGAGCAAAGAGAGACAGTGAGCAAGAGCATGAGTTTTTCTTCTACTTTACCTGCAGCGCAGGGGTGTTTTAAATGGCTGCTTTCAGAGCGGTGATCAGAGCTCACTAGTCCATTAGGCTAGTGACACAAACTAAGGTTGCATTTGGTTTTTAAAATCCTTTTGTCTGAAATATATTCCTATGAAGCCAAAACACATATTCTGCAAGAAGTGACTTTCTGCTTAGAGTCAGTCCCCTCAATATCTCTTATTTTCTGTTTGAAGCTTCCTGGAGATTCTGCAGGCACAACATTTCAAGGATCACACATAGGACTTTGCCAGACAGCAGCTGAAGTTATATCTGCAGACAGTTTTTGGGTGTAGCTGACTTTGAAAAAAAATTGGAATTTAGAGTTATAATTCCATGGTGCTTTGGGGTTCTAATCCATCATGATCCACAACATACGTACACTGAACAATTCTGTTCAAAAGACGAATAAAGAAATGACAAGGTTGAACAAATGAGGTCAAACAGACGTGATCAGCTATAGCACACATCCCCAAGCTGTGCAGGACTACATTTCAATCATGTGAAACACTAAGGACCTACACCACCTCGGTGCTAGATATTGTACTGAACATAAAACTATATTGCCCAAACAGAAAACTTGTTGGCCTAAAGTATAAAAAAAAATTTACAACAACTATAATCCAAACTTTTAAGGTGGTAGCATGGTGAGAAATGTCAGATCTCAAAAATGCAGAATAGCAAGATAAAGATTTGCATCCATTTCTGCCAACAGCAAATTGCCACTCTCAAGTAACGCAACCACAGAAATATCAAATGAAGGTCAGATGCTAACCTCCAAAGTCAAAAGATGAGTTACCACAGACCAATGGTGGCAACAAACATTAGCCGCCAGTAGTCATGCATTGTTTGCTACGTGCTCATTAAATGGTGGGACATCCTTGAGGGGCTACAGGCCTTCTCCTGTTCTTGTGTTCCTGCACTGCATAGCAATCAGCATACCATCAGGCGGTGAAACCGTTAATTCCTCAACACTGAGTATGCATTTCAGGGAAGGGGGCACTGTATATAAATTGTTCTACATTCTCTTTAAGCTTTATTATTACAAGCATAAGCAATCCTGTTAACTTGATCTGACAGTGGGGTGGGGTGGGGTGGGGTGGAGAGAGAAATTGAACAAAACAAATGTCAAGGCTTATACAGAAGGATGAAAATGAAAGCAATGCCTGCAAGCCTGCAGAGTCTGCAGTTCTGATATTCAGACGATGTTCATTTTCAGTGAAGTTCACCACTGTCAGCAAAACATGCAAATTATCATCCAATCTCTGCTACACATCAGCAATTCTGATCAGCAGATTGGGAACAAGAGCAACAATGCATACTTTACACCATAAATGGAGCTGAAACTTGCATTTCTATTCAGTATGTGCTGCAATTGAGATGCACACAGGAAGAGTGGGCACTCAAGAGGCTTGAATAGCACCATAAGCCCCAAACTCATTCTCAAATGGTATTCACTCATTGTTCTGCGTTAATGCATACCACACAAACAAATGATATGTGCTCATGTTACTTAAGTCTTTGATTAAAATTATGAAAATATATTTGAAAAGACATGAGATGAGGCTAACTGACATTAGACAATAATATCAAATAAAGAGCTGCAGATGATGGAGATCTGAAACAAAATCAAAAAGTGAAGAAACTAAGCAGGTCTGGCAGCATCTGTAGAGAGCAAAACGGAGCTAACGCTTTGAGTCTGGTTACCCATTGTCAAAATGGGTTTTGTTGGGGAAGCAGCCTGCACGAGTTTCTCCAGCACGTTTTGTTACTGACATAAGGCAGTTATCTTTTGTGTTCTTTCACACATGATTTATCAACTTAATGTCCATTATTTTTTGAAAAAAATTAATCCTGTTTGTCTCCAACTGAGAAGCATTTTTTTCTTTAATGTACTTTAACTATATGTGTGCCAAATGTCGTTCTGAAAGCAAACAATAGTACACTAGTAGATACAGTTCTGCGGTACAAATGTTCTGTTCAGCCAGTTGGAGAAAAGACTATTTATCCCTTCAATAAATCTGAGACAATCTCATTTGCAGTTTTGCAAAGCCTCAACACATGCCTAGTCTCAAATAAAATAATTTGTAATCATCCAAGACAAAAAACATTATGTTTAGAACTAAAGAATGACTCTGCAGCGAGACTGAAAAGGATGCTCCGAAATCCATCAATTGATCCAATTCATTAGCAAGTTTGAAATTGCTGGTATGTTGTTGGGGTCCAAAGCCTTTGTGGCATTCCACATTGGATGTACCACTTGATCTGGGCAAACAGATGATAGTTTGAGGTGGAGCAATGGTCCAGTGTTCCATGGAACTATTCAATTATTCCCACTAGCATCAGTATCACAGCCTTCACAAATTACCAGACTGAATAATGCAACCAGATAATGAGGGATCTTACAAAGAAGAAAACTAGACTTCTACTGAGCTATTACTAGAGGTCTAAGAATAGTTTTCAGTCAAAGACAAAATATGACAACCCAAATGATGGAGAACAGCAGCCCCATTTAAAATGTTTGAAAAATTCACAAAACCCCTTCACCACACTATACTTGAAACTATACTCCATATCTGTGAATCTTTTGAAGTATTTATCAATCTGGACACACTAAGAACAGGGCACTGGCCAGAAAAAAAATTCTAAAAAAAAAACTTTGTCCATGGGAAAATATTTAACATTCTACTCATATTCAGTCCGATCAAACTAAATGTAATTAGCGCCAGTGAAAGGTTATGAATGACATCAGTCTCATCTACTCATCTTTAGGGCAACCATCACAGCTTCTGAGAATCACCACCCTTTCATTTCCATCTTAGCCATTTATTATGGGCTCTAGGTTCTCCAATGCAAGTCCATGTGGTTTACAGTCTTTTAAACTGGGCACTTCAGCACTCCCCAGTTCCCTGTTCAAACTCCTTCCTGCTGGATTGTTCACATCTTGAGTTCCATCTTCACTTCTCTAAGAAACAAAAGCAAGTTCCACCAACGACAGTACTCCCGCATTTGCTTTACTGACAGATATGGAATTGTGAAGTGTAGGTCTTTTGCATTTGTGAAAATACACTGACAAATCACCTAAGGAATTGATGTAGTGTCCTCTGCCAAAGTTTCACACAATTATTGAGGATGTCGATGGTCATCAGCAAATTAACCAGCTTCTAAAATAAAATGTTGAAACAGCTGAATATGCTCAATTTAGTGCTGACGTTAAAATGAAGTGCTGTATAATTAGAATCCCTACTGTGTGGAAACAGACCATTTGGCCTATCGAGTCCACACCGACACTCCAAAGAGTATCTACCCAGACCCCTTCCCCTCCCCTACCCTATCCGTATAAACCTGCACGTCGCATGGCTAATCAATCTAGCCTGCACATCCCTGGACACTGTGGGACAATTTAGCATGGCCAAGCCACCTAATCTGCACACCTTTGGACTGTGGGAGGAAACCCACGCAGACACAGGGAGAACGTGCAAACTCCACACAGACAGTCGCCAGAGGGTAGAATTGAACCCAGGTCCTTGGTGCTGTAACGCAGCAGTGTTAACCACTGAGTCACCATTCCACCATTAGGGAGAACTCTGTTTCTCCCCTCTTCCTCAACCAATTCAGGAATCAAGATGAAAATTTCCTCTCCTGATCCTAGGTAAACGATTCTTATGAACAAGGGAACCGTTGGCCCTTGGAACCTCGTTTGCTATTCAATAAGATCATGGGTTGATTTGATTTTAACATCAATGCTACGTTCCTGAAAACCCACTACAATAATCTTTCATGCCCTTAATAATCAAGAATCTGTCTCTCCGCCTTAAAAATTTTTGAAGTTCCCTTCCTCAAAACGCAGGGAATTCCAAAGACAATCAACCCTCAGTAAAAAAACAAGTTTCCTCATCTCTTAAATGGGTAACCCTTTAGTTTAGAACGATGACCCCCTTGGTTCTGGATTCTCCCACGTGAGGAAACATCTGATCCACATCCATGCAGTCAACTCCCCTCAGGATCAAGCATGAGCTTTCAGCACAAAATCACCCAGAGGGTTTGGCATCAAAACAATAAACTTGACTGAAAGCTGAACTTGGCTTTTTGTGATTAATCGATCATTTAAAGTGAGGTCAAGTACATGGGCCCCCACTGTTTCTATCAAAAACAGTATTTGATTTAGGAGTGTTTAATGCTAATACTGGCTTCACAAAGTAGGAAAGAGAATCCATTACCCAGCACCAGTGTCCCTCATTTTCATGTCACATCCATAGAGCCAGCACAGACACAATGGGCTGAACGGCCTCCTGCTCAGTCATTAAATACCTAAAATTGCTAACACTTGCAGAAATAATTTAGGCTGGAGGATCCAAAATAGTTTTGGTATAAACAAAAAATCAATTTTGACAATAGGTAAAATTGTAGCATGCCACACTTCAAAGAAAAAGGGAGGTCACACATTTACTGTATATACATTTTTTCAATTAAAGGACAAAGGGATCTTTGAGTACAGATACAAAACAAGAACACTGAATATAACAAAGTTTAATGCAGCTGCTTAAAATAAAAGAAAGCCAAGCACTAGGCATATTCCTGGAGGACAGAACTGAAAATAAGGAACATTATACTAAATTTGGTTACTAGGTAGAGCTCTGGTTGCTATATGATAAAAGTTACAATGAATGGTTTATTCATTGCCACTTGCATTTTACATTGAATAATGCAGTAAAATACAGTGAAAGGCTTCAACTGTTGCCACAATCCAGGGCCATTTTGGATATTTAAGAATAAAAAAGACATAAAAGAGTCCTCAGCCAACTCATCAACAATAGCTGCACCACCACCCGTGCTGGATCCACCAATGGAGCAGTGACCGCTCTAAGCTCCATCTCTTTGTCCCTAGGCCCACCTCACTGATGCAGCATCCTGTGCTGAACCCATACTCCCTTTGCAATCAGGAGTCCCTGGCTCCACTGCCACCTCATCAATGCCCGAAGACCCTGCTCTGGGCATACCATGCTGCCACTGGCTGCAGCCGCTGCCTTGCCAACACCAGGAGTCCCTGGCTCCACTGCCAGATCAGGCCGCCATTGCCATATTGCCTGTAGTCCTGCTCCAGCTGCCCTCCTGATTTGCCACCTTGCCAGTGCCATCATCTTGAAAAGTCTGTCATTGTAGTTGCTGTTGCCTCTGATCGCTGCAGGACCTTTGTTGCTACTGCCGCTCCCAGCGCCAAAAGTCAGGAGAGCACCCCTGCTGCCACTGCCGTCACCACGAGGTATGGTGTTCACTGCTGCCTCTGACCGCGGGGAGCAGCTACCATTCCGGACACGGACCGCTCTAGCTGCCACACTGATTACACTGACTAACCTGCCGCAAACGGCTGCAAAGAAAAACGAAAGGAAAAAAAAAACAAAAAAAGAGAAGGAGCACGAGAAAACAAAAGAGCAGGCACGCAGGAGCAGATGAGCTCACACACAGCCCTGCTACTCTGCTGCCATCTTGAATCAATGGGTATAGGGTACTTGCACAGAAACTAGTAAGAATGAAACAAGAACTGTGAAGTTACAATTATCAAAAAAGGAATGATCAGGCTAGGTCTTTGTCCTCTTCCAAAGTGTAGGCAGAGAAGCAAAATAATTGACCTCTTTAAAATTATAAGAAGTTTTAATAAAACAGACAATTTGCATGGAAGACAGAAACTAGAGACCGTCAGCATTAGGCAGTCACAAAATCAATGGGGAAGTCAGGGGAAATAAAACTTCTTTACCAAGACAGGGGTAAGAATGTGAAACTTGTTACTACAGGGAATAGTTGGGGAAGCTAGATAAATATCTGAGGTAGAAAGGAATGGAGGGCTATCCTAATAGGGTTGGATGGTGCAGGATGGGAGGCGGCTTACATGGAAGATAAACACAGGCATGGACCGATTAGGCTGTTTGGTTGATTTCTGTACTGTGCATGTTCCACGCGATTTAATATCGCCACTAGTTCAAATTAAATAGCTTTTGTTTTAGAAAAGAACAAAAACGTGACTGAACTTTATCCAAGACTGATCACTTTCATTCTGTAGCTGTCATTCATCTGGATTTTAACCAACAACGTGCCTTCGGTTACACATTCTAGATTTCCTGCTGCAATCTTTGAGGGTGGAACTCAAAGTGGCTTTGGTGTGGCACTTCCGTTGGTGCAGAGAAAACAAACAAGTGCTCGTTGCAAAAGGCCTAGTGAAATAACCGCGCGACCCAAATGCAGGATGCAATGATTCTCGAGCTCAAACCAATTTGGACATCTAATCTCAGCGAAAAAAAAAGACTTGAAAATATGAGATTTAAAATCAGGATCCAGAGAGATTCATGACAAAGAAAACAGCAACTGTTAGTAAAATTCAACACTGCATTTATGTGCATTTCTGTTTTTCATTACTGATGGCTATCCTCCACCATCTTGAGTCATTAACTGCCAAGTGTGACCTTTGCCAAGAATAGCAGATCGGTTGGTGAGTCATTTCTTTAATAATACATTTAGTTGTTACCCATTAACACATTTTGGCAACCTTAAAATTTCACCTCCTCTGGGATGTTTACGGCTGTTTCTCACTACTCCATCACAAACCAAATTAAGAGTTCCTAGCTGAACTGTGGACTCCTAGTAAATGGTTGTACTGGTTCCAATAGATGTCAAATAAGTTTCAAGACCATTTTCATTGGTACAATGCCCTCTAGCAAGGCAGTTATTCCATCCTGTAGCACAGTAATTGCAACTTTCATACTGAAACGAACTTAGCAGTTGTCATACCATGGGTTGAGCCATCAGAATTTCAATGCTGCAAAATGCTAGGAGTGCAACTAGAATTCCATCACCCTTTCTCACCTTTAAGGTCAATTCACATGCATATAAACTCAAGGAATCAAGGAGGAGGATCTGGGTTCAGTCTGCATGGTTCTTAGTTTTGTGTGAAAGAAATAGAAAAGTAACCTATCATCCAGCGCACACATCCTTAAGGATTCAGTAGCTATTTTCTAACAAGTATGTGAAGAAGAGATTTTAAAGCACTTTACAGGTTTATTTCCCTGACATTTTGTATTTCTACATCACCTGCTACCTTCTTAGACAGCCTGAAAACAGCAACTGCATGTTGTGGAGGCAACGGCCTAGTGGTATTATCACTGGACTGTTAGTCCAAAGACCCAGATAACGTTCTGGGGATGCAGGTTCGAATCCCACCATGGCAGATGGTGGAATTGGAATTGGAATTGGAATTCAATAAATATTTGGAATTAAGAGTCTAATGAAGACTGTGAATCCATTGTTGATTGTCAGAAAATCCCATCTGGTTCACTAATGTCCTTTAGGGAAGGAAACTGCCATCCTTACTTGGTCTGGCCTACATGTGACTCCAGATCCACAGCAATTGTGTTAACTCTTAACTGCCCTCTGGGCAATTAGGGATAGGCAATAAAAAATGCTGCCTCACCAGGATGAATAAAGAAAAAGACAGTACGTTAGGAGTAGAGGCGAAAGCAAGCAGTTAAGAAAAAATGAAGGCAAATATTTTGTGTAAAAGAATCAAGAGATTCTGACAAACAGAAAATAGAAGTTTGACTTGTACATGTAAATACTAAAATTTTAATAACTTAGTTTTTTAATTTTTGAAGGCTTAAAAATTAGAAAACTGATAAGTCAAAAGAATGCCAAAGTTGTTTCAACCAGATAATGTCTCTAAGTTTGACAAAAAAAACTGCAAATGGAAAACAGGCACAGGAGCAAACTACTCAGCCCTCATGCACATTCCAACATTCATTAGGATCATGGTTGAACTGTACTTTCACTTATCCGATTATCTCCAAGGCCTTTCACAACTTAACTCTTAATAAAAATCTAATACTCCAGCTACTCGCTAATTCCAACTGATCCAGCATCCAAGACTTTTGCTGAGAGGGCTCCAGATTTTCACGAATCTTCATACAAAAAATCCTTTAATGTACTTCTAAATGATCCACCTCTAAATTTAAAGTTAAAGCTTTCTTTCACTCGAGTTTCTCTGCTGGATTCATAACACAATCCATAATCACTAAGGATATCAATTAAATTACCCATTCTTCTGAACTCAAAAGGAGTAGAGGCAAAGATTATGCAGCTTGGCCTCAGTCTCATTCTTTGAACTTTGGTATGATTCTTGGAAAACCATGCCTCCTCAAAAGGCAGACACAAACATCAGGTCAGTTAATATCTCAGTTTTGAGCGTGAACTCTTTCACATTACCGTTACGAGTTCAAGGTCATGGCCAACATTTCTAATTGCTGTTTCAAATTTTCCTTGTGTCTGTCTTTTCTCCAAGAAAGTAACTTTCCTTTAATCCTGCCTTAGTTTGCTGCTACACAACATCTATTACAAAAATGCTACTTATCTGCTCATGGAACACAGGCAGACAAAGAAATGGAGTTGAGTTGAGGCAGAGATCAGTCATGATCTTACTGAGTGGCAGAGCTGACTCAATAGGCTGTGTGGTCTAGTCCTGCCCCGATTTTCTACGCCCCAAGAATCAACATCATGCCAACACCAACTATGAGATACAGAAGACTGAATAAATCGCCTGCTATTATCAATTCCAATGAAAATCACAAATACATATGAGCACTCGGAACAAATGCTTGCACCAAATCACTTCAACGTCACTTTCTGGTGGATACATAATCATACAAGAAATTACACACTTTAGTTTTGTAACTATGAAGGATTTTATTAGTCTGAGCATGCTTTCAGTAAATCAAGATGGAAGTTTAGAATCCTCCAGCTTTGTTTGGCTTCATGCACAATAAAACACTGCCATAAAAGCACATGCGTCAGATATCATTGCTTCTTTGGTAACTATACAAACAGAGCAATGACACTAATTAAACTTCTCTAAATCACCTCATCAATATTAACTTGTAAACTGAAAGTAATGGTACAAATGAACCTTTCATTCAAAAAGTCAATTTCCTGTCTCAGGAAACAGTGTCATTACCTCACACAAGTATTGGAGAACATTGGGAGAAGTGGATAGAAGAACTAACGGACACAAACCATGGAAGACAAACCACCCAAAAGATCAGATGATCAGCTGATTGAAGAATCTTTTGAGAAATGAAATCCCATCACCTCCAGTATATACTCAGACTTGTCGCTTCCTTTTTATAGAAACTTTCTGGTGACACTGCTTTGAGAGATATTTACCCTTGTTACAGTAAGGTATCCTGGCCAGAATATTCCCCATAGCATTAAATAAGACATCAGCATGGTGGCTCAGTGGTTAGCACTGCTGCCTCAATGCCAGGGGCCCAGGTTCAATCCCAGCCTTGGGTAATTGTGTGTGGAGTTTGCACGTTCTCCCCATGTCCGTATGGGTTTTTTCCGGGTGCTCTGGCTTCCTCCTACAGTCCAAAGATGCACAGGTTAGGTGGACTGGCCAAGCCACACTGCCGCGTAGTGTCCAGGAGTGTGCTGTTAAGTGGACTAGACATTGGAAATGCAGGGTCACAGGGATAGGGTGAGGATCTGGGTGGGATGCTCTTTGTAGGGTCAGTGTAGATTTGATGGGCTAAATGGCCTGCTCCCACACTGTAGGGATTGTACGAAAATAATTTCTCCATGATTGAGTTGCATAAATAAGGATACAGTGTGTAGAATGCACAAATTCTTACATCTGTGAAGCTCTATTTAAGCTCCACTCCATAATCGGTTGCTGTAAGACAACAGCACATTTCAAAAATATTTTGGGCACATATCAATTGACATTTTCATGTATTCCCCGATGGTTTTTTTGTATTTTGGTTATACCTTGCCCTTTCCTTGAGCACATGCGACCTCTGATCATTTCCAGCCTGGCCCCAATTCAACTCTCCGCAGCTGTTGTGGAAGAGAGTTTCCTTCCCACGTAGCAGCTCTCTCAGATGGAGAGCCCATCATACAAAAAATCCACGTGGTGCAAAACACTAAAATTGCCTCTTATTCAAACACAGGACTTCCTGCAAGAGACAAGAAACTTTGCCAATGGTGCCTACTCCTAGTACATTCTACTTGGAAGGAAGGGGAGGAAGAGTATTTGCATTCAGAAGACACCACTGCTGCAGCTGGTAATAATGCTGACAACAAGCCCACTTTCATTCGCAAGTACAAACTGTTTACAATATTTGTGGGCAGCTGCCAGCTTAAATAAATCAAAGCACTTTTCTGCCCCCTCTTTCAAAGTCATCTTTTTTTGAAAAAGAACAATAATCCTTTGACAGTCACTCCATGAACATGTCCTTTACGTCACATAAATCTCCCAGTGGCCAAATGATAAACAAGTAGAGAAAGCAGTAAGGCTATTTCACATTTGATGGCTAGAAATCAACGTATATTTGTGTTGTTAGTTCAAAAATATTACACGGCTGCTGAGAGTTCAATTTTGAAACTTTTTCTTTTGAAGAGAAGCTCATCGAACAGAATAAGTTACTTATAAACATTGGGGCAAAGGGGGGAAAAAAGTAAATGATAGGTGGAGATGGACTCATCTTCACCTATCACTTATTTCCCCTCCACCATCTTCAGCATCGAATATCCACGAACACCTCAGAGTCCAGACATACTGTACCCTAAAAGACATTCCAGCTTCCCATATCAAATGAAGATTGACAAAACTCATTGGGCAATTTATTCACAACCTTGCAAGACTTTGAGACATGGCGGGGGCGTGGAAGCACCACATTGAGACTACATGTTGACACTGTAATTTCATACTGCACCGAGATGCAAAGTTAAATATCATTTTATTTCATCAATTTCCACATTCCATTTTCATGTTAATTTAGTGATATTCCAGTTATTGGTAAAAGGCATCATCATCTACCATAAACTGAACAGCTCCCAGTGCAGAAGTCAAGCTGAGAGCAAAGGGATTTAGAGACATATCTACTCCAGCATGTACAATTGAGGCTGTAAATATTATAAATGTAAACATCTTGGGAACATGCTCCCAACTATAAAACACCCTTTCAGTTTGCATGATTGTGTATACAACTAAAGTATTTTCTCCCCCTCATGGTTTGTAACATCATTCAAACCATCGAGTGCGCTACGGTGTTATAAAATTCTCAACTGGCTCTCTAGCCAACATTTGCACAGTCAGCATCTCTTCTACGTAGGCTCGGATGACACAGGCTAGAATTTAGAAGGGCGGCAGGGAGACTAAAGCAGCGTGAAGAAATTTTATCCCAGTGTAAAAATGAGGGGAGCACCAATGTCAAAAACTGTGCATGGAACACCAACAGCTTGTCATTGAAAAACATATGCAATGCTCAAACCCAATGTTTAAACAAGAAACAAAGAACTGTGGATGCTGGAAATCTGCAACAAAAAACAGAAAGAGTTGACGAAACTCGCAGGTCTGGCAGCATCTGTGGAGAGAGAGTCAACATTTCGGGTCCAGTGACCCTTTCTCAGAGTGTGGTGAGGGAAAAGTTGGGATATATGTTGAAGACAGTGGGAGGAATATAAGCAATAGGTAAGGATGAGTTCATCTCTACCTAATTGCTTACTCCATTCCCCCCCTTCGCACCAATATTTATAAGTAATTTATCTTGCCATTTTTCCATTGGGATAAAAGTAAAAACTCTCAATAGATGCTGGAGGCTTGAAGCTAAAAGACCTAGGATACTGGGATTTGAGCACCAGAGTTACCTCCGGACTGTTGCAGAGTTTTCATAGGTCTATGAAATCCTGCACAGGGGAGCACAAGATCACGTTACTGTTGCAGAATCTCTCAGTCTGAAATGCATTGCAAGAGAAATACAATAGATCAGAGTTTGTTCAGAGATGTGAATAATTTGAATGGTCAGCGTTCATCACTATCATGCTGTAAAACAGAACTTCTGATAGCTGTAAACATGCAGTTAAACGTGAAGACTATGTTACTGATGATAATCTAGTTACCTGCCCACTCCTACAAACAATGCATTGTTGCAGTTGTTGCAAATTCAGTCCAAAATTCACGATTTGATGTGAACCTCAACATTCTGTGCATTCTTTGAATTAAGATGGAAAAAATAACTTTCTGAATGAGTCACAATCACCTAACATTCTAGAAGTCTGAAGCATCGTTCCCTTTGTGCCATCATAAAAATTCACAGATCTGTGTTGTTTTTCAAATTTTGAGATATTTGTGCTTTGACCTATCTTCCACACATCTGAATTTATTTTTTAGTCAGATGTGGAGCTGGATGAACACAGCAGGATCATAGGAGCAGGAAAGCTTGACGTTTCGGGCCTAGATCTTTCATCTTTCTGATGAAGGGTCTAGGCCCGAAGCGTCAAGCTTTCCTGCTGCTATGATGCTGCTTGGCCTACTCTATTCATCCAGCTCCACACCTTGTTATCTCGGATTCTCCAGCATCTGCAGTACCTATTATCTCTTATTTTTTAATCATTTCACTCATGAAAATATGTGACTGATAATTAGTTCAGTTTTATTTCCTGGTTTTATGACTGTGAGGCCTTCACAATCTGATTAGCTTCGCAACCTGACTATTTCATTTCTGAACACCTAAGGCCTGTGCCAGATGCAGACAGGGCAAACCTGAAATCGTAACAGAGATACCTTCTTGTGGCAACTTGTGTTAAGCTCAACAGTGAGTGCCGTCCCATAGCTACTGATTGCAATATCTGGGCTAATGATCAAGTTGAAGTGATGGGGAAACCTTGCTCACATTGATTATTTTAAAATGGATGCAGAGAACTATCCCAGGGCTGGATCTGGGACTTGTGAAACAGTAGAAGGCACAATGATGCTTCTAAATTTTGCTTTCAGAACCAGAGGGGGCATGAAAAATGTGTCACGCAAGGACAGACAGAAATTTTAAGTAAAACTAAATTTCACAATGGTTTAGATACCTTGAAAGGGTCTTGGTATCTCTTTCATCTAATGGTCTCAATACTTTGTTTTAACTGAAATGTATAAACTGTGTCCTGGAAACTTGGAGGAGAACACCGAAAGCCATCCAACTTCATCTGTGGTTTAGTCTGTTTCACTAAAGCTGTTCACCATCATTCACCTCCCTTCCATTTTGCAGTTGCATTCTAAGCTTTTAAATCACTCTCAGGTTTCACATAAAGTACACACACCGAGCATATACTTCAGCTTTAATGTGCTATGAAATAAAATCCAACAGCACTGCAGTTCAAACAGGGTACAGCAACACCTCAATTCAAAACAAAAGTCTTTTGATCTGCCTTAACCATCATAAGCTAAAGTAAACAGGGAAAATTTGTCCTGGAAAATGCAAAAAAGGCAATTCATGAACCGTGCATATTGTAAAAACTTGCAGAGTTGCATGCATACGGAGTGCCAAGAATCTTAAGTCAACGTCAAGCTTTATTTCAGGACTTCTTCAACCCTCAACATAAAACTTACTGCAACAGAATGCTGAAAGTGAAGAAAGGAGCCATTTGGCCCATTATGTCTACTCTGTCTCAGAGCACTTTAACTCTGCTAATTTGCATACATTTCATCCATAATCTTGCACATTGTTTAACGATTTAAAACAGACACAGTGACGCCTTTAATACATCAACAAACTCTCTTTCATCACACTTCCAGGCACTATATTCCATACCACACCACCTCACAGTGTGAAGAGACTTTTCTCACCTCGCATTTGCTTCCCCCTCCCATTTTAAAACTATGACTTCTGCTTCGCCATCTATTTGACAGTGGGAACAGTTTCTCCCCTATTCGCTGTCCAGATCTCTCGTGATTTTGAAAATTTCTTTCAAATCTCCTCTCCAAGAAGCACAGTCTCAATTTCTCTTAACGACACTTACAAGGTTGCACTGTAGGCACCCCAACAGTCAGCAGGAAATTGAGAAGCAAATTTGTAACGAGATCTCCGATATCTATAAAAATAACAGGGTTGTAATGGTAGGGGATTTTAACTTTCCAAACAGACTAGGCCTACCATAGTGTTAAGGGCTTGGGCGGGGAGGAATTTGTTAAGTGTGTACAAGAAAATTTTCTTATTCAATATGTGGACATTCCTACTAGAGAAGGAACAATACTTGACCTTCTGTTGGGAAATAAAGCAGGGCAAGTGACTGAGATGTCAATATGGAGCACTTTGGGGCCAGTGGTCATAATTCTATTAGTTTGAAAATAGTTATGGAAAAGGATAGAACTGATCAAGAAGTTAAAGTTCTAAAATTAGATTAAGACCAATTTTGATGGCATCAGGTAGGAACTTTCAAAAGTTGAACGGGGGAGGCTATTTGCAGGTAAAGGAACAATCGGGAAGTGGGAGGCCTTTAAAAACGAGATAACGAGTGTTCAGAGCCGGTATGTTATTGTGAAGGGAAAGGCTGGGAGGTATATGGAATGACTGGAGAAACTGTGGCTCTAGTCAAAGAAAAGAAGGAGGCTTGTCTCATTTACAGACTGCAAGGACCTAGTGAATCCCAAGAGGAATATTAGGGCAGCAGGAATACATTAGAAGTAAATTAGGAGGGTAAAAAGGGGACATCAGATAGCTTTTGCAAATAGAGTTAAGGAGAATCGAGATTCTACAAGTACATTCAGGATGAAAGAATAACTATTAAGAGAATAAGTCACCTTAAAGATCAACGTGGTCAGCTATGCGCGGCTCTACAGGAGACAAGTGAGGTAATTAATATTTCAGGTCAGTATTTACTGTGGAGAAGGACATAGGATCTAGGGAAATTGGGGAAATACATAGCGCTGTCTTGAAAATAGCTCATATTACAGAAGAGTTGTCACTGGAGGACTTAAATGTTAGATAAATCCCCAGGACCTGATCAGGTGTCTCAGAGAACTTTGCGGGTGCTAGAGGAGAGGTTCTGACTGGAGGCCTGTGGCTAGCGGTGTGCCACAAGGATCATTGCTGGGTCCACTGCTTTTCATCATTTATATATATTCACATCCAAATCATGTATGTGGTTAGTAAGTTTGCAGATTACACCAAAATAGGTGGTGTAGTGGACAGTCAAGAAGACTATAGAATTAGAGTACAATGGGACCTTGGCCAGATGGGCCAGTGAGCCAAGGAGTGGCAGATGGAGTTTAAATTAAGATAAATGTGAGGTGCTACATTTTGGTAAGGCAGATCGGGGCAGGACTTATACAGCTAATGGTAGCACCATGGGGCGTGCTGCCAAACAAAGAGACCTAGAGGTGCAGTTGCACAGTTCATGGAAAGCGGAGTCACAGGCAGACGGGGTGGTGAAGATGGATTTGGCATGCTTGCCTTCATTGGTCAGAACAATGAGTAAAGAGTTGGGATGCCATGTTGCGGCTGTACAGAACATTGGTGAGGCTACTTTTAGAATACTACATACAATTCTGGTCACCCTTCTGTAGGAAGGATGTTGTTAAACTTGACAGGGTGCAGAAAAGATTTACAAGGATGTTGCCAGGACTGGAGGGTTTGAGTTGCAGGGAAAGTCCAAACGGGCTGGGGCTATTTTCCCTGGAGCGTCGGAGGCTGAGGGGTTTGTAACATCAACAGCAAGCATACGGTGAATAGCCACAGTCTTTCTCCTAGTGTGGATGAATCCAAAACTAGACAGCATATATTTAAGGTGAGAGGGGAATGATTTAAAGAGGATCTGAGGGGTAACTTCTTCATGCAGAAGATGGTGCATTCATGAAATGAGCTACCAGAAGAAATGGAGGAGGCAGGTACAATTATTGCATTTAAAAGGCATCTGGGTGGCTATATGAATAGGAAGGGTTTAGACGAGCATGGGCCAAATGCTGGCAAATGGGACGAGGTCAGATTGGAATGTCTGGTGCAGACAGGTGGGTCCAAAGGGTCTGTTTCTGTGCTGTGAGACTTTATGGCTCTATAACCTCAGCGTCTCAACCCAGGAACCATTCTCGTAAACCTTTTCTGTACTCTCTCCAATGCATTCATATTCTTCCTATAGTGCAGAGACCAGAACTATACACTACAGTCCAACTGAGATCTAACCAGTATCTTACATAAATTCATCTTAATTTCCCAGCTGTTGTACTCCATGCATCTACTCGTGAAGCCTGGGATACTGTATGCTATATTAACAGCTTTCTCAGTCTGTCCTGCCGCCTCCAATGACTTATGGATATACACACCCAGGTCCCTCTGCTCATGCCCACCGTTTAAGATATTGTATTACAGCAGAGTATTTCATCTAGAGACTACACTGACTATTGTAAATAATGGCATCCAAAATTAAAAGCACACAAAGCAGAGAAGACAGTAGTTTTTGTCATTGTTCTAATTTTACATCATGGGATGCAGCCAAATCTAATCAACATACCAAAACTGAACATGTTCTTGCGCGACAGCATCTGTTATCACATACAAGAGATAGTAAGAACTGCAGATGCTGGAGTCAGATAACAAAGCATGGAGCTGGAGGAACACAGCAAGCCAGGCAGCATTAGAGAAATAGGAAAGCTGATGTTTCGGGTCAGGACCCTTCTTCAGAAGAATGAAGGGTCCCAACCCGAAACGTCAGCTTTCCTGCTCCTCCGATGCTGCCTGGCCTGCTGTGTTCCTCCAGCTCCACACTCTTATCACATATAAATTGTGATACAAGCATTAAAAAGAGTCTGATTCTCAATCGCTAAACTAATATTCAAAAATTAAGCATTTAATTTTTAATTTCTCAACTTTGCAGATTATTGTAACATGAAACCACTCATCACCCTTTCAAATGAGTTCGAAGATACTTTCTGCAGATAAAACAGAATTTTTGACAAAGACTATCCAAGGTTGTGATGTCTGGTAAAGCACTGGCAAATTCAGAAAATGGTAGAAACTGGGTTGCCTGTATGGCCATCACCCACACTTGCTCTCGCCACCACAGACCAGCAGCAGTTAAAACAACAATCGTGCTGGGGGCATGGCATTGCCAATAGTTTTGAAGCTATTCACACCATGCAGGCAGTTTAATCCCCATGGTGAGATTCGCCAAGGTTGGACAATGGACATTTGTATTGCATTAAGGTATAAAAGGAAAGTTCTGACATATGGTCTCAGTAAGCTATAATGACAGGCGCCCTACAGTTATTAAGAATAACAGGAATCCCAGAAACAGACCGATAAACTCTGGCAAGTAACAAGTCCTTTTATTAAAAGCCAATATTGAACTCCACTACGCTGACTTTTGCTCCAAAATATGTCCCTCTTGTCTTGCTTAAACAGCCATTTGATCATGAGCTCATTCACTGAGTGGAAAGTGTCATGGCCGAGATTCAAATTATGACAAATCCAACTATCCCACTGAGAGAACGGGGGACAGATAAATAAATCCAACAATATCCACATTCAAAATGCATTGCAAAATCACCCATGCTCTCCCTCAAAGTTCAATTTTTTTTTCCTGAAGTCATTCCAGAACCTTCCTCTCGAGGGAAGCACTTGGGTTTCACTCGTTGTCTCCTCGGCTTAGCACAAAGGTTTGTCCATGGGAAACTGCAGCTGTGCATATATGTCAGGCTATGTTTCTACCCCTGAAAATTAGGTTAAAACAGACGTCATTTATCTCAACTGAAGAACACACTCATCATCCAATCTTGGGAAAGTTGGTTTATATTAGAATTACAGGGACATTACAGCATAGAGACATATCCTTTGAACAACTAGTCTACGCTAGTGTTTCCTCTCTTGAGCAAACCTCAGCCTATCCTAGCAGGTCTGGCAGCATTTGTGAAGAAAAGAAAAATCAAAGTTAACATTTCAGGTCCAGTGACCCTTTCTCAGAACGAGGAAGACCCTTCTGAAGAAGGGTCACCAGAACCAAAATGTTAACTCTGATTTTTTTCCTTCACAGATGCTGCTGCCAGACTTGCTATGCTTTTCCAGCAACTTCTGTTTTTGTTCCCGATTTACAGCATCCACAACTCTTTCGGTTTTTACTTGGCCTATCCTACTTCATCTCACCCCAACAGAATACTCTCTTTTTCAGTTTCAGTTAGCACCTCACTCCTCCTCAAAGATACCTACATATCAACCAGTCCCAGCCTTTAACATCCTTACAGTTTTGGTAAAACTATTTTGTTTTATTGGCTGTTTCTGTAACATTATTAAAATGCTAAATTTCAGTTTTTGACCTCAAATTTGCTTTTTCTATCTGCTATTAGATATCAGATCATACACAGAAATCATTTTCCAAACAAACAGTCAGGAAAACATGGCACAGTAGCTCAATGGTTAGCACTGCTGCCTCAGTACCAGGGACCCAGGTTCAATTCCACCCACAGGCAACTGTCTTTGTGAAGTTTGCACATTCTCCTTGTGTCTGCATGGGTTTCCTCCAGGTGCTCCGGTTTCCTCTCAGTCTAAAGATGTGCAGGTTAGGTGGCTTGGCCATGCTAAATTGCCTGTAGTGTCCAGGGGTGTTATAAGCTAGGTGATTTGACATGAGAAATACCGGATTATAGGGGAATCGGTCTGCATGGGATGTTCTTCGGAGGGTCAGTGTGGAGTTGTTGGGCCGAATGGCCTGTGTTTCCACACTGTAGGGATTCTGCGATACTCTATGATTTAAATATTACTGGCTGCTGTGCTGGCTTTGCAATGCAAACCTCAATAATTCTGGTACAGACAGGTTGGACCCAATAACTTTATCACCAATATGCAGGAGGCCATTATCAATCCTGAATTTATAAGCCTCTGAGACTAACCACCAAACACTGGATTTACTCATTGTATCCAAATAAAAGACACAATTGTTTCTGGCATCTGTGAGCATTGTCACAAAAACTGGTCTGAATTAGGACTGGGTTTTTGGCACAGGTCAGTGCACACCGTATGTACAAAATGTAGAGAAGCACTTACTAAGCCAAATTGGTCAATGTCAGCCTGATACAACCCCAGCACCTTAACTCCCCATTCTTTGCTTCTTCAGCAAGGAGTTTCCTTTTAAATGCTTCAATCGATTTGTGTGCAGTATTTTAGGTTGCAGCAGTGAAGCAGCAGCACTGAAGGGAGTGATTGACACTTAAGTTATCAAAACCTTAACTTATCACCTCATTTCAACCAGGAAGCGGAAAAAGATTCTCAACAGATCTCTACTTCCCCTCCCTGCTTCACTCCACAACCACATCTCCATCCATGCTCGCAGCTTCAACTGTGCCTCACCTTGTCTTTGATATTTTAATCAACTTGTTACACCATACTTCTGGAGCAAGTGGGATTGGAAGTGTCCCTGCTTCTGGACGAATATCACTGCACCACAAAAGCCCTGGGAAAAACATGTTTGAACCCTGCGGAAGACTTCAAATCCAATGCCCAATGGATTTCACATTCGTCGCCTAAACCACAACTAGAGACCGTCACCTTGCTAATATTCTTGCTGAGACAACAGTATGAGAAAGCCTGTTAGTTCAAACTGAACTTCAACCATCATTCCACAACGATCTGCTTTGGTCATTTAAAAGAACATTCCGCACATTTCCTCTTTTCTCCTGTTCCAAACATATGACTGTTTACAGGCCAGAGCACTGATGGCACTTTGCCAATCATGTACAGTTGCAGAGATGTTTTTCCAATAGCAACACACCAAATCAGCATAATCTCAGGTGCACAGAAAAGTCTATTATAAATCACTCTGCACAAATAAAACTACTGACACGCACAAAAACCTGACTTAAATTCTGCTGTACGCGCAATAACTCCCAGCTTTAATCTTATAAAAGATTTCATTGCAGCGTGCTTCCAATTCAACATGTAGCCAAGAAAAATATTCATAACAATTAAAACTGAAGTGCAAGAAAAACATTTAGAGCTCTTATCATTGAAATAAGCACTTCCACCTTGCAACTTTATCTTGATGCTTTATTTACCTGCCTCCCAGATCACTGACTAATTTGGTCATCATCACATTGTTATTTGCAAGAGCTTGATGTGCACAACCTGGCTGTCGTGGTTCCTACAGTACAACACCAGCTTTACTTAAAGTCCTGTCTGCGCTGTAAAACATACAAAATACTCCGAGTCAAAGTCTTTCTTATTTTCCAAGATCCTGTGTGCATCAGGCATAAGAACATACCTATGAGCTTTTCCTTGTTTAGCAAATGGAAGCCATCTCCAGAAACACTACAAATACTAGATCTCCAACTGTCTACAGTTCACATTTATATCAGTGTTTAAAACTAGTTTTCAGCATTACGTAGCAACGAATCTTGGAAAGGTTGTGCAAGTGTGTGCAGCCAGTCAATTGAGACATTACCTAAAAACTTGATGGAATATATGTTTACATCATTCCCTCAAAACTTTGTAGATTCTTTCCAGAGCTTTTTATTTTTACATAAGCTGCTCGATTTTATTCTGTTCCTAAAATACTACCTTCTGGAAAGACAAGGGATAGGCATTCCAACAACGGCACTTAATCACTGGGAGGTGCATCACAAAAGTTGAGATAATTATGACTCCATATGTCGACAGGAGATAACAAGCACTTCATTATATTGGAACCTTGTGCCCTCTTTCAGTTCACTATATTCTTTTTCATGTTTTGCCTGGTTTTGTGCTCATGAAAAATACCATCTCTTTCCTGCT
Organism: Ginglymostoma cirratum; assembly: GCA_024137785.1. Lineage (NCBI taxonomy): Eukaryota > Metazoa > Chordata > Chondrichthyes > Orectolobiformes > Ginglymostomatidae > Ginglymostoma > Ginglymostoma cirratum. Next base: position 12,469,418 of record JAHRHZ010000065.1, read on the forward strand.
TCATTTAATATCTGATGTTTCAGACATTTCCTCAGCTCTTTAAACAAGCAGAGGAAACCAAACTAAATTTAATTTGTACAGTAACACATTCCATTTCAGATTTACAGAAAAAAATTGAAAACACATGCAATAAAGCACAAGAAGCAAATAGGTTGAGACATTTGGCAAAACAAAAATGCAATTCTAAAATAGCCAACACTATTAACAGAAGAATTGCTGGCATCGCAAGTACTTCGACCTCACAAATGTGAATAAAGGTTAAGGAAGTGAGAATTTTGACCTCAGAACAGTGACATCTGTTTCCTGAGTACTCCACCTCAACACGATAAGGAAAGGGTCTCTGAAGAATTAGACATCAACAAACAAGCTTTGAATGCAGAGGAGAAGGAAGTAACACTCGAGGCTTTGGACTTAATACACCCAAGATGATTCTTTGGCATTCAACTGTCAGACTGTCAAGTGCCATTTTAGAACACTTCTGGATTGTGCATATTCCCTCAGTGTGAGCCATCTTGTTATGTTGAGGTGGTAGACTGGAGCTCTTACACTCCCTCCCCTCCATTCCCTGGCTATCAATCTTTCTGAAAGCACTATTTTGAACTTCTGCTGAATTTCTTTACCTTGATTGATGAGTAATTCAATATCCTCAGAGCGGGTTTGCTCTGCAACTGATGCAACCTTGACTCCAAAGTTTCATTCATTGGTGTTTTAATGATTTTGGCAAAAGCACATATCACTTAAGCTACACAGAAGACGACTACATTCTTATCAATGTCATATTAAAAGAAAGAAAGGTCTTGCATTTATATAATGTCTTTCTTACACTCAGGATTTCTGCAAAGTGTTTACAGTCAAGTAATTATAAACTGCCCTTGTTGTAGTTGGGAAATCCGACAGTCTGTTTGTGCTCAGCAAGGTCCACAAATACAGAGAATGGATTATTAAGGAACTTATTTTAATGGTGTTATACAGGATGAAATGTTGGTTGTGACACCAGAATTATAATGCTTCTCTTTGAATCATGCCAGGAGTCTTTTAGGTCCAGAGAGAGTTCATAGGCAGTCACTACTTACATCGTTTATATCGCTACTAAAAGATAACGTATTTTGTAGCACTGAGTGGGTGCTGCCACTGATGTCACTGCAGCTATGTGCTCAAGTCTCTGAACTGATGCCTTAAGCAACAACTGCTTCATCCAGAGAGGAGAGTGACAGCACTGAAGAAAGCATTAGGTCATTTTGAACTAACTTCTGCTCCTACTTTTTATGGTCTTAAGACAGCAGCAGCACTGGGTTGATAAGGAAAAGTCAACTCATTGTTAATATGCTACATTAATCCCTGCAGGAACCTTACTTGGCGTTGGGCAGAGACAGGATTTGATTTAATTGCAATTTTGCACAATTGGACATCCCAGTTCCCACTGCAGAAAGGCTGTTTGAACAAGAGACAACACTTCATATATATTGGTGTTAAACAAAGGCACTGTGGGCAACACTACATTAACTTGCTTCACATACTGACGCATCTATGAGTTGTACGCCATGATAAAATCAACTTAGTGACTGCAGGAAGTCATTTTTTCAAGAAGTTGTGCTGACTTTTCCTGTGCCTGTCTCCAGTGCTCATGTTTCATTAATTAATAAGAAGCTTTTTACTCCAATTTCCCAGGCTCAAAAGCTAATTCTATTGTTTAACTGTTTGTCACATAAGCACTGCAATCTAGAAAGTGTTATCGTTACTGTACACAAAGCAGTAAAACAGCTGCCTTACATTGTAATCAGGATAGCAGTGTGAGACACAAACTGAATCCACAGTGCTCCGTATACAAGTGGTTCTTTTATAACACGATAGTTGTGTTCAAGTGCAACATCATGTTATAGAAAATTACACTATAAAAATAACTAGGCCTATGGGAAAAGCGGGGTTGGGGCAGACCACCAAAAAAGCGTAACACAAAAGGACAGCACTACTGTCAGCAGCTGTTCAGACAGCTTGGACTGACCGTGACAGAGGCTTCGCAGCTCCTTCTTGGGATTGAAGCAATTGTCTTCACTATTTTTGAAAAGTGCAGGACGGTTACCCAGGAGTCCTGGTCAATACTTATCTCTTAGTCAGCAATGATGTGTTGGACTGGGTGGACAAGGTCAACAATCACACAACACTAGGTTAAGTCAAACAGGTTTATTTGAAAACACAAGCCTTTTGAGCCTTGCTCCTTCTTCAGGTGTTGGTGAGAGGTGGCATCATTTTATAAATAAATTTATAAATAAAAGATCAAAGGGTCACACCACTGATGAGGATATATGAAACAAACCTAAGATGCCATTAAATCTTTAATCAGTTAGAAGGTTTTAAGTGATTAGTATATGTAAATCCCCAAATTCCTTTCAAGTCAGAGAACTAAAGGTTTTATCAGTGTAAAGAAGAGGTGATATTTTAGGTCAGACAATGCACGTTAGGTGTGAGGCCTTGTTTAGAATTGGTTTGCATTTTGGTTTGGAGTCAGACTGGTTTTATTTCTAAAGTAGGGATTTATAAAATGCCACATTGACTGCCTGTCTATAAATCGTGTGCCTTTTGAGCAAAATGGGTGAATTTGTATTTGCGGATACATTCTGTTTTGTTCAAAAAGCACACAATTTATAGACAGGCAGTCAATGTGGCAATTTGTAAATCCCTACTTTAGAAATAAAACCAGTCAGACTCCAAACCAAAATACAAACCGATTCTAAACAAGGCCTCACACCTAACGTGCATTGTCTGACCTAAAATATCACCTCTTCTTTACACTGATAGATAGCTAAATGTTCTCAGGGCAGTGACTTGAAAGGAATTCGGGGATTTACATATACATATTAATCAATTAAAACCCTCCAACTGATTAAAGATTTAACGGTGTCTGAGGTTTGTTTAACACATCCTCATCAGTTGTAGAACTCAATCCGTTCAGCGTGGAAACAGGCCCTTCAGCCCAACAAGTCCACACTGATCCTCGGAGCATCTCACCCAGGCCCATCCCCTTATAACCCACCTCATGTACACATCCCTGAACACTACAGGCAATTTAGCATGGCCAAACCACCCAGCCTGCACATCTTTGGCCTGTGGGAGGAAACCAGAGCACCCAGAAGAAACCCATGCAGACACAGGAGAACGTGCAAACTCCACACAGACAGACATCTAAGGGTGGAATCGAACCCAGGTCCCTGGCACTGTGAGGCAGGGGTGCTAACCACTGAGCCATCATGCCACCCGCCGCCCACCTCCCCCCCACCCCCAAATGTACTTTCTTCACTCTCACCTACACGCTGCTTTTCCTGATAAAGTAAGAAGCTAGCAAGTCTGTTAAGAAAGGCTGACAGGGAGAATTTCTCCAGGACTCTCAGAATCACAACATTGTACATCTGCACTGTAGGGATCATTAGCAAAGGGCCCCCGACAGCCTACTCGATGGAATCACGTTATAGCCAACACAAGTTCACACTTTAAGAAATAGCATTCCCCTATTCGGCAATCACGTTCTGGCCAATTCGCATTGCCGGAACACACATTATAGCGGAACCACCCCCACCACGTCTCACCGCTCCCCCCACGTCGCCCTCCCCCCCCCCACCCCATGCAGGCCAAACAGCACTTTCCCTTCCAAATACTTACTCTTTATTTGCAATGTTGAAGGGGTAGAGTGTTAAAAGGATGTTTTCACTTCATTGTTAGCTCTTGAACGTGCACCACTTCTCAAGTTTAAGACCATTTTTCTTGCGGCTGCTTTAACATCAGGTTCCAGGGGCCTGCTTCTGCACCAGTACCACTATCATTAAAACCAATTACCTTGGTACATCATCACTTCTCACCCTAATCCAACTGCTTTAGGTCAAGTCGTCATTTTCCAAGACAGGTCAGTAACTCAGTTTAAAAGAACAGCCCTCACCCATTTCTATTCTTCCCCATGCAATAATTTAGAAACATCTTCTGTGCTCACCCCTTCACTACTGCCTCTGCAATCACCCAATCTCACTTTGGGTGATGTTGAGGCGCAGACTTGAGCTGAAAAGTGTGAGGGGGCCAAAGACACAAGAGATTCCACTTCCACGCTAACAGCCCCCAGCTTTCTCTCACCACAACTTCGCCTGAACTCTGCACGCTTGACTCCGATCTTGGATGAGCCAAAACAGTCTCCAACGATTTGATTACTGTCACAAGTACCGAGATACAGTATTGTTTGTGTACTAACCTGACAAATGGGACGCACAGTGACTTCCATTATTTATCATCTTTCACTTTTTTTTTTATTATTCATTAACAGGTGAGGGTGTCACTGGCTGGGCTGCATTCATTGTCCATCCCTAATTGCCCAGTAGAGTCAACCACATTGCTGTGGGTCTGGAGTCACATATAAGCCAGACCAGGTAAGGATGGCAATTTCCTTCCCTAAAGGGCATGCGTGAACCAGATGGGTTTTTCCAGCAATCGATAATTTGATTTATTTGTTATCGTGTGTATTAATTTCAACAGTGAAAAGTAATTCCAGATTTCTTTTAATAGAATTCAATTCCAACATCTGCAAGATTTGAACCTGGGGCCCCAAAACATAGCTCGCTCTCTGGATTAACAGAGAAGTGATAATACCACCAGGCCATAGCCTCCCCCTCATTAACATCAGCCATTTCCAGCCATGGATCACCCATCCACTGAAGGTGTGAATGTGTGCTTTAGCCACAAGGAGGCATGACAGCTTCAAACCGGCGAGTTTCTGGTCTTTCATTCCCCATAAATTTGGGTGTTTGTGTACATGTGTTTGCAGCCGGGGCGGGGTGGCGCACATTCGGGAGGGAGGGAGACCGTGTGAGAACACTGAGGCCAGGAAGGCAGGACACCCAACCTCCGATTACTTCCTCCTACTCCCCCAAACCTCCACCCACAAAGCAGGCTGGGAAAAGAGCAAAACCCGGGTGGAAGGCAACCTACTTGAGACCCAGCTTCGCTATGAAATTCAAAGGCCAGTTTGGAGCAAACGCCATCAGAAGTGAATACAGGGTTAGTGTTAATTAAACCCAAACTAGGTTGGCACTGATCCAACCCCATTCCCTGATATTTAGCACTTGGGATCGGTCGGTCGGTCTCTAACTCTGCTTAACTCAGATGGTTAAAAAGGCTTCATTATTTAATTCTGTTACTTGGCACTTTTCAATGGTCACTTATTAAGTTGTGTGTTGATTTTAGTCATCACTTTGTTGTTTTGGCTTTTTTTTTGAAAAATGCCAAACCTCATCTTTCTGAAATGTATTCATTGGCACCCCCAGACAAGTATGAGGGAAAAACTGAAATGTGGTCCTCTCCAGATGGAAAGATTAGCCAAACCCAGTCTACACAGTTCAGATACTGACGTTCATTTGAGAAACTTAATCGTGGAACTGGAGATTTCTTTCCCCGCCAGAAAAACACAACAATGCAAACAGCAATATTCCTTGTTTTCAGAAGTTGTACTCCAAGGCTCCGACCACAACAGGAATTTATCCAATCAAGCAGTTTTGTAGAACAGGAAATTATATCCCTATTACACAGGCAGATGTCAACCAATGCTTGTGCAATTTTAAAAATCAATAGCTAAATTTACAGTCATTCCCAGCAAGTTCTGGTATCCCTTCATCAGCATTCAAAGAGATATCACTATACAAATGTAGGGAGCTGCTCATATTAGCTCAGGTTGATTTAGTTTTATACTGACACCCAGCTCCACCTCAATCCTTGACTCAATAACTTTGCCATTCAACTGTACCTCTGACGTGGGTGTGCCACTTCAACACTGAAAGACCTCAGCCAATTTTTTTCTGCTGCAAGCCACAGATGCTTATTAAAAACCTCACTCCTTCCCCCACCTCAACCACTACTCCTGTTCTTCTCCCTCCTCACCCACATTGAACCTATAATTGTGTATCCTCCTGCTGACCTTTAAACCTCTTATCTTCTGTCCCAATAGTTCACCAATTTTTTTCTTCAATACTGTATTCCTACATCTCTCTACTGACTACTGGATCATCAGCCATTTATGACTGAATTAATGCAGAAAACTGTATGGTCTGTCATGTAGCATCCAGACAAAGGTCCACACAGCCATCAGCTCCAGTAGGTGCCTGATCACAATATTAGTGGTTGAGGTGGGGACAGGGGTGAGATTTTATTAGACATCTGTGACTCGAGGCACAAAGAGTCAGCTTAGGCCTTCCAGGATTGAACTGGCACATTCACAGATACAGGTGAATGGCAAAGCTAAGACATTGCACCTCAAGTCTTGACTCTATTTCAAAATCCCTCCAAAAGATCTGTACATTCTGTGCTCCATGATTCAGACTTCTACCTTCCCGCCTTGCCCTCTGTTTTTCTGCCTTTGGTAATGTGGAGAGATTCCCCTTCCCCTGCTCCAGCATAAGGGCGGGCCTTTCAGTCTTTTGAGCTGCAGTTCTTGACCTTGCTCACAACAGCTCTGCCTCTCTTTCTCTTAAAGAGACTAAATCTCCTAAACCTGTTTCCCTGCTTAAACTGGAGAAATCTGGCTACCTGAAACACTGGATAACACGCCACTAAAATATCATGTGTCATAAATCTTTGTTTTTATCAACTCCCTCAGTAGGCATTGACCTAAAACGATTCTTTCCAATATTCTACTGGAGGAAACAATGGAAATAAGGAATCGTGGTTGAGGATCATGGGATCTTATCTGCTGTGACAGTTACATAATTAATCATCTCACCCAGTCTCACAAATACTTGATAAATACAGAAATCGACCTCAAATGTCATATAAAGTCACAATTTACATTAAATATTAAAATGACTCCCATGAACTACAGCAGCTGGCTAAGATGATGCATGTTAACCTCGTTTGAAATATTTAAGTTATTTACAAAATCTAGCCTGATCTCACATTTCAACAAGGGCTGCACTTAGCATCTTATCCTCTGGGCTCTCCTGATGGAGCTCTGAGCACAAGTAGCAAGACAGTTCTTTTATTTCCCTAGAGGTCCAAAGCGGGAAGCTGTCAAACAGCATGCAGGATTTTGTTGCCTGCTGGGATTACGAGGATTCCACATGCTGATTACAGCTCCCATGGCTGTGGGTTTGCCCTACCAATAGCTGATTTCCTTTCCCCTCTGTTGTTCAACATTTCATAGAAAAATAGAATCACCTGAAGGGTACTGGACACTATAGAGAAAAAAAATTGCTGACTTTTCCAACACAAGAGACGACTGGACCGGTGATGCCTAAACAAGCTTTTTGAAAAACACAATTAATACCATTCTGCTGCTATTCATCAGTAGCATTACCGTTTTTTTCATTTTCAAGTATACTTTTAAATCCCTACAGTGCAGAAACAGGCCATTCAGCCCAACAGGTCCACACCAACCCTCCAAAGAGCCTCCCACCCAGAACCATCCCCCCTACCCAATCCCAGTAACCCTGCACGTCCCATGGTTAACACACAGCCTACACACCCCTAGACACTACGGGATATTTTAGCATGGCCAATCCACCTAACCTGCACATTTTTGTACTGTGGGAAGAAACTGGAGCACCCAGAGGAAACCCACATATACACAGGGAGAACATGCAAACTCCATACGGACAGTCGCCTGAGGGTGGAATCGAGACTGAGCGGTGACTGCTGAGAGGCAGCAGTGCTAACCAGAGCCACCGTGCTGCCCCATCTCTGCATAAACAATTCTCACCGTCCCTGGCTCTGTTCCAATCCCTTATAAATTTTACATCCAGTAATATTCAACCCTCCTGTCAGTAAAAACAGATTCTCCATCAAAACGTGTCATAATTTTTAACAACTTTCATAAATCAACCAAGAAGAACAGTCCCAGCTTCTCTGGTCAACACAAGTGAAGTATCTCATCCCTCGCATCATTTTGCGAAATTAGTTTTTCACCCAGTCCACAATCTTGCTAAATGTGGTGCCTGAAAATGCACACAATATCCCAACTGAGATTTAACCAATGATTTATACACAGATTTGATTAACTTTTATGCCTGGATTATGCCTTTAGACATAACAGCACGAATTCAGACTGTTTCAACTTGCAAACTTGTAAGACCACCAATAAAGAACCTCTGTTTTCTTTGTTGTTCACTCATTTACCTAATTAACATCAATTCCTAATTGAACAGATAGCTGTGGGGCAATACCCTCCTAGCAAACAGTGGCAAGGTTTTCAAATGAAAAATAAATCTGCTTTGATTCCAGTTGATGCTATTACTGCACAAGTCAGATCCCAGTCAGGAACCTGGTTTAAGGGACGATATTTTTAATTGTTTTGATTTTAATAAAGTGATCTCTTGCTGAAACATATGCAAACAATGCAGCCGATTTTGCATCAACAATAAAACAGAAGTTTACCAACAAACAAACGGAGGATAAAATAAACCAAATCATCAACTTAGAAAGCAAATTCAAAGATTTTTAAATACACTGTAAAAATATAATCCCACAAGTCCCAAAACAGCTATTAATCCAAAAACAAACAAAACAGCTTTAGTATCATACCCAAAGGTCAAAAATCACAACACCAGGTTACAGTCCAACAGGTTTGTTTTGAAAAACACAAGCCATTGGAGTCTTGCACCTTCTTCAGGTATTGGTGAGAGGTGGCATCAGACACAGAATTTAGAAGCAAAAAGATTAAAGGGTCATAGATCTGATGCAAATGTATTGAACAAACCTAAGATAACTGTTAAATCTTTAATCATTTAGAAAGGGGATGCAAGTTTTGATTGATTAATATGCAAATTGCAAAATTTTTTTCACATCACTGCCCCAAGATAACTAAAGATTTTATCATTATACCAGGAGGTGACATCTCAGGTCAGGCAGCGCATTTTAGGTGTGAGGACCTGTTTAGAATCTGTCTGTATTTTAACTTGGAGTCAGACTGGTTTTATTTCCAAAGTAGGAATTTCTAAAATGCCACACTGTCCACAAATTGTGCTTTTTGAACAAAATAGAATGTATCTGCAATTACAAACCTGCAAATGCAAATTCACGCCACAGATGCGCACGTGCCTGCCTGTCAGTGAGGGAGAGAGAGAGGGGGAGAGACAGAGAGAACATGTGCACGCGGGACTCCAAGTTAAAACACAGATGGATTTGCATATCAATTGAATCCAAACTGATTAAAAAGTTGTAACAGCCATCTTAGGTTTGCTCAATACGTTCGTATCAGTTCTATGACCCTTTGATTTTTTGCTTACAAATTCTGCGTCTGATGCCACCTCTCTCACTAACACCTTAAGGAGGAGTGAGATTCCAATGGCTTGTGTTTTCAAATAAACCTGTTGGACTGTAACCTGGTGTCGTGTGATTTTTGACCTTGTCCACCCCAGTCCAACACCAATACCTCCACATTGGACCCAAAACAAATCCTTATATTATCAAATCACCGCTCTCGCAATACTCAAACTGGAGTCCCTGTAGTTTATATGCCAGTTGCATACAGCTTCAATTTTAGGCTGGACTGCACACAGCTGTAAAGCAACCTGTTCAGGCATTTTTTTAAAACTCATTTACGAGATGTCAGCTGACTAGCTGGTCAGCAATTATTGCCCATCCTTAGTTGTCTTTGAGGTGGTGACGATGAGCTACCTTCTTGAACTGCTGCAGCTCACGTACTGTAGGTTGACACCTTAGAGACAGAATTCCAGAATTTTGAATCAGCGACAGTGAAGGAACAGCGATATATTTCCAAATTAGGATGCGTAGATGTAGTACAGGCTTTGGAGAGTCTAGTGGCAAGTTACTCACCGTATTCCTAGTCTCCAACCTTCCCTTGCAGCTACTGTAGTTATGTGGCGAGGTCAGTTGAGTTTCTGGTCAATGGTAACCCCCACGTGGATGACAGTGGGGGATTTAGTGATGGTAACACTATCAAATGTCAAGGGATTGTGGTTACATTGTCTCTTATTGGAGACGGCCATTGGCATTTGTGTGTAGCGCAAATGTTACTTGCCACTTGTCAGCATAGGCCTGGATATTGTCCAGACCTTATTGATGGATTCAGTAGATGAGAAGTTGCGAATGGTGCTGAATATTGCACACAATCATTGGCAAACATCCCCACTTCTGACCTTATGAAGAAGGGACCTTAATGATGGAGCTGAAGACAGTTGAGCAAAGGACGCTACCCTGAGGAACTTGTGCAGAGATGTCCTGGAGTTCAGAGGACTGACCAACAACCACAACCATCTTCCTTTATTCCATGTATGGCTCTAATCAGAGGGACTGGGTTTCCCGGATTCCCACTGTCTCCAGTTTTGTTCAGGCTCCTTGATGCCACACAGTCAAATACGGCCTGAAATGTCAAAGGCAGTCACTCGTGCCTCTCCTCTGGAATTCAAGCTCTTTTGTCCATGTTTGAACCAAGGTTGCAATAAGGTCGGTAGCTGAGTGGATCTGGGGGAACCCAAACAGGGCATCACTGGGCAGGTGCTGCTTGATACCACTACTGACGACATCTTCCATCACTTTACTGTTGATCGAGAGTAGGCTGTTGGGGCAGTAATTGGCTGGGTTGCATTTGTTTGGCCTTTTGCAAACAGGTCATACCTGAGCAATTTTTCACATCGTCAGGTAGGTGCTTGCATTGTAACTGTACTAGAACAGTTTGGCTAGGGGACTGGCAGGTTCTGAAAACTTCTCTAGATGAGTTAGGCTCTTTCATCATTGAGGATGGAAATATTTGTGGAGCCTCCTGCTCTGGTGACTTATTTAATTGTCCTCAATTCACAGCTGGATAAGGCAGGACTGCAAAGCTTAGATCTGATCCATTGGTTGTGGGATCACTTAGCTCTGGCTATCACTTGTGGCTTATGCTGTTTGACACAGAAGTAACCCTGTTTGGTAGCTTTACCAGGTTGAAACCTCATTTTTCGGTATGCCTGGTGCAACACCTAGCATGCACTTCTGCACTCTTCATTGAACCAGGGTTAATCTGCTGGATTGATGGTAATAATTGAGTGGGGGATATGCTGGATCATGATGCTGCAGATTGTGCTGGAGTACAATTCTGCTGTTGATGGTCCACTGCGCCTCGGATGCCCAGTCTTGAGTTGCTACATCTGTTTGAAGTATGACCCAATTAGAACAGTGATAATGCCACACAACACGAATATTGGCCCAGCTAGTGTTGTCCACATCCCTGATTAAAAACAAATCTATATACTGATATATTCACACAACAACATAATGCTAAAGACTAAAATGCTCCTATGCAGAAACTGAAGACTGTATCTTCAGAAGATGCTAGTTTAAAGCACTGCAGTAGCTGAGAATATAGATTGCTTGCTCACTTCACTCAAAACAATTTGTTGCAGATACCAAGATATGAAAACCATCCATCATGTAATCAAAATAACGAGAATTCAATATGCGGAAAAGGAAAGGAAAAGGGTGCTTCTGCAGTGCTACAAATAGCCTCTCTCTTGTATCCCTCTATTTACTGGAACCAGTATGAAGATTCATCATTCCAAAGATGATTTTTTTAAAATCAATTATTGGGACACATAATATTATATGAAGCCAAATAGTGCTGGTAATAAAAGCAAACCTTTGTGTAATTCTGAACAATGCAAGTTTTTTTTAAAAAAGATCAGCAACTAGGTACCTAGGGACATATATTAAGGCTACTGCTAAAACAGAGATTATCCTTGGCCCATGGGGACGGAGAGTTCTGTTCTTCCCCCTCCCCTTTCCCAATGGCGTACATTCTTGTGTGCGCACATGCATCTTTCTGGAATACTTGGATGCTTTTCAAATTGTCTACAATGGTTTAAAATACAGACATGTGCCTAACAAGGCTTAGAGATATTGGGAATCAATTCAAAACTGATCTGATCAACTATAAGTTGGAAATAAAGTACTGTTAATTTTTATAGTAAAGCAAACTAGCCCCCCTCAAAAATCAAACTTCTTATGGAGTTACCTGTAATGAAATCAAAGAATGCATTCTAACTAAATGTTAGAACATTTTATAATGTTTGTTTCTTAGTCAGTAAATGGGGTAACAAGCAGTCAGAATGGTTCCAAAAGGTGCACAATTTTCAAACTGAACATTTACCACTTGCTTCAAAAGTGGCTTTTATCTGTAGATATCCTTAGTGCAGTTTATCTGTAGTGAATCTTCACTGAAAACAGGTGGGTAAGAGTTTCAGGAGGGCCGACCTAATATAATACAATATTGCCAACAGTCACTCCATGAGAATAACATGTGCCAAAAACAACAGATCCTCTCCACAATACTATCCCTACAAGCCCTGGTTTAAAGCAGATTGAGAGAAGTCTTAAAATTAGATACCTTTTCTGGCCTCAATTTAGTGCCCTTTGAGTAAAACAATTCCAAAATAAACAAAAAACCATTAGTGGTACATACCATCCCATCCATTCTAATGCCAGGCCTCAAAAATTGTTTTAAAATATATCACAAATGGCTACAGAAGTACTGGCAACTTAAAATATTTAAATTCAGATATACAGAAAAACCCCAGTTAGTAACTCAAAAACACAAACATACACTAAATATTTTAATCAATAAATCACACATTTTACAACATATATGTAGATTAGTTGCAAACATTGCCTTGAAAACAAGTGGAAGTGTTCAACACATTTGCCTCTCTATTTTACCCCGCTTTCTAACCGACACCAATCCTAAATGCTACATATTACAGCTGCTAGGCTTTTGGGATTTACAACTGAAGGAGGGGGTTATAATCAAAACAAACTGAAGCATGATCGGTGTAGAAGATCACGAGGCATGACCAACACCACAAGTTGCGAAGCTTTGGATGCATTAGAAAAGCCAACCACTTAAATGAATTGAGAACAGAAACCAGGAAGTGCAGCAGTACACTCAAACAATTAACAGCTTTTATTTCCTCCCCTCTTTTCAAGGGCATCACCTTCTGGCTCAGGTACATTTTTAAAAGAATTCCTGTATTGTTCAAAACCAATCTGTGACATTTAACTATGTCCCAAATTATTACCTAAATTAATGCTGCAATCTACTGGAGTCTAAATTTGACATTGTTGACTGTTCTTCGAACATAACTGAGCTATCAACCTTGAGTTTACTCAGTCCCATTTGAAATGCTCACATGTAAATTCATGGATGTTTTGTGGATATCCTTGACTTGCAACATCTTTACCTGACGACAGATAAGGGTTTTGACTGATTTATCAGCATCTGACAAGAACAGCTAGCTAGCCATCCCAAGGCCCAGGAGCTCCCTAAAGGCCTCTTCCAGCTCATGAAATGAAATAAGACTTTTACATTTTATAATATTACTGAGTGAATGCTCACTTTCAAAATAAAATTGGAAATTTACTTAGAAGGAAAAAATGGTGAATGAACAGCACAGTGGGACTAACTGGATAATGGTTTGGAGCACTGGAAAGGAATAAAGGATTAAATGCATTCCTTCCATGTGATATTATTTTACAATTAGTTTGTGCATTATAAACTGACATTCACATAATTATACTGGCATTAAAGGTGGCTTGCCGCTACCTATTCTTTGATACACTTCACATTTACCATAACAGTCACAGTGTGACAACAGGTTTTATGTCATACAGTGCTGCAAATGCCAAAAATATTTTGGGGTTGGTGTTTCTGGCTTCTCTGATGTACACGATGTTGAACTAAAATGTGTGATTAAATATAATGAATGGTCTGACAAATTCCAGTCACGTTGTGGTAAACGAGCTATTTTCTGTTACACTTAATTTCATTCACTTAGTGTTGCACAAGGCTGATTACAGCAACCAAATCTAATAATTCCTAAAGCTCAAATGTTTTTAAGTGAATAGCAAGTTGTATGAAACCCTCTGCCAGCTTTGCTACTGATACTCAAAACAACAGCATTTAGTAGCTAAAAAGGCTTCAACACCTATTCCAGAAAATTCCAACTGTTCCTTATTAAACCTTACTGCAAATAATTTACACAAAAACTTCTGTGGTACAGTGGTATTATTCCTGCCTTTGAGCCTGGAGGCCCATACTCAAGTTGCACCTGTCCCAGAGGTGTGTAATAACATCCCTGAGCAGGCTCATGAGAAAATAAGTCCAATTTTCCATGCAAGGGCTTTTGTGATGTAGTGGTCATGACCCTATCTGTAAGCCAGGAGCCCAGTCCTCAAGTCCCACGTTTCAGAGATGTGTAATAACATGTTTGAACAGGTTAATTAGCAAATCTTGAATATTACACATGAATGAACAGTTGCATTTACTGATCAAAACAGATATTTCCAATTTAAAAATGGTCTCACCACTACAATTTCCGTCTTCTGTCATCTTGGACAGACATACTGTTGAGTTCAGCTACACAAAAATGCTACTTGGTATGAAAATAAAGTCTGACAAACTTAAGGACACAAATCAAGATTTCTGCTGGTTCCAAATTCATACAGCTTGCAGTGATACAGCAGATTCAATGTAGAAAATATCACGATAATTCCCAAAATTGAGGTGATAGCATACGTAGCCAAACTGGGTTTTAAGGGTGGTTTTTAAAAAGGACAGGGAAGTGCAGAGTCAAGTCGCCGTAGTCTTACTAGATGACAGGGCTGTTGTCTCATGAGAGTAGATGAATGGTGGCGGTTTAACCTGAGGACCACCACATCTCAAGTGAGGGGAAGAGGTTGAGAAGGGCAGTTCTTTACGGTAACCTCAGCTGGTGTGGGAATTGAACACATGCTGTTGGCATCACACTGCTTTGCATACCAATGTCCAAACAACTGAGCTAAAGCAACCCTCAAAATGCAGACACTAACTCATTCAAGGGAGTGCGCCCTGGATACAGACAATTAAAGGCAAAGTCACAATGTGAAACTGAAGGAAAAGGGACAGCCAAGAAAATGAGTTGAAGGTACTGAGAATTGTGGTGATGTGGATTCTAGAGATTACAGAGATAACGATAAAATATTATAAGTTTTAAGTTCTAGATTAAGGGTGTTTAGTAGCGGGAGTCAATGTAAGGCAGCAAAGATAATTGGTGATCTGGACAAGACATTGGTAAAGTTCGCAGAAGCTAACTTGGTTGGATCGAGAGGGGAGGCAAGCTGACTAGGGGGCCAGTATCAATGTCACATAAAGGAGACTAATACACACAGATCAGAGTTTCAGCACGGAGGGTCTAAGGCAAAGAAAAGATGGGCAATGCCATGGAGGCGAAAGCAGACACTATGCATAAAAGAGAATGATATAGGGTCAGAAACCCAGACCATCTGAACCAAGAAAGTGTTTGTGGAAATATAGATTGCTAAATAGATTGTTAAGCCAGCTAGGTTGTGGATACACTCAAATCTGCACCTCATGGAATGCAAATAGTCAAGCACCTCAGCTAGACGCTAAAAATTCTAGTTTCCTTCTACAATGCTCTGTGTGTATAATAGACAGATGACAATTTACAGCAGTGGCACATGGTGAACTGAACAGGCAACAGCAGAAACCAATTATCCCAAGCTGATAAACAAACCAATGAAACACAACATGACAGCATGAAACAGATTTCTTCTTCCAGGGTGAAGCAGCATGTTGCTGCTTCAGTGCACCATGAGGACAAAGGTTTGACCTTGTGATTTCTTTTCCTGTTTCTCAACTGTCGTGGCCAAGATTAACAAGAAATGTTGGAAAGAGTTGGGCATTTAGTTACCAGGAAATACAAAACTCTTGTGGAATGCAATACGAGAAGATGTGCACAGAATGCAGAGAAACTAAGACAAATCAAAAGATCCTGTACCAGAGTGCATCTACCAATATCAATTCACTTCTGGAACTCAAATTATTCAAAAGAACGTTCCAAAGTGAATTTCCTCAGTCCTGAACAGTTAGTGCAGAACAATCGCCATTCTGTTCATACCAAAAACGTTTGAATTCATAAACTGTTCAGTCTAGATTTTCTTGCACATCTTAATAGAATGGTGACCAACCTCTCATCATCTGGTACTTCAGAAAACAGTGGTTTCAGGCTGAGCCTTAGTTTCAATCGTGTCCTTTCCTGTCCACGAAACAGTGATCGAGTTGGAGCGCAAAGGCACTTTAAGCTCTTCAGACAATGGCAGCCACCAGAAGCCAAATGCTATAGGCATTTTTTTAAAAAAGAGGGGCTCAATGTGTAACAAATGAACAATATTGTTTTAAGTTTAATAATGTACCATCACCTGTGACTTCTGATAAACAACACCACCAGGTTATAGTCCAACAGGTTTATTTGAAATCACAAACTTTTGGAGCACTGCTCTTTTGTCAGGTAAAGTTGTGAGACTTCTGACTTTGTCCACCCCAGTCCAACTCTGGCACCTCCACATCATGGTACATTTGATAAGTGGATTCATGAAGCGATGTGTTTATTTAGCAATTTCACAGGCTCGGGATATCTCCAAAGTGTTTTATAGCTGTAGGCTTGTTGTATTTCTGTTACATTCTCCACATTTTGATGGAACACGGATTTTAGTTAACATTCTGCACCTTTCCATCTACAGCAACATTTTTCATTTGCAGTGCGTAACAAAGAAGCAACATTCATCTGGTTCTATTAAAGTTATTTGCGTTAAAGCAATGTCAAGCCCATCTTGCTGCAAAGTACTCCAGTGGCATCAAGAATATTTGGAACTGGTAGAGACACTAGATTGAAGCTGGTAATTTCAACAACCATCGCTCATGCTCACATCACACCACAACATGACCACTAAATTTAATAGCAGCCTCTGGCAGAAATTATTTAACCTGCTGTAATAGATCTATGCCACGTGATTATAATGGGAAACAATAAAATATCAAGACATGTTTGGATTAATTTCAGGTGATCAAGAAATCTCTACATTTGTAATTATATTTTATTTGTAGTTACATTGCTGGTTATTCTCTGACAACAATTCACACTCTGTACAGAAGGACTTTGCCCTTGATTTAAAGTTCCACAGTTAATCACCACCTTTAGAGCCACTAAAGGTCCATTGTTGTGCCATAAAACAGACATTTTTCAAGTATTACGTTTCACAAACTGTTAATCAGGTATGCCTAACTATCAGTTTCTAACAGAACGATTGAGAAACAATGGTCTAACATGTAAATCAGGTTTGGATTCATTCAAAATGTAGCAACAGCTAAACTGCCACAATCTCTCTGAAAATAATTATAGTTGGGAAAGATTCCCATTCATCATTCAATAATACCGTCAATCTTCAGTGGGTTTTTCATATTCATTCACAACACGTGGGCATTGCTGGCTGGCCAGCACCGATTGCCTATCCCCTGCTGCCCTGGAGAAGGTTGGTGGCAAGCTACCTTCTTGAACTGCTGCAGTTCATGTGCAATAGATACATCCACAATACCTTTAGGAAGGGCATTCCAGAATTTGACTCAGTGACACTGAAAGAACGGTGGTATATTTCCAAGTCCGGATGTCAGTGGCTTACAGGGCAATGGGCAAAGGTTACAAATAAAACAATAAGCTACTAATTTTTCATTCATTTTTAATTTTAACATTGAGGTGACAGTCATATATTTTGAGATTGCCCATAGTCTTATTTTTTTCTCCTTTCAATGCCATAAGCCAAACTTAAATATGCTACCCTTAGAAACATGGATATCCCAATGTTGGAGAGACCTACATCTTGACTACTTGTTAGATCAAGAACAAAAATTGAACAGTTTTTCTTCCGAGCAGAGAGAACTTTTAAATTAAAAGCTGTTGTGACAGGAAAATTTCAAAGAACGCAAATTTTTCATTATTAGTTAATATCTCTGAAAGGTAATTGAAAAGCATACCATAATATGGGCATTACCCATTTATATTATGATGACATTGCTCCAGAAGGACCAAAGAAATTTTCTCCATAGGCCCTTTCCTATACAAGAAAACTCACTTGATGAGTGACAGCAAGTACGAGTCATAGACCATTCTCATGTACATACCAGGTTTGAAGTAAAGGCAATCAGTCCATTAGGCAGGAGCCAGTAATAAAATGATCCTCAGACAGAAATTGGCTATTAAAATCCGTACCATATTACTGCAATACAGCTAAAACCAATAGCAGTGGACAAGAGGTTATCGCAGCCAAAGAGTCAAGATCCAGGTGCGCATCATAGAGTCATACAGCATAGAAACAGAGATACACTTTGGTCCAACTTGTCCATGCTAACCAGATATCCTAAATTAATCTAGTTCAACTTGCCAGCATTTGGCCCACATCCCTTTCAACCCTTCCTTTTCATATATCCATCCAGATGCCTTTTAAATATTTTAATTATACCAGCTTCCACCACTCCTGGCAGTTCATTCCATATACACACCACCCTCTGCGCAAAAAGGTCGCCGTGCAGGCCCCTTTTAAATCTTCCCCTCTCACCTTAAACCTATGCTCTCTAGCTTTGAACTCGCCCACCCTGGGCAAAAGACCTTGGCTATTCATCTGTCCACGTCCCTCATGATTTTATGAACTTCTACAAGGTCACCTCTCAGCCTCCATGCTTCAGAGACTGAATAGACTGGGGCTATTCTCAGAGTTTGAGAAATTTCAAAATTAAACACCTTGACAGTAGAAGAATAAGCCAATTAGAAATATCAGCAAGCACTCTTCTGAAAAACAGTTTGTAATTATTTGAAATTCACAAGCTCCTTTTAATTTGCTATTCTTAATATATGACAAACAAAATGTACAGTATGCTACAAACAAAAGGCAGAGCCAATGGCATTGAATTTGGCAAGTGCTGAGTTTGAGGCAATTGAGAAGCTTCCAACAATTACTGTGGTAAGTCTCACTGTTCTCAAAGGATGCATTCCCAGGGAACGTCAAGATGGTGAAACTACAAATCTGTGTTATGTTTTATAATGGGAAAGGTTCTAACCATCAACATTGATTATAAGACAGCAAATGATAAATTTCAATAAAAAGAGGGGGAAACTGCAAAAAAGTGAAATAGCAAATAAAATTCATCAACATGACACTTATTAAATAGGCCTCCAGGTGACGTAGATGGAGGTCAGCAGAGAATTCTGTATTACCAATGCTAAAGATCCAAATGCAACATGGCAACCAACATTGGTAATGCACACTTTCTAGTCCCAAAAAGAGCTTCATTAGGTCATTGTTGCCTGCGTTTTGTAATTACTTTCTCCAGTGCATTAGCTCCTTTATGTTTTCTTCACGTTTTGGGCCAAACAACTACAATAAATGAACGTCACCACTGCATATAAAATATTGTACACAGTATGCTTTGTGTGGGTAAAGCAATGGCAAGTTTTACTGTGTTACATGTCACATGCAGAGATTGTAAGATATTAAAATTGTGCACTGCACAGTAAACCACATGCCAAGTAGGAAACTGGTACACAAAAACTATTGCAAAACAAATTACTTTTTTCCCCTCCCATTCCTGGCACGTGCGCATAGCTGGCTGTGCCAGAATTTGTTGCCCAATGCTAATTGTCCTTGAGGTAGAGACAGTGAGCTGCCTTCCTGAACCACTGCAATCCATATGCTGTAGGTAGGCCCACAATATGAGGGAGTTCCAGGACTTAGACTCAGCAGCATGCTCACCTGTACGGGCTGGATGTGTTGGCCCCTGAACTGGAATGGGTCCAATATTCTTGCTGGGAGGTTTGCACATACTGTTGGGGAAGTTTTGAACTAATATGGCGGGGAATGGGGCACACAGTAGATGTAAAGTCAAGACCAAAATCCAATCAAATATAGAAGGAAGGCTAGGACAGTACAGTAGGGAAAGATGACATGGGCAGAATAAGTCACATAGAATGTCCAGAAAGCTAAAGTGCATCTATTTAATGTAAGGCATTTGCCTTTTAAGATGGATGAACTCAGAGCATTGATCAGTACATGGGAAGGTAATGTTTTTGCAATGACTAAGACATGGTTGAAGGAAGGATGGATAGGACTGGCAGCTCAAATCCCTGGAGGTGTCAGCACAGGGATGAAGGTGGTGGCGAAGGCGGCATAAGGATGCTTGCCTTCATCAGCCAGGTCATAGAATATGGGAGCAAGGAAGTCTTGTTACGACTTTATAAAACATTGGTTAAGTCACAGGTAGAATGTTGTGTATAATGCTGGTTGTCATAGTATTGGAAGGACATTAATGCACTGGAGACAGTGCAGAGGAGATTTGTCAGGATGTTGACTGGAATAGAAAGTCTCAGTTGAGGAGAGTCTGGACAGGCTGGATTTGTTTTCCTTCGAGCAGCGGAGGCTGAGGGGAATCTGATTGAGGTATACAACCTTCTGAAAAGCACAGACTGAGTAGATTGCGAGAACATTTTCTCCGTGGCAGACGTGCCTAAGACCAGAGGGCTGGGAGTTTAACGAGTAAGTAGTTTACAAGAAATCAGAGAAAAAATTTTTTTCACCAAGAGGATGGCAGAAGTATGGAACACACTGTCTGAGGAGCAGGTGGAGGCAGGTATTCTTGCAACATTTAAGCAGCATCTGGATGAGCACTTAAATTGCCAGGACATATTAGGCTATGAAGGAAAACGGAATTAGTGTAGTTTGACTCTTGTTGGTCAGCATAGACATGGTGGGCCTGTTTCTATGTTGTATGACTCTATAACACTGAAGGAATGGCAATGTATTTTCAAATCAGGATGAACAGCTTGAAGGGGAGGCTGCAGATGATGGTGTTCCTATGTATCTACCGCTCTTGTCTTTCTAGATGCAAATGTCATGGATTGGAAGGTGCTCTCTAAACAGCCTTGGTGATTTTCTGCAGTGCGTCATGTAGATAGTAGCAGCAGAGTACACAGAGTGTCAGTGGTAGAGGGGCAGGATCTTTGTGGGTCTGGTGCTAATCAAGCAGCCTGCTTTGTCCTGGGTGTTTCAAGTTTCTTGACTGTTTTTGGAGCTGCATCCATCCAGACAAGCAGGGAGTAATCCATCACATTCGTGACTTCTGCCTCAGATTGTGGACAGGCTTTGGAGAGTCAGCTGGTGAGTTACTTGCTGCAGTATTTCCAGACTCTGTCCCATTTTGTAGCCATTGTATTTATATAGAGTTCTGTTTCTGGTTAATGGTAACCCTCAGGACGTTGATAGTGGGAATTCAGAAACGGTAATGCCATTGAATGTCAAGGGACAATGATTCAGATTCTCTCTTGGAGTTAATCATTGCCTGGCATTTCTGTGGGTTGTCAATGTTACTTGCCACTTGGTGGTTCAAAACTGGATACTGTCCAGGTTTGATGCACTTGGACATGAACTACCTCAAAATCTGAGGAGATATGAACGGTGTTGAACATTGGGCAGTCATCAGTGAACATCCCCATTTTTGACCTTAATGGAGGGAAGGTCATTAATGAAGCAGTTGCAAGTGGTTGATCAACGGACACTACCCCGAGGAACACTTGTACAGATGTCCTGGAAGTGAGACGACTGATCAACAACCACAACCATCTTCCTTTATTCCAGGTGTGACTCCAAGCAGAGCATTTGTTTGCCCGATTCTCACTGGCTCCAGTTTTGCTAGGGCACCTTGATGTAACACCCAGGCAAATGCAGCTTTACTGTCAAGGGCAGTCACTCCCACCTCATCCCCAGAATTCATCTCTTTTGTCCATGTTTGAACCGAGGTTGTAGTGATGTCAGGAGCTGAATGGCCCTAGCTGAAACCAAACTGGACGTCAACGAGACAGTTATAACATTGTTAAAGACACCCTCCATCATTTTACTGAAGAGGAGTAGACTGATGGGGCACTAACTGGTTGGGTTGGATTTATCCTGCTTTTTGCGTGCAGGACGTAGCCGAGTAATTTTCTGCATTGTCAAGTGGATGCCAGTGTTCGAACTCTATTGAAACAGCTTGGTTACAGGTGCAACAAGATGTCGAGCGTGCCCTTCAGTACTACTGCCAAGATGTTAGCACAAACCACAGCCTTTGCAGTGCCCTGTGCCTCCAACCATTTTTTTGACATCAGGTAGAGTGAATCAAATTGGCTGGAGACTGACAATGATGCTGGGGGCCATGGAGGAGGCCAAAGTAGTTTGTCCACTCAGCACTTCTGTCTGAAGAGCACCAGGAATGCTTCAGCTGTACCTTGCGCATTGTGTGAGAACTTCCTCCGTCGTTGAGGTTTGGGAAATTGGAGGAGGAAGTTCCACAAGTGAGTTGTTTTAATTATTCATCACCATTCAGAACTAGATGTGGCAGGACTGCTGAGCTTAGATCTGATTTGTTGGATGGGAATGATACTGTCAAACTATCAGAAAAGGCAAAAATGTTACAGAGCCATTCGTTGATGAATTCACAGGAACAGTTTTGTTCCATTTTGACGTTCTCTCTGACCACCAGCTTAGTATTACTATTTTGACACTTCAAAACTAAATCAGCCATCAAAAATCAAAAATTAAACAAACTTTTATGATGACTACAACAATTTAGTTTAGCCAGATGTAGTCAGTCACTCTTCTCTCCAGAACTCAGAATTAAATAACAACACATGAAGAAAGAATCAAAGAGCTGGGTCTTTCAAGCTGCTTGGTAAGTTTCAAAGCAAACAAGGAAAAGAATTCTTGAGAAAAAACAGTATTATCTCACAGGCCTTGTCTTCCTGTTGATCTGTCATGCAAGGTTGATCATAAGGTCTTTCGTGATATTATGTTCAAATTGGCATTCATCCACGGGCAGAATTATACCAATAGAACAATAACTCTTTATTTTACATGAAACGTCAACCATATGCAGCACATACCTATTTATTAGACTGTAGGATGTTAAAATTCTCAGCAGACAAGCAATTTATCTATATTAATTTTCACATGCCAGCATTAAACCTATCTACAAAAATTTAGGAGCCAAATGTCCACTTAGTTACTTTCTCAAATCTGTCAAGAGTCATGACGGGTTCAAATCTACATTTATCCTTCTTTACACTTTACATAAATGACAACTCAACAACCTGGACAGCAAGAGTTGTAATAAAACAGTCAAAAATCAGCGTTTAGACCCATATCTTACATTAAGGCATACAACTTATGCTGTGTGTAATCATATCTTGAGTTTCAAATTGCTGTTTACTTGTAGTCGCATCCTCAGGCGTGGCACTGTCTGAACTCAATCATTCTTATAACTCAATCATCATCAAATATGGAGCATCACAGTCATGATCAATCCTGTGCCAACAAGACCCCAACAGTGATTACTAGGCACTAATTAGTAAAAACCTTGGCCACAAGTTCAGTTGAGCCCCTTCGTACACCATAGTTCTTCTCACCATTAGTCATAGGATGGGTGCGTGATCACTGACACCTCTGACTTCTGCATTTAGAGGATGACATCTGCCACTAAGATGGTGAAGCATTGCCAAGGCAAACAGTAAAGTCAAGAGAGACACCTCTAGTTGAAATGTACTGCCTAGGGGGTGGAGTACGCGTGGAGAAATTGCTTCATGCAGAAGGTTAAGCAGCTTTGGAATGTTCTAACACTGTCATCAATACTCCAAAGTTGGGTATATTTAATGAGACAGGCAGACTTCTAGGTTTCTCAGGGATCAAGGGAGCAGAAGGACAAATTGAACTGAAGCAGATGGTCAGGCATTCCCATTCTATTTGATCACAGGCTAGCGTAGTCCTCTCATGCTCCTATTCTTACATCATGCTCTTCAGTATGTAAAACCACATTGGTGTCTCAAAATTCAAACTGTGCTGCTTGTAAATTATTATTTTAGTTAGTGGAACAGTTGGTGAGGGGTATTTAAAAAAAAAAGACATACTTCAGCCGACTGGAGACATGTTTTCTTGACTTATTCCAACTGTGCCAGTCTACGACTAGAATACAACATTAGCAAACAATTAGCTAATATTAACAAAAGTATGTTCCTCCTATCATGAACCACTTTGCCATCGCTTGCATTTCTTGATTTAACAGTATACAACACAGCAGTTTTCGATAGAAGCAAAGTGATCAGAGACAGGTTGCCGGTTCCCAGGGTCTATTTCATGACTGACATTTGATACAAGCCGACAGTATACTACAAGGAGTATGATCTTGACCACTGGATAGTAAACAAAAGACAATTTCGGTAGCATGACGGAAATGCCACAGTACCTGAAAAGTCAACAAGCCAAACACATTTCACTATCTTTGTGCTGAATATTGTTTTCGGTCCTATTTCACCTTTTAGAAACTTCCCAAGCGGTGGTTTGGTAAAAATATATGGATGTGTGGTTAAGAGAAGCAAAAGACCTTGAAACTGTTTATGTGGCGGCCTCTCCATTTGCATTAAATTGGTAGTAAGATTCAAACTCCAAAACAGCTGTACTGGTCAAAACATACTCCATCTATTGTCAGCAAATCAAATGATTGCTCCTGGCATGAAAAATGCCCAAGGCTGAGTGGAATAGGGACTGGGACAAATGCCGGTTTATTAGATTTGCCAACTACATTCAACAGCCATTTGTAAAACACAAAAATGCCTAATGCGATCAACAACATGGGAAGGGTCTGGGTGGGACAGGAAGTGAACGCACAGCAATGCATTGCTTTTGAAATTTAAAACAGAGTGCGCTCAGTACTTTAAGAATGTTGGGAAGTCAAGTTATTTTTACTTATTGAAAATTCTTCTGCTCTGAGCTGTTGACAACAGTGCAGCCATTAGCTGGGATACACAGGCAGGAGCTCAGAGAACTAGAAGTGGAAGTGAGTCATGTGGGAAAAAATGTGTCAGATGTAAATATTAGAAATAAGCTGAGGAATATAAAGCTTAAACATGACAGCAATAACATTCTGTTGGCCAGGAAGTGATTTGGGAACTTCTGAACAATTTCAAAAGGCACCATATACATTTAAATTTCTTATCATCTACATTAATGTATCATTTAATTTCACTGATTTGCATAGGTTGTACTGCATTACCAAAAAGGACAGGGTGCAATTATGACCTGCACGTTTTAACCAACTTCCATTCCAGATGGGGACCAAAGATTTTTTAATGAAAACGTGAGCCATTTCCTGATGTCCACTTAGTGATTTGTCTGTTGTTGCCCATGTAGTCAAGCCAATGGAAAAAAGGTCAAGAAAAGATTACAAACACTGCGATTTACCTCAGTGGTAAAACAAAGTGACTATTTCCAACAAAAGTTGACGATAAACAATTTTTCTCAAAAAAGAAGTCTTAAAATGAAAACCCTCTTTAAAATGAAATGCATCCACAGCATTTTACAAAACAAAAATTATATCACCAAATTAAAATAAACCTTTACAAAACGTAAATAAAAATTTCTAAACTAACTAGACTCCATGGGCATTTACAATCGATAGGAAGGTTTCACATATACAATAAGCCATAATCAAGGCTTATCATAACTAGATTTGGATGCAAGGAAACAGGGGTTAGAGCGGAGAATTGGAATTCAGACCAACAAGGCAGTTAGAGAAAAATTATTACTACCATCTTTTGAAACAAAATGAACTTAGCAAAACAGACCATGGTCAGATGTAAGCATGCTTGATTAAAATGGAGTTTTGTGAAGAAAATAATTGCAAGTCGGGCTAGGGAAGTGGGGGGAGCTGGAAGGTAAAGGAAGAAACCACGAGAGAGTTATGACATACACAACGGCCAAAAGGAAATGAAAGGCAAAAGGGGAAATCTTGACAATATTAACGATGGCGAAATATTGTGGTTGATTAGACAAGGCTGTATTCAGAAGTCAAAAATCTTGGTCTACACTATTTTGCTTCTTGTCCTCTTTGGTTTGGTAGCAATTGCTGGAGATTTGGTTCAGAACAGTTAGCGGAGACAATGTGTGTGTTCAATTAAAGGTACAAATACAGTCATGAAAAAAGCAAAGGAAAAATCAGCAATCTTGTCATTTCAACTGTGTAAATCTTAATTTCCTTTTGCCTGGATGTTTTCTGTGGTTGTACATCATTGGTATTGAAAGAATGTTGAAGTTTGGAAGGGAGCAGAAAAGAAGTGTCAAGTTTTTGATAAAAAAAATTCCTGACTTAATGCAACATTCATCTCAGTAAACGTATTGTTTTATGTGAATGATGTGTGCACATTCTGACACCCAGCTGTGTGCAGGAAATATGCAAATGAGTATGAAGTGACAGACTAAATTGACAAAAATCGGTTAAATTTATTTCAGCATGGAGATAAAAAAGGAAAAGACAACATGGTTGATCGCTTTTTCATTCCAACAATATGACTTTGGCAGGGAAGACTCCAACAAAATATAGTATTTGAGTGAATTATCACAGTAGTCCCACTTTAAAGCTTTAAAATAAACTCTTTGTAATGCAATCAGTTTCATGGTAAATCCTAGAAGCAGATTTTGGCCCCAGTGATTTAAATGTTGTATTTTGTGGTAGCTGTTTTGGCATAGGTTACACGACCCACAGTTAAAAATAATTTGAAGTAGAGCATGATATGTACAAGACTTCACATAGGCTCATAGTTCAATAACCTCAGCACGGCAGATTGCAATATGCAGACCAGTTATTTTACAGGTCAAGTGAAGTATTTACAAATTAAACAAAGAGACATTGAGTACATTAAGACAAATTATTCACAATAATTGTTTATCAGCTCCAAAGGAATAACTTGTTCTTCAATAGTTCATGCTCATGCTGTTGCTTCACTCATATAAAATGTTCATTGAACAAGGCATTAAACTAAGGCCCTGACTTCACTCCAAGGTGAATGCAAAAGATCTGGTTTCCTGACTAATGCAAATGCCTCCATCACTAATCACAAAAAAAAGGAATATCCCGTTATGAGACAACACAGTGGGGAGGTGGAGGAACACAGCAGCCAGGCAGAAAAGGAGCAGGAAAGTTGGCATTTTGGGTCAGGACGCTTCTTCAGAAATGGGCAGGGGGAGGAGAGCTCAGAAATAAATAGAGAGGAGTAGGCTGGGGAAGGTGGGTGGGATGGTGATAGGTCAATGCCAGGTAGGAAGTGGTGGGGATTGGTCAGTGAGGTGGGTGGGGTGACGAGGTGAGAGAGAAGATAAACAGGTTGTGTCAGGTCAAGGAGGCGGGGATGAGAGGGAAGGTTGGACATGGGAGGAGGCTGGGGGTGGGGCATTTTAAAACTGGTGAAATCATGTTTAGGTCATTGTGACACATCACCACCTGCAAACTGGAGGAGCAGCACCTCATATTCCACCTCGGGAGCCGACAGCCCAATGACCTAAACATGGATTTCACCAGTTTTAAAATCTCCCCACCCTCAGCCTCATCCCATGTCCAACCCTCCCTCTCATCCCCGCCTCCTTGACCTGACACAACCTGTCCATCTTCTCACCCATGTAGCTGCCCCACCCACCTCATTGACCAATCCCCACCACTCCCTACCTGCACTCACCTTCCCAAGCCCCACCCCTCCTATTTATTTCTGAGCTCCGTTCCCCCTCCCCATTTCTGAAGGGTCCCGACCAGAAATGTTAACTTTCTTGCTCTTCTGCTGCTGCTTGGCCTACTGTGTTCCTCCAGCTCCACACTTGTCTGATTCCAGCATCTGCAGTTCTTGCTATCTGTGAACGAGCCATATCCAGTTATCATATTTCTGCTTGTGGGAGCTTGCTGAGGGCAAATTGACTACTGCGTTCCTACACATTACAACAGTGACAACCATTTAGAAGCATTTGATTAGCTGTAACGCAATTCAGAATGTCCAGTAAATGTGAAAGGAATGATACAAATGCAAATTTTTTTTTTCACCAAAATCTCTCAAATACAAGAAAACCAGATGATAGCAACCAGATAGTTTGTTACAGCCTTAAAAATCAATTAACAAATTAAAAAGGTTGCATTAACAGAGGTACAAGGGACTGAGGATAAATTTAACAGTATGCAATAACTTCAAATGCTTAATAATGCAAAACAGTATAGGTTAAACACAATCTCAGAATCCAAACATCAATACTGGACTGTTTCCTCACATGTCCATACACAGCTGAGTAAGGCCGGGATGCAGTGCATAACTACAGTTACCAAAAATTGCTTAAATTATAAATTAAGTTCTGTAACCACATACTCACAAACTGTCTTGCTGATGATAACGCTGCTTCAACAGTAAATTCAACAAGAAGTTCTGCTACTATCTTGGATTTAAAGAGCCCGTGCCTTTTCCCCAGTTACAGTAAACCAGGAGATCAAACCTAAATGAACAAAACCGGTGACTGAACCAGAAATGTTAACTCTGACTTCTCTCCACAGATGTTGCCAGACCTGCTGAGTTTTCCCACCAATTTCTGTTTTTGTTTCTAATTTCCAACATCTTCAGTTCTTTCAGTTTTTAAATCAAAGAAATTAATTTTGCCTTCAGGTCTGCGTAACAGTTTTCCTGCTTTTCAAGCCTTAAATTCAGTTCAATTTTATCACAATATAGCAACCCCTTACTGATCTTATCAAAAAATGATTCAAAATTCCATATACTTCCACACATCCATTAAGACAATGCAAATAATGGGCAAAACTTATTTTCTGAATTACCAGCACAAAATGAACTCAGAATTATGCAATGCTAGCCAGAATAGCTACCATGCTGCAAAGAACAAGCTATTTTCTTCCTTTTCACTATATTCAAAGGTGTCAAGATACAAGACGGCCTTCTGCAGAGCTTCATAATTATTATTACCCAGTTTCAGACTTGCCACAAATTGAGTTCCTCATATTTACGATGAAGGGACTACATTTTCCAAATTTCAAGTATCACCCACATCCATCCCTGTCAGCCAATTTTACAGTAATGTTCACATTCAATTCTGCAATACCTCTAAATGTGGCTACTTCAATGCTTTCCTGGCAAGCCTTCCACTCTCCACAGTTTATTAACTCTAGCTAGCTAATTCAATAGTCCATTGTACAGCCTGACACCGTCAGAGAGACGTACAGCACAGAAACAGACTCTTTGGTCTAATTTGTCCATGCCAACTAGATATCCTAAATTAATTTAATCCCAGTTGCCAGCATTTGACCCTTCTCATATCCTTGCTGACAAACATTGGCTTTTAGATCTCAACACCCATCACTATGATGAAGTTTTTGAACATTATTTCTGATTTTCCTTTATTCACCTTTGAATGATCAACTTTTGCAGTCACTCTCCCCTTTCATAACATTAAGCATTTGCTGAGGACAAGACAGACATCAATATTAATCAAAGGAATCTTTATTTCAATAATTTTACAAAATGAATCACAAGAATGAGTCATTACTGGCACCTGCACTCACCGTGAAATTAAGACCAGGCTGAAGGGAACTATAGTTAGCAACAGGCCTATAAAAGCATTCCAACAGCACAATGTGCTCACTACATTCTTGCACAGGAAGTTATGTACACAGATAAAATTTAACATTTATTGCTGCACTGATTTAGCTGCATGTTATAGTTTTATTGGCCATTTGCGGCCTGACTGTTTTTCTTTAAAAGAAAAACACAAGCATCTTTTACTTTGACTTCACTAGAATATCTGGCTGTCAAATGTAAAAATATTTGATTCAAAACATCACCGATGTAACAAGCCACAAACTGAATAAAATCCTAATAAACTGGGCTAAGCAAATTAGTAAAATGCCCTAATTTGAGGGGGGAAATGAGCAGAGTTTGTGGAATGATGGCAAAGGAGTACAGCTTCACAGAACTCTGGATCCCACATACAGAGTATTACATTACATTCTGTGCGCCTCGCTCAGGAAGGATATATAATTCCTGGAAGGATACTACACAGACTTCCCAGAATGATGTAATGGATAAAAGGTTTTAGATCTGGTGACTGGTTGCATAGGCCAGGCTTGTATCGCATTAAGTACAGGAGAATGAAGGTGGTCGAATTGATGTGTCTTATGATGATTGAAGGTGTTCAGAAGTGTTCCATCATAAAGAATTATGGTGGAAATTTGCAATCATCTTCTACAAACACAGTTGAAAATTATAAAAATGAAATCAATATATTTTCTTAGTCAAGTGCATTAAGGGTTTTTAAAAAACCTGTGGAATGAGTTAAATCTGACTAATATGTTAATGAGACAAGATACACCATTGCATTACTTGCTATGTCACAAACTTACTCTTTAGTAACATCTTGGTTAAATAAAGTTAACGTTTGCCTTAGCTCAGCAAACAAATATTCTTAGCAACTCAACAAGACCAAGATTATAAATTGAGTTTGATAACAGATTAGCTAGCACTTAAATGAAGGTCAGAACAAATGCAAAATGGCCTATTTCTGTTCAAGTTTTTCTGTTCTACAACTGTGCGAGGAAAGACAAAACAGAAGAGTGGGGAGTGGAATGAAAAGAACTTTAGTGGGACAGGGACTAGGGACGAACATAAGAAACAGGAGCAGGAGTAAGCCATCTGGCCCTCGAGTCTGCTCCGCCATTCAGTAAGATCATGGCTGATCTTTTCATGGAACCAGCTCCACTTACTCACTCGCTCACTATATCCCTTAGTTCTTTTACTGTTCAAAAATCTATTTTTGCCTTAAAAACATTCAACAAGGTAACTTCAACTGCTTCATTTTTCAGGGAATTCCAGATTCACAAACCTTTTAAAGAAGAAATTCCTCCTCAGTCCTAAATCTGCTCCCCCTTATTTTAAGGCTGTAGCTCCTAGTTCTAGTTTCAGGGGGAAGAGGAAAGATTGAAGAGAAACAAATTAAGGGCAATTTTTTTCTTAAAAATTACCTTCTCCCTTAATGCATACTGAATTTGTAACACCACCCATCTCTGCCCCTTTCTCTCATCCTAATGCTCAAACACACTCACTGTGCCCTTTTCATTTATGGATTCACTGCTGCTTCCCTGTCCTACAAAGCATTACTTAACGCACTCGCCCTCACATTTAAATCTTTCAAAGCCTTGCCCCTCTCCACCTCTAACCTCTTCCAGCTTTCCTATACCTCTCAAAGTTACTTCGCCTTGACTTTGGTCCTTCATGCATACCACCCTCTCTTAGCACTGGTGCCAATAGGAAGGTCATCAGCCCTCCTGGCTCCACACACTGGAATCCTTTCTGCAAATCTCTCCACGTCTGCAAGTGCTTAAACTGAAGCAGTACGTGTTTAAATGCAAGAAGATCTGGACAAAATCCAGGGTTAGGCTGACAAGTGACAAGTAACATTCACACCACACAATTACCAGGCTCTGACACGGCCAATAAAGGAGATAATTTGACCATGGCCACTTAACATTCTATTGCATTACCACCACTGAATTCCCCACTATCAACATCTTGGGGGTTACCATTGACCAGAAACTCACTAGACTCACCATATAAACACAAATGGCTACAAAAGCAGGTCAGAGGCTAGGAATACTGTGGCAAGTAACTCACCTCCTGACTCCCCACAGCCTGTCCATTATCTACCAGGCACAGGTCCGGAGTGTGATGGAATAATCCCCGCTTGCCTGGATCAGCGCAGCTCCAAGTCAAGGAGCTTGGTACCATCCATGACAAAACAGCCCGCTTGACTGACACCACATCCACAAACATCCACTCCCGGCACTCAGAGGCAGCAGTGTGTACTATCTGCAAAGATGCACTGCAGAAATTCACAACAACCTTAGAATGCACCTTCCAAACCTACGACCATTTCCATCTGGAAGGGCAGCAGATACAATGGGAACACTGCCACCTCCAAGTTCTCCTCCAAGTCACTCATCATCGTGACTTGGAAATTTATGGCCATTCCTTCACTGTTGCTGGGTCAAAAATCCTGGAATTCTCTCCAAGGGCATTGTGGGTCAACCCACAACACATGGGCTGTAGTAGTTCAAGGCGGCAACTCCCCACCACCTTCTCAAGGGCAATAAATGCTGGCTGGCCAGTGATGCCCACATCCCACAAATGAAGAAAAGTCCTAACCATTCAACAGTCTTGGCCATCCTTCCTAATGTTGCCTTGGAATCCATTTTCATCTCAATGGAGCACCTTGCGAAAGTTTCCTCCATTAAAAGTTACATACAAATACATTCTTTTATTCCAAAATCGACAAATGGATATGTTTATTTTGGATGCAGTCTGCCTAGAATTCGATTCTATTCTTAAACTTGAAAGAGTGCTTAGAATTCTGGAGAGTCAAAATTACAACTTGGAATGATTGTTTTTTTGGTTTAAAGCCCCCAAATTGCATCAAAAATAAAGCTTGAATAATTCAAGTTCTGTTTACATAAAGGCTTGAGATAAGACCAACATCTAAAAATATGACACTTTTTGGCAAGGTCAAGAAACAAACAGAATTACACAAACAGAATTAATTTTCCAGCTAAAGTATATCCACAACATTTCACTTCCTGTGAATCAGAAGCCCTTGGACACAATCTCAACTACTCTATTCCACCCTCCCCCACCACATGCACTGAAGACCCACAAAACATAACACCAGCATACTCTTCCCCAGGCAAATCTAAATCAGTCAATACTGAGATTATAAATCTTAGCTGCACGAACAAACCTGACCAAATCTTCCCTTCAAGGTAGCCTCTGCATCTAAAACATTTGTTTCAATATCGCAGTCATCTAATTAAATACTCATCTGGTAACTTAAAGGCAGAGTTCAATATCAATTTGAAAATACTAAAATTGCTTGGTAATTGTTCAAAACTGCAAGCTGATCTGAGTCAGAATAGCAATCAAAAAGGTTAGAACAAAGAACAAGAACAAAGAACATTACAGGACAGGAACAGGCCCTTCGGCCCTCCAAGCCTGCGCCAATCCAGATCCTCTATCTAAACCTGTCGCCTGTTTTCCAAGGATCTGTATCCCTCTGCTCCCTGCACATTCATGTATCTGTCTAGATACATCTTAAATGATGCTATCGTGCCTGCCTCTACCTACTCCGCTGGCAACGCATTCCAGGCACCTACCACCCTCTGCATAAAGAACTTTCCACGCATATCTCCCTCAAACTTTTCCCCTCTCACCTTGAAATCGTGACCCCTAGTAATTGAGTCCTCCACTCTGGGAAAAAGCTTCTTGCTATCCACCCTGTCTATACCTCTCATGATTTTGTAGACCTCAATCAGGTTCCCCCTCAACCTCCCTCTTTCTAATCTAAATAATCCTAACCTACTCAACCTCTCTTCATAGTTAGCGCCCTCCTTACCAGGCAACATCCTGGTGAACCTCCTCTGCACCCTGTCCAAAGCATCCACATCCTTTTGGTAATGTAGCGACCAGAACTGTACGCAGTATTCCAAATGTGGTCGAACCAAAGTCCTATACAACTGCAACATGACCTGCCAACTCTTGTACTCAATAGCCCGTCCAATGAATGGAAGCATGCCATATGCCTTCTTGACCACTCTATCGACCTGCATTGCCACCTTCAGGGACCTGAACACCCAGATTTCCATTTACCGTACAGTTCGCTCTTGAAGAGGCAGAACCATGGGCATCAGGAGGACTGAGGGGCAGGAAGGGACCAGAGGCTGCAGCCTCATTATAGGCTGCAGCATCAGAAACTGAGCTAACTGGAGAAAATAGTCAGAGAACCAGCAGATTTTGTCTAAAATGGCAGCTATTTAGAGCTGAATTCGTTGGTCAAGGGAAAATAGATGAGTATTAGCCAGGACTCCTGCTTCCATCACGTACACCCACCACACAGATAAAATCTGACTGTAACATAGGTTTCAAAGAATTGCTGCTGGTTTTGGGATGATACAAGTTTTAAAGAAACTGGTTTCCCATTCCATAAATGGACACCTTAAATGTTGTAGTAGTTAGGCTTACAATAAGTCAGTGGCACCGATGTTCAAAAATATTCTACACAATCTATTTCAAGCTTTGCATTTATCATAAGCTGAAACAGGAAGTGTAATATTTTCCATTGTAAAGCAGAATGGCAATTGTGCTTTGCAGCTCTTTGTCTCTTAGTCAGACATGCAAAGAAACCACACTTGAGTACTGACTTAAGTTTGAGCCCGGAAATTACTCAGTTACAAAATTGTACCACCAGAAATCAAACAGTGCTATTTGTCAGCTCCTGGTGTGTACCATGAATAAATCTCAAAGCAGATAAAGTACCCTGAAGATACATACAGAAGATGGCTAACTCTCAAACAACCTCATCAATACAAAAATCAGATCTTGGCTAGGAAAACAAAAATCTCAGTGGTAGATCCTGATTCAGCAACAGTTGAGAGTGAGGGGAAGAAGATAAATGGAACTGGGGGAGGTGAAGGTTTAAGAGAGATAGGAAGAGGGAAATCGATGAACATTCCCAGAGTCATTCTTAGATCAAGCAGCTGGTCAGGCAGCAAACTGTGCATAACCTTCCAAAAAAAAAAAAACACCATCAGACTTGCTACCCATCCCAGTCGTGTCCACAGCACGTATTATTTACAGAATAAACCGTAACGATTTGCCAACACTTCTTTAGCAACATCTCAAAATCAAACCATAACTTTTAGCAATGCTTTACCTCCAAGGTCTGTACTTTGTAAAGCACTGTGGATCTTGAGACCACAAGAAAACCCTTTAAAAATGTAAGTTCTTTTATGATCAAGGATAGCAGGTTCATGAGAATACTGCCAGTTTCAAGTTATTCGCTAATCTAACTTGGACGTAGCTCAAGGTTATTTCACTGCTGCTGGAGACAAATCCTGGAACTCCCTACCTAACAGCATTGCAGGAGTGCCTGCACAACAGTGAATACAATGGATCAAGGGCCTGGCCCTTGCTGCCTTCTCAAGGACAACTAGAGTGGATGAAATTTTTAAATTAGATTAGTTCTCATTTTCTAATTGATCACAAAATTTTCTGATTTCTCAAGATGATCAGGATATGGTTGGAAAAAATATTTTGCAAATTCCAAAGGACTGTTAATAGATCATGATGTTGCACTGCACATTTTAATTTAGTCTACAGTTATTTTCAGGGATGGAGAAATAAAGAATAAGGATCTGATACATACACAATGTTATTGATAATAATGGGCTAACAAGCATATACTCTGACGCAAATTTCACCAGACAAAGAGGCATTTCTCTTAACTTTGCACTTCCCAAGTTTTTAAACATTATTTAATGTCTAATATTATATGTTTTTGCCCAAAATATGAAAAACAGAATCGTCTGCAGTGCCTTTTGAAATGCCAGCTTAAAATACACGGGCAACTTAAATGTCACATACTTTCATTCCTATCACTTCATTAAACAGAACGTTAAACAAAATGTATAGTAGCTCCCGGACAGTTTCAATATCCAATACAAAACAACTATTCTAATTAATCCAACTTTCATTTGGGAAGCTCATGTTGAGAATCAATGTTTGAAACTGTAAATTAAGCCCAGAGCCATCAAAGCCAAAATACAAATTACAGTCTTGTGTTTGCTTCTCATTACTCTGCAAGATGTGCAGTGGACCAATTACATGGAAATTTTGATCATCATTAAAGGTTTTAAAAAGCAATATTTTCACTACATCTTCTGGTCATTTTAGGATCGAAGAATACAGGCAAAAATCAATGCGTATTCTCTTCCAGTATAGTCATGCATGTTTACTGGAGGTCTTCGCAAACAGTCTAGTATGCCCTGTTAATAAGTTATGACAATTATGAAAGAAACAAATTCTTCTTCAAACACAATAAACAATGCATACCTATTTGATATTCGAGAACAAAAGGTCCTTTCTACTAAAGATAAACAGCAACGTATGATCGGATGTATGTGGTACATATTGCCTTCTTTTTGCACTGATTCCTTTCATTGAGGGATAACCAAATACCATTGCGTGTTGTCAATCAGCCAATGTGTTTGTCAAGCAAGGGTGCTCTCATATACAGTACACTTGCTACTGTCATTAATATATTTAGATCTCATTACAGCAAAGTGTTCTATCAGGAAAGTGCATTAAAATTCTCCTCCCTGCCAGCTGCAAGGGGGTTAAGGGAATTGGACTTGGTGGAAATTTCAACCCAGCCCTTAGTAGGCATAACTCCAACACACAAACTGAGTGCAGCTTGGCACAGACTTCACATCAAAAAAAAAAAAAATTGGCAGATCACATTCAGAGGGGGCCCAAGGATAGTTTATGTGGGAAACTGCAGAATTCACACTAACGTGTCTGGGCACTCTTAAAATTGAGATTAAGCTATTAGTGAATATTATACAAAATGACTTGACTTAGTTAAAGATGTGGATTTAAGTTCCAGCTTACTGTAATTCTGACATTATTCATGCTCATAAAAGAAAACAAACATTTTGGTTCAATTTAGTGCAACATGGCTGACTCTATGGTTCTACGCTAGTTAATAGGAACTGAAAGTTGACAGCACACATACACAAAGAACTGCTGTGAATGGACAAACGGTTTAAATCTGGGAGTATTTTGGTCACTGTAAATGGTTTAGGAAACAGACTTTTTCCGATAATGATGGAATGTCCAAGCCATCTCATTTTCATATTAACCCAGTTAACCCATTGGGGTGACGTTAGGTCCTCCCCTCTCAAGTGGTCACAAACAGAGCTTTGGTATCAATCCACAGGCAGTAGCCTTTGAGCAGTGTACAGTCTGAGTGACATTGCTCATTAGAAGGTTTAGTTAATGGATACAGACTCATTGCACAGCCACAGGGCTACCAATAATCTGGCTTGATTCAGTCATCGCACTCCATCCACTTTTTGTCCCCCACTTTTCATGCAATACATAACATACTTCAAATTCTCAGGCCAAGAAAAGAGTTTGTTCAATGCTCCAGTAATACAAAAAGTAACATTGTAAACAGTGTAAATCTCAAAAAATGAACAGAAAATTACGGAAATGCATAAAGCAGTCAGCATCTGCACAAAAGACAAAAGGCTGGCTCATGTCATATCTTGTCTGTGTCTTGGTGTGGATTCGCCCATTCTCTACATCAAGTATCTTGGTCACATTCAATTGTAGCACTATGCCATAGCAGATTCCTACAGGATTAATTTTCAAAGATTTTTCTTTGAGCTAAACGAGTGCTTTAAACTCAAAACATTTCAACAACAATAATGAACTACATGAGAAAAATGGGGTCATGTAGATTCTATCTTTAAATGAAAGTGTCCATAAAACAGTGCCAAATGGCAGACTCAATTAATCAGACCAAAGGTGATTGCAGAGACGACTGCAGGTTGACTTGTTAGAGGTATTCATGGCGATAAACAGTAAGGACATAGCACGTATAAACATCCCTTTCCAGCAATTGAGGACCCACAAACAGAAGGCTTGGGTCTAAAATTAGCTCCAGCTTGTAAGGGAAAGATGTGGACTAAGCTACCAGAGTTCACGATTGAAGTGACAAGTACGTCCAAGTTAAAAGAATGGAATAAATTGAAAGAAAAGAAAAATGCAAACAGGGCAAACTCAAGGACATTAGGGCTCCTTTGCATGCAGAGATTTAAAATCAGTACAAACTAGGTTTGCAAATGGCCTGTACTAATATTCACTATGAAAAGAGAATTGCAGAATTGCATCTTAACATACTCATTTCCAGTCTACGTTAACATTTTGTAATTAGGGTGTCTTTACCATGGACTCAATGTTGTGATCATTAGTCCAGTGTTAGATGAAAGTTAATGCTGCTCTGGAAAGTGACTGTAGAAAGGAGTTCTTACATTATTGTTCGTACGGAACTAGCTATCAAAGTGTGCGTATAATTAGCATTATTCAAAAAACTCTGTTTTCAAACCACTTGCACCATGTTGAATGCTAAAATTTGCATAATGTAACTGCATGGTAATATGCAATTTTACCAATTTCTCAAGTTGCCATGTAAACAAACACTGCCTATTCAAGTATACATAATCTTTAAATTAAAAACAATGGATATCAGAATCAGCATGGGTAGATATAATTTAAGCTGTAATGCAGGATCCAGATCTTTAGAGCAGAAGCATGAGAGTTGAGGGATTTAAAACACAACTTTAGAAGTTTATAGTATTTCCCATAACTTATTCAGATGTTTGAATATTGAATAGGAAAAGTCAGGAGCCTCCTCCTGGAGATACTCAACAAAAACTAATGCACAACTAACTACAAGCAGCAGCAGCCGTAACCAACACCACATCAGTTTAAAGATCTCCCTCCACCAACCAGGAGCTTGTCTTGTTGAGCTCCACAGTCCAGCACTGAAAAGGTGGCCATAGCTCCAAACCCACCTTGCTCCCACGTGTGATAAAAATTCCACACACCTCAACTCAACCCAAACCACTAGATCTGGGAACATGGAGGTTCCCTGGATACCAGGCCTTGAGGATATCTAGAAGTTTTGTAAGTTTTATTTGTGATCATACAGTAAATGTTTAAATGTTCAGAGGTTTCAAAAGAAAGAGAAAAATACCTCTACGGCAAATGTATGAAATATAAATAAAAATTCTTCAAAATCCAATAAAACATTATGTCTTAATTCAGGATTTAGAAATATTTCAATCTTAAGATTTTTACCAGTTTAAAGATGGACAGTTTGTAGTCATTTTTCACACTTTTTAAATGATCATAAAAATGCTGGAGGTACATTTTACAATCAAACTCCACCAAATGAACATTTGTCCTGTACCACAGCAAACTCTGATCTCATTTCAGAACTGGAGGTAATAGAAATCACTAAACTTTATAAACTTCAGGTCAATATTGTGCTCTCAATGTTATGTTTTTACCTCCTTTAAATTTCCCATGTCTCACCATCTTGTTAGACAAACCCACACAACCCTCCAAGATGACATGTCAAACTAACCAGCCATTGACTAACACGGAGTTTCTAAATGAGGTCAAACATCCCACAGGATTTGAGTAAGTCATTTAACAAACATTACAGCACTGCACCAAGAGCACAGCCATGTCAGCTGAGGCTCAGTTCACAATGTGCCATGTTCAAGTCCCATTCCAGGTTTGAGCATCTTTTAAAAAAATGAAGGCTAACATTCCGGTGCAGTACTAACAACGTAGTGCAATGTTGCTGTAGATGTCAAATCCCAAAATATCTGTTCAAGTGAATGTTTAAGATCACATGGCACTATATGAAGAAAAGCTAAAGTTTCTCATCGGTGTCCTGGCCAAAATCTGTCCCTCAATCAATACAATGAAAATCAGTTTCTGATTAGTCATTGTCAACCAAATCCATAAATGTTGATGTAATCGGTGATGCCAACCCAACCGAAAGAACCAAAAAAAAAGTACTACTTTTGTACAAAGTGCTATCTAAACCCAAACCGAGACTGCCTTTGAATGGGCCTAACAACCAGAAATGTTTTCCATGAAGCTGCCAGCTTTCCCAGTGATTTTGTGTATATTCATCTCCCTTCCAACATCATTCAAACAGATTAACTGATCATCTATCACATTTGCTGGACCTTGCTGAGAGCAAACTGGCCACCACATTTGCATATCAAATTGTGACTGTACTCAAACAAATATTTAATTGACCACAAAACAGGATGGATGCAAAAGGGTGTTAACCTTACTGGAAGTTACTGATTTCTCACTGCACCTACCCAGCATTTGGGGCAATACTCATCCTTACTGTTCAGTACACTTGCCTTCATTGCTCAGACCACTGAGTATAGAAACTGAGACGTCATGCTGCGGTTGTACAAGATGTTGATGAGGCCACTTTTGGAATACTGTACACAGTTTTGGTGGCGGCTATAGGAAGGATATTATTAAATCGGAGAGGATTCAGAAGAGATTTACCAGGATGCTGCCGGGACTGGAGAGTTTAAGTTATAGGGAGAGACCGGAAAGGCTAGGATATTTTTTCCCTCCATTGGAGTGGAGGTGGCTGAGGGGTGACCTTACAGAGGTTAATAAAATCATGAGGGGCATAGATAAGGTGAATAGCAAAGGTCTTTTCTCTTGGATTGGGGAGTTCTAAACTAGGGGGCATATTTTTAAAGGTGAGAGGAGAAAGATTTAAAAAAGGATGAGGGACAATTTTTTCCACACAAAGGCTGAAGGGGGAACCTGATAGAGGTGTGTAAAATTATGAGGGGCATTGTTTTTTGCATTCATTTGTGGGATGTGCATATCGCTGGCTGGCCAGCATTTACTGCCCATCCATAGTAGTAACCAGAAAGAAACCCAGTAAGTCAAACTTGAATTCCAATTAAAACAAAGTGACATGCTA
Organism: Ginglymostoma cirratum; assembly: GCA_024137785.1. NCBI lineage: Eukaryota > Metazoa > Chordata > Chondrichthyes > Orectolobiformes > Ginglymostomatidae > Ginglymostoma > Ginglymostoma cirratum. Next base: position 12,509,519 of record JAHRHZ010000065.1, read on the forward strand.
ATCTACTTTGTTTTACCAAGAAAGAAAAACAGGCTCTATAAACAATTAATTTATTAGCCAAGTACTTTAAAAAGGGCGTTTTAATCATGCGCCGTGTCTATGATCAACGTCATTCGATAAAAGGAACAAGCCAACAGTTTTCAGTTTGAAATCTGTTAAAAGAAACCTCAGTAACTTCCACACATATTTGCTTCAGGAAATAAATTTTCAAATCCTCTATGCTTTACCTCAAGCAGCTTAGCAGCAAATTTTACAAAGACTACATATGTTTGTCATCCAGAGGTCTAATTTCTAACTTCCCCAATTGTTCAGTTTGTGTACACAAGAAACAATGAGCTTACTTGTTCTACATTGTGAACTTCGATAACTATTTCTGTTTTACTTAAACTCATATTGGATATTACAAATTTCAGCTAAGAAACAGTGGATGAAAGATATGCAAAAACAATTGAGAGGACTGCAATTCATTCATCAATTCTAAATGGTGAAACAATACCATGGTGATATAATGCAGGGTTTTCCCCATTACGAGCATTATCATGTTTTTCCCTAGAAACGTGTAACCAAGCAACTTCCATTTTAAACATTAACAAAAGCAGAATTCAATGACATGGAAACCAAGATTTGAGGACAAGCATAAATCAAAGTTACTTAATTCATTGCACAAATCAAAACGTCCACATGCTTTTTTTTGGTGCTGCAGATTCTGTACAAGGTGCATGATCTGAAATCATGGGATATCAATAATTCTGATATTAACTATTTCTTTAACAAGCTCTAATTTGCAGAGCACTGATTCAACAGAGGGGTTTAGTCGCTTCACTTGCTATTGTGATGATACTGTGACTTTAAGAGGTATATTTTGTCCTTTTTTTAAAATGGAGAAAGGTTGAGACAGAGGTACCGAACGTTCCACTCCAAAGTAATAAACAGCTTGTAAAGCCTTGGCTTTTTTAAGTTGGAACAACAGAAGCAGCATGAAGAGGTGGGGTCAAGCTCCCACAGAACCAGAGATAACAAGGTGTAGAGCTGGATGAACACAGCAGGCCAAGCAGCATCAGAGGAGCAGGAAGGCTGATGTTTCGGGCCTAGACCCTCCTCCAGAAAGCTTTCCTGCTCTTCTGCTTGGCCTGCTGTGTTCATCCAGC
>JAHRHZ010000065.1:12511066-12619966 GCA_024137785.1 Ginglymostoma cirratum
GAGGGTCTAGGCCCGAAACGCCAGCCTTCCTGCTCCTCTGATGCTGCTTGGCCTGCTGTGTTCATCCAGCTCTACACCTTGTTATCTCAGATTCTCCAGTTCCTACTATCTCCCACAGAACCAGGATTTGAGTTTAACTTTCAGCAGCTGCTGGGGTTTGGAAGCTGCTATGCACCTCACCCTACAGCAAAATTCAAGTTCTCTCTCTCTCTCTCTTTCACGCAGAGTTTTCTCTTGACATTCTTTCCTCCTGGAGTGGAGAACTACACGTGTGACAATCTATCTTACTGAATTTATCTTTGTCAAGGGTGTGGTTATGGGATGTTACTATATTGGAACAATTTCTGTTTAGTAGTTCAATAATGTTAAGTTTCTGTTAAGTTTTCCAATAGAGTTGAGTTAATCAAATTCTTCTTTCTTTTGATTGTATTCTTATACTATAGTCTAAGAATAAAGGAAGTTTTGCTTCAAGCCTGGCAGTTTGACCAATTAGATTACATCCTGCACACAACACTTTACGCTTGCCTTCTTATATTTTGAGGTGGTTTGGTCTAGTCTAAACACTATTATCAGATCTTTAGCAAAGACAAAGAACTGAATCAAACAGTGTAGTGGGCAACTAGGCCTCCCCTCCCACCTCCCCCCCACCACTATAACAGCCAAAAGTAAACATATACAATATTTATAATTTGTATTAATCATGCCCAACTACAGTTCATTCCTCTAAAGTAATTTTAAAGCAGGGCACTTATTTCAATTTCAGGTACGCTCACTTTTTGCAGTCATATAATTTCACAAATCCATTATTATAGATATCTATCTTCCTTCACCACATCACATGCAGTAATTTGAATAAGAATCTTAAAAAAGGTCTCTTTGTATCAAACCCATCCCAGCTCCATTAGTGACTGTAACCACAAAATAAATTAGAGGTTGTGTTATGAACCATGTTGACTACTGATGTTACCCAAGTGTGACTTAATCTCCCGAACCAGAAATGTACGAAGCATTCTAATGAATTTATAATCCCAGCGATAAATGCAATTTCATGCAATAATTTGCACATTTTTAAAAAAATTTTCATGCATCAATTGTGACACATAGAAATAACAGAAAACTGCAAAAGATCAATCTGGCTATTGGGAAGGGAGCTTTTTACCTAATCAGGAAATCTAAAGGATCTGGTCTTCTCTGCAGCCTTTACAGCACTACTTTTCACCTTAGTCATGTTTTCATAAACAAAGATCCGCTCAGCCATTCTAAAATTAAATGTCATACTCTCAGGTCCAAAAATTAGAATCGGTCTTAATTTGCACAAGGTCAACAAAACACACCAAATGTGGGTTCAGGGATAACAAGCATGGGGCTGGATGAACACAGCAGGTCAAGCAGCATCATAGGAGCAGGAAAACTTGACGTTTCATCCAGCCCCATGCTTGTTATCTTGGATTCACCAGCATCTGCAGTACCTTTTATCTCAAATGTGGGTTCAGACCTGAGATAAACACCCGAACAGCTTTCCTAATTATTTGTTCACCTCTCATTCCCAACGTGTTCAATTTAAAGTAAGATTTTTTTTTAAAAGAATCCCTATGGTGTGGAAACAGATCATTTGGCACAAGTCCACACCGATCCTCCAAACAGCATCCCATCCCACCCAGACCCATCCCCCGAGCCTATCCTTGTGACCCTGCATTTCCCATGGCTAAAGCATCTAACCTACATATCCCTAAACACTATGGGCATTTTAATAGAACCAATCCACCCAACCTGCACATCTTCAGACTGTGGGAGGAAACCGGAGCACCCACCAGAAACCCACTCAGGCACGGAGAGAATGTGCAAACTCCACACAGATTCGCCCAAGGGTGGAATCGAATCCGGCTACCTGGTGCTGTGAGGCAGCAGTACTCACCATAGAGCCACCATGCCTATACCACATATACCTACAATTGTTCACAAACTTTAGCCAATACCACTGGGAACAAGCAGCCAAAACCAATCACAAGGAAATGTAATTGACTGCTCAATGAAGAATAATAAAGCATGACCTGAAAAGGAAAAGTGTGGACAATCACAGCAGTTCTTTAGGGCTGGAGTTCAAAATGTTGCCTACAAAATCTGAATACCATCTTACGCAAGATAGTTTATAAATAATTTGGATGGGTGTTAGTTAGAGTTTAGGCTAGCAAAAGGAAGTATTGCATCAGCAAAATTCCAGTAAACATCAGGCCCTCAATGGTGAGAGATTAAGTACAAAATGACATTATTATAAAATAACTAAAAGAAAGTTGTTTTTGGAAGTTTAATACATATTGTAACACATAGGAAATGTTAATTGATTAAAATGATTGAAACATGGTTTCACAACCCCATTAAAACGTCATAGTGGTTAGCACTGCTGCCTCACAGGACCGAAGATCTAGGTTCGATTCCAGCCTTGGGCGAGTGTCTGCATGGGGTTTGTACATTCTCCCAGAGTCTCCATGGGTTTCCTCCCACAATCCAAAGGTGTGCAGGTTAGGTGGATTGACTATGCTAAATTTACCACAGTGCCTAGGATGGGATGTGCAGGGATAGGGTAGGGGGTGGGATGCTCTTCGAAGGGTCAGTGTGGACTTGATGAGCCAAATGGCCTACTTCCACACTGCGGTGATTCTACAATTCTATGAAATAACTTTGCATCAGATTATCTTGGTCTGTCTTTTTTTGGTTGTTGTTTCATTATATGAACTTGAAACTAATTCCACATGCTGAAAAGTCACGCTGTGCAACCACAAGGTTGGCCACCCTCCTGCTACAGCATGCAAATCCTCTAAAAGCCTTCCAACAAGGGTCACCATTACAAACTTGCAAACCATCCAAATTCTGCCTCACACTTTGCTGATAACCACAAGTACATTTTCTCTGTTTTGTCTCATACCAACCAAAGCATCTTATAAATTATAGCCCAACTGGTCCACAGTTCATTGTAAACCGGTTCTTCCTCCCGCCTAATCTGCAGTGGCATTCCAAATTTAAGTCAGCAACAGATAAGCAACAAATACCTTCACTTTTATTGGGAACATTAAAAGCCCACTAAGTATGCACGAGGCAATACGGCTTAATCCAAAAGAAAAACATTTAAAGGAGGCTCTAAACATCTGGGTGCATATTACATGATACTGAATGATCAAAAGTGACAGCAAAGTCAGTCAGAAAGATTACAAAATAAGTAACATTCAGCTTCTGCCTCTGCTTTAAATGATGCAAGTTTTCAAATTTGCCGATGACCAATTATGCGTGTGGCTGAGATTCATGCATGGTGACTTTACTGTAAGGAAAGGAAATAGATTATAAAATACATGCTGTGCATTGTAACAAATGTAATAAATTTTCAGCATATTGATTTCAGCATGAAAGACAAATGGGGAAAAGTCCCAGATTATGTGCAATCATTCTACCAGCAAGTGTGGCAGTGAGAAGTCCAAAACCAGTCTCAGGAATTGGGAGCACGAAGATACTGTTAAACTCTTTGATTCAATCTCTTCTAATAGTGTAAGCCTGAACGCTGAGAGAGAGGCTAACTTAACCGTGACGCCCCATATGGTTGCTGTCTAATTTCAGAGGATGCTATTGTGAAGCGGATCCTGGAGGCACTATTCCTCGGAGCCCAGTGCCATCACTTAAGGAAAATGGGGAATAGGGTGCAAGTGAAAATTGAAAACAAAAAGAGCAATGCTGATGAAAATCCTAGTAAGAGGCCTTTCAGCAAAATACAAACTTGAAAAATATTAGTTTGGTCAATATAAAACAGCTAAGACTTCAATAAAGTCTATGACTGCCTATTTTTCCAAAACGGTGGCCATTACAGTGCTTAAGAATGATCATTATTGTTGCTTTATAGCATCATGCTAATGGTCTCATCAAGATTTTAAACATGTCTAAGGTCCACATTATTTCCTACATATGTAGCACCATGTTGGATTTAAAAATTAACACCCTACAGTTACACTATGAACTAAATGAAGCAAGTACAATTAAGTCTTGTAATCTGGAAAACAGATTCAAAAATGTGGAATTATACAGCTTGAGTCCTTAAGGAATCATGCAACATTAACACAGCAATTCCCAAAGAGTCATCATTCAGGAGTCAAAATGTTAACTTTGCTTTTCTCTCTGCAGATGCTGCCAGACCTGAGTTTTTCAAACTTTCTGCTTTCACTTCAGCAGTCCAAAAGATATATTTCCTCACGTTAATTGCCATTAAAAACTCAAGCAACATTGGTATAACTATTAATTTTGAATCAGAAAAATATGCCAGCAGCTCAAAACTCAAAGAGCGCACCACAATTTTAGATTAATATCCTATGTTCATCATTTACTATTCTGTGGGGTCTTATTGTGAACTTCAAATTGCACATTATCTCCATAAAACAGTAAAAGCAATTGTTTTCCAACAAAAAGGCAAAGCTTTTTGCAATGCTCATCAACATTTTCCAAAGTGGATCCCTTGAACTGTTTGAATGAATAGCCCACTCATCCTTTCATTCAATGATTTCTCTAGCCTTATTTCCCCTAGGTATGCATTCTTTCTCCCCCCAGGGAGGCAGGGGAAGCCATGGGTCTGTTAATGATGAAGAATAATGCCAGCTTCATTCAGTTTCCAAGGGCTAAGTTGTGGATATGTGAAAAATCATGCACTAAGCCTAGATCCTAGCAATTGGCAGAGTAATTGGTGCCAGCTCTGCCGATATAAATGCAGCACTTTCTCTCAATAAGTCACAGTGAAGGCCATATGACAGCAGTAAGATACATCACATTCAGATTCCACTCAGCTGCAGAATTAAAATTTGGAAATCTAAATTCAATTGGAGGGAACCCATGACGTAAATCAGACAACTGTTGAACAAAAAGCTGTTCTTAGAGTCAGTTTTAAAGGATGAATGTTATTTCAATGCCCAAATGAGATATCCACGTGACACACACCACTACTGCAGTAGAAGAGCGTGTCACAGAGCTAACATGGATTTGTAGCAAGTAAGGCATGTCTACCCAACATAGTTAATTCTCTAGAGGTCTGTATTGTGACAGATGAAATATTGATAGCTGTTAATTATATGGATTTCCAGAAGCTACTCAAGGTTCCACATAAGAGAGCAAGCAGAAAGGTAACGTCATGAAATTGGAAGCAATCTATTTCTATGAATAGGGATTTAGTTAATGGATTAGATAAAAGACCTAGATGAGATAAAAGTGAGGCTTCCAAAAGTGTAATAATGAGTGTTCAGAGTCATTATGCCCCTGTTAGAGTGAAAGGTAAGGCTGGTAGGATTAATGAATAATGGATGAATAAAGATAGAGGTTCTACTCAAGAACAAAAAACAAATCATATCAGATATAGACAACTGGGTTCAAATGGATCTCATCAAGAGCATAAAGAGTGTATAGGCATTCTTAAGAGAGAGACCAGTAAGCCAGAGAGGACATAAGACAGAGATAACAAGGTGCGGGGCTGGATGAACACAGCAGGCCAAGCAGCATCATAGGAGCAGGAAAGCTTGACGTTTCGGGCCTAGACCCTTTTATCTCTTTTCTATCTAGGATATAAGACAGCATTGGCAAATAAGGTTAAGGATAATCCAAAGAGATTCTACAAGTACATAAAGCACAAGACAGTAACTAGTGTGCGCGTAGGGCCCCTGAAAAGATCAAAAAGGTCATCTACGTGTTGGACCTCAGGAGCTGGGAGAGATATTAAATGAATATTTCGCATCGGTTTTTACTGTGGAGAAAGAAATGGAGGCTAGCGAACTCAAGGAAATAAAATTGATGTTTTGAAAACAGTTCACATTACAGACGTAGTAGTGCTGGAGGTCTTTGAAAATATAAAAGTGGATAAATCTCAGAGACATGATCTAGTGTATCCCAGAACTTTGTGGGAAGTTAGGGAGGAAGTTATGGGGCTTCTTGCAGAAATATTTATATCATCTATAACTAGAGATGAGGTGCCAGATAACAGCAGAGTGGCTAATGTTGTGCCTTTGCTTAAGAAAGCCTGTAAGCAGCAGCCTGGGAACTAGAGATCTGAGAGTCTGACTTCAGTGATAGCTAAGTTGTTGGAAGTGTTCCTGGAATATAGGGTTTATATTTGGAGAGGCAAGGAATGATAAGGGATACTCAGAATGGTTTTGTGCAAGGGAACTCATATCTCACAAACTTGATTGAGTTTTTTTTGAGGAACTAAGATGATTGACAAAGTGAGAACAGTAGACATTGTTTACTTGGACTTTAGTAAAGCCTTTGACAAGGTTCCACATGGTGGACTAATTAGTAACGTTAGATCACATGGGATTGAGGGTGAGCTTACCAAGTGGATACAAAATTGGCTTAACGGCAGGAGACAGACAGTGGTGGTGAAAGGCTGTTTTTCGAACTGGAGGCCTGTGGCCAAGGGTGTTCCACAGGAATCAATGCTGGGTCCACTTTTATTTGTCAAAACATGAATGATTTAGATGAGGATATTAAAGGCATGGTTAGTAAATTTGCAGATGACACCAAGGTTGGTGGTATAGTGGACAGTGAAAAAGGTTACCTCAGACTACAATGGGATCTTGATCAATTGGATCAATGGGCTGAGGAGTGGCAGATTAACTTTAATTTGGATAAATGCAATGTATTGTATTTTGGTAAAACAAACAAGGGCAGGACATATACAATCAAAAGTAGGGCCTTGGGTACTGCGGTAGAACAGACACCTCAGGGTTCACATGCAATATTTTGACGTTTACATCACATCTAGATAGGGTGGTTAAAAAGGCATTTAGCGCACATGCATTCATTGCTCAGACATCATAATATCCCAGTTCCTATATTCAGTTGAGGTTGTATAGGACACTGGTGAGGCCTCTTCTGGAGTAGTGTGTCCAGTGCTGGTCAGAAGGATATCATTGAGATGGAGGGGGCTCAGAGGAGATTTACCAGAATGTTGCCAGGATTGGAGGGTTTGAGATATAAAAATAGGCTGGATAGGCCGAGACATTTTTCATTGGAGTGTACGAGGTTGAGGGGTGACCTTAGAGGTTTATAAGATCATAAATGGTATAGATAAGGTGGAAGGCAGGTGTCTTTTCCATAGGCTAGGGGATTTCAAGACTACAGGGCATAATTTTTTTAGGGTGGAGAGGAAAAAGATGTAAAAAGACATAAGGGACTTTTTTTTTGCTGATCCAAGACACAAAATAAACTGAATACACGCTTTGTCATAGCAATACAACAAACACGACTATTGTTGGCAAGTCGAACAGCGGGGTAATTTTGACAAAATAATCCCACAAGGACGTATTCTGCCCCAAACAGGTATGTCCTATTTTTGCCCAAAGAGCAGAGGGAACATTTTATGAACATGAAGGCTTTCTCTGCTGCAGGGATTGATACCTTGGCGAAACTCCCATGCATTGACTGTCACTGAATGTTCTGATTCGTCTCTGGTCAATAAACAGATTCAAGTACTAGCCATCTTGTGCATTTATAATCGACATGTCTCTGGTGTAACATTAGCATTACACACTTTTTGGTTTTCTTTTAGGTAAATGCTAAAAGGTAGTGCCTTTGAGAATGATTTTTAATGACAGGCCAAGTTTGATTGTGTGTAACCAAAATGAACACCAGTTGACAGGCATATTTTTAATACAGTCACGCTATTCCCGGGTAATGGGCTTTCATGACTATTGCAGTTACTTATCTTTGGTAGATCCTCTATCTTGTGGGGTTGGAATTTGTTTAACATCCTTGACCTTACCTGGATTAAGGCTGACTCCACAGGTCAGCCAAACGAAACCAAAGTAGTTTATCTGGCAGCACTGACCTAGCACTTCATGCTGCTAAACACTACTGCTCATCATCATACTGACCATCAGTAAATGAAGGCAACGGGTCACTAAAAACAAGGTAGTGATCAGGCTCTGCCTTTATCATATCCACAACTGCCAGGTTGCCAGTTATGCAAATTCTCAATAATCCTATCCATGAACTGCTGAAATGTATCTTTGCTAACTGATACCCCAAATAGTACCCATCAGATATCATTTAAATGGCATGAGAAGCATCAAAAGCTCTCAAGATTCTTCTGCTAAATTACAGACCAATACCCAAGCTTTGCATCTAACTCAGTAGTTTGTGTGAAACCCTTTAAAGGTGGTAGAGGGTCAGTGAGTCTAGGCATACGCTTATGGGCCAACTTTTTTCCAAACACGTAGGATGGAGCTACACCTGTGGTGATCGACCTTCTGAATTATTCCCTTTGCCCCATCTGATTCAGTTCGATTTAAAGGTTGCCCTGAATGTGCACCCTGCATTTCACTGAAGTATCAATAAATGGATTTCATTCTCCTTAAGGACTTCTGATCACGTCAAATCCAGTTGGATGCAGGCATTTGAGATTACTGACAGAATCAAATGTGGTCTGAATCTCAAAATTGTGATTATAGCAAAATATGTAAACACTGCAATTCTATTGCTAGATCATTGGTATTTATGAAGTAGAAGTTTTTTTTTAAAAAGAGGCCAAGATGAGGTTATGCAATCAGGTTCTACCAACACAAAATTAGTGAAGTTGTTGACTCGCTTGCCGAGCTGGCTTGTTTTTGTTCAGACGTTTCGTCACCATGCTAGGTGACATCATCAGTGGAGCCTCTGATGAAGCGATGTTATTCTACTCTGCTTGGAATTTACACTGTCCGGTCCGTTATGCTAAGTACTGTCATTGCCGATTTTGATCTGTATGGGTTTGTATATGGGGTTCAATTCTATATGTTTGTTAATTGATGATGTTTCTCATGCCATTTAGATGGGTGGAGAACCATGCCTCTAGGAATTCCCATGCGTGTCAATGTTTGGCTTGGGCTACTATGGTTACTTAGTCCCAGTTAAATTGATGGTCTTCATTGTCTGTATGTACTGATATTAAGGAGAGCTCGTCGTGCCATTTTGCTGCTAGCTGATGAACATGTATTCTGATGGCTTGTTTCCTTCCTGTCTGTCTGGTCTAACGTTTGTGCCAGTTGTTGCATGATATTTTGTAAACCATGTTCGTTCTGCATGTTGTGGGAATGTGGTCTTTAATCTTTGTTAGTGTTTGTCGTAGAGTGGCTGTGGGCTTGTGGGCCACCATGATTCCTAGGACCACTAGGAAGCCCACAGCCACTCTACGACAAACACTAACAAAGATTAAAGACCACATTCCCACAACATGCAGAACGAACATGGTTTACAAAACACCTGAGCTACAGATCTTTGCCAAAACTTTAAACATAAGAATTGGTGTAAGACAGTCTCTCATTGGCTATACCATGGACTGCCACTTGCTGAGGTACATATCTTTCAAAATGTACAGTGGCAATATGCTAGCACTAGCTCCAATGTCAATTTACCCTTTAATGGATCATCCATAACATAATATCTATAGCTGTGAGAGCTTTTGATCACCTTATACCACCTACATGGTGTGCCCAAAGACACGTGGAAAACTTTGTCATCTTCTGGAGTTCACCTTTCACTTGGTTAACTCAAACTCGTGTCTACACCACTAGACTCGCTGCCAGTGTTCTCTTGTGTTGGACTGCCTTGTTGCCCCCCAGCATTTTGTTCTGGGCTCTGGCTTGACCCTTCGCAACCAGATACATATGCACAGGAAATCCGATGCATAAGGAACCAAGAGACATTAGAGACGAAGAAAAGCTTTGGATAGGTACAACTGCATTTGTTATAGATTTTGTTGGACTAGAGTGCTTTGCAGACTGTAGCAGTGGTGTTTGGTGTACCTATAGCGTGTAACTGTTATTGATCTGCCATTATGGTTTCTAACTTGCATCTACGCTCAAATAATGCATCAATGGTATGGACTCTTTTTCTTGCCCAGTAGGTCCTTCCTAATGACTTAATTGGAGTAGGAGTGACAATCAACTCAAATGGGCTTCTTTGACGAATCTACTTCAGCAAAACACTCATGGCCTTTACTGCAGCATCATCCAGCAAACTGACAGGGCCTTGGGGCCGTTATCTGCATGACATGAGTTAGAGCTTGTTACTTCTGAAGTTAAATCTTACTTCGTGCTGGTCATCAAAAAACCTTTTAGATCTTTTCTGGATCTGACTGTAGAATTAACACATCCTTAGTTTGCATGCACAAAGTCCCTCCTTGCTAATGGCAAGCAAGATGATTAGAGCTTTCTTTTCAGAATTCATAAAGTAGAGAAGCCTACACAGTTTGAACATTCAGTAAGGGTGTCACTGGATGCTTCCAAATCTATAAAAAGGTTTCTGTAATCCACAACTCCACCTTTAACAAAAATAAAATACCTTGGACTCCTAACAACCTAAGCTGTGTATCCCGAACTTCATGTCAGTGTATAAGAAAAAAAACTGCTCCTTCTTTGAGAACACACACTTTGCAGCTACTGTATTTATTAAACTGTTACTTGTGTACTGATGGTGAAGAACAGTGTATTCTTTTTAGTGTCTGTATTGCAACTGCGATAGCTTTGTGTTATAGCTTAAAAGTGCACTGCAGACCTTTTTTCTTACTCAAGGCAATTTGACAAATTTATTTTGTCTTTCAAGAGATTGTAGTCTAATCAAGAATAAATTAGTTACACTTTCTTGTTGGTTACTGACTTCTCTATAGAGATATACAGCTGTCTGTATTCAGAGAAATTGATGCTGTTAAGGGTGAACTCTCCTTTTGTCTAAATACTCAAAATTCACTGCTGCCTGATTTGTCTTCAATTAGTTTTCCACGTATTTTGTCACCAGGTTTTACACTGGTGTAAAACGGCATGAGTTTGCCTCCAATAGGGTGTTTTCCCAGATAAAGCAATGTTCCTGTTATCCAACAGACGTTTATTACAACCAATTTTTTTTTTTATGTACAACAATTACATTCCACAGTCATAACTATCTTGGCTAACATCAAGGCATTAACTTATAGGAATATGCCTACAAGTCATATTTCAAGTGATCCAAAGCAAGATGGAGTCTGAGATGCTTATACCCTCATGTCACATGCTTTCATGCAGTGATGGCGCCACAAGCATCTCAAAAGGTGTACTGACATATTGACCATTAGAAATAACAGAACAGGGAGAGTGAAACAAGAACATTTGAGGGAGGGCATTTTGTGTGATGTCACCTCAAGATAATGGAAATTTGGAACTAATTCTCCCTATTTTTGAAACCAGATCAATTGAAAACATTAAAAAGGAGACTGATGGATTTTTATGAAGAGCAGAATACTTAGACAGACTGATCATCCCACTGGGTGAGTTATTGTAAAGGGAGAGGGATAATCTCAACAAAATATAAATGTCCGATTACTATCCTTTTCAAAAAGAAATCTCTCTCGCCATAACCATGATGTGGCATAAGTGCAAGATGGCACATTCAAGGCTTTCTGGCTTGCATAACATTCTTGTTTGAAGGCATCAACATCGAAACCCGTTTGATGTTACAAAGACCAACATGTCTTGGAAAGGAATGGGCAGCAGTGCTACTGATCATGTCTGAATGTATGCCACAAAACAAAAAAAAACACAAATGGCCATATCACAGAAAAGACTACATACATGACTGACATAAAGAGATCTAATATTTGGTGCTGCAGTGAATGATTGTGGCAAGAAGGGAAGACAGATAAAGCACCATCCCTGACCTAACCTGATCTAAATACCATATCAGAAGAGCTTTCTCCTGACATCCCTCTTAATGAGTGCACTTACTGAAAAACAATGCATGGCTCACCAACCAATCAATCATATTTCTTTTCTCACAATATTTTCGTTAAATAGATAGACTCCTATTTACATTAAGTGTTTAAATCTAATCCATCCTCACTTTCTCCAGTTCCAACACAGTAATTTCAGAAGACTAGGTTAAACCAAAAACTAGTACCTATTCCTGAACCAAATCTTTGAAGGTGAACAAAGATTAAACATCAGGGAGTCCAGAACAGCATTAGTATATTTAAAATTGAAGAAACTGGCATAAAGCTATGAGGTGCTTGCTTCCTCTTTTATAAAAAAAAAGTTCTACACCACATACGGCCAGTTGAAAATGCAATCCATTTGGAAGTCAAACAGACAACCACTTCCAAAAATCAGTTAACAGTAGATTCTGTCTGAAGGAAAGAGGTGCTTCTGTTTCTTCTCAAAACAGTTAGCCAGAAGGTACCTCCTAAACAAAAAAAAAGAGTCCAAGTTCTCAGTCAACTGAAATAATCACACATTATTTCTTAAATGTAAACAGATGGAAATGTAACATGAAGAATGAGCGTTTGATTTCTGGCAACTTGTCCCACTTCAGAGAAAAAAAAACAGGAGGAAGTGTGTCAGTTCTACACAGGAAGGCCAAACAATGACGGCCTGTCTCACAGGAGCTTCAGCCTCTGCAAAATGCAACATTTCTGCTGTGTAATTAACACTAATCATTTCAGGTTGCAAGCCATTAATGTATTCATTTTTTTTTTATTATAAAAAGCATGACGTTGAAAATTATAGGGAATTGTTCTAACCCAGGTGCGGCTGGCAGCAACTTTGCTGACAACGCTGTTCTTTTTTTCCATTGAGATCTAGGTGACATTTAGTTCAAAGAAATGTTATTAGTAATAACCAAGAGAATCAAATTGTGCAGGTATAATGTGTACATACACACACAATTTGAAAATAACTTCAGCTTTATTCAAACATTGCTTAAAGTTGTCAGATATCTGAAATAATAGTCATATATTTATGGCTAGTAGAATTATTTTTGAAATTCTCAGAGAATCCTCAAAGTATCCACATCCTTCATTAATATTACAATAATAAAAAAGGTAGCCATATCAAAATTTAGCCTTCAACTGAAAATTGTATTTGCTTTTTTGCAGAGTTGTATTTTAAAATGCTAAGATGGTAAAGGAATTTGATTGGTATAGGAATAGTTAAATGGGTTAATGATTTAGATCATTGCATCATTTTATTAGATCACAAAGGTGTTGAGGAGTTAAATGACCCACACCTTAAGTAAAAACTGTATACTATTTCACACACTAATTTTTCTGCTGTTAGGAGAGATAGTTCACATGCCCAATGAGCTCTGATGAGGATTGCCAATTTCCAGTTTTAGGCCAGAATATTCAGACTTCCAGATCTGTCAGATTCACCTGCACTTCAACCAACCTGATCTACAACACCTGTTGCTCAGATGTGGTCTCCTCCATATCGAGACGACCAAACACAGACTCGGGGACCAGTTCATGGAGCATCTGCACTCTGCATGCACCAAACAAACCCACCTTCAGGTTGCCGTCCAATTTAATACCTCCTCCCACTCTCCTGGCAACATGTCCATCCTTGGCCTCCTCTGCTGTCAGAGTGAGGCCAAACAAATTGGAAGAACAATGCCTGATATTTTCACTTTGGGAGTTTACAGTCCAATGGTCTCAATATTGGACTTCACCAGCTTCAAAAATCTCTATCCCCAGCCTTATTCCATGTCCAGCCCTCCTAGACCTGACCTAACCTAACCTGTCCATCTTCCTACTCACCTGTCCGCTCCACCCATCTCACGGTCGAATCACAATACCCTTACCTGCATCCACCTATCATCTCTCCTACCCTTCCCCCAAAACCCACCACACCCCCATTTATTTCTGGGATTCGCTCCCCTCCCCAGTCCTGACAAAAGGGTGTCAGCCCGAAACGTTGACTTTCCTGCTCCTCAGATGCTTTTTGACCTGCTGTGCTTTTCCAACCTCAAACCTACAAACTGTCTTGTATTCAGGCTTTCAGTGGGAATTCATAAACTAAGCTTATACACTTTGTTATCACCTGTCTGTGTACTTCTTCCAGCACTACAAAGCCCTCTGCTCAGATCCACCACACTCCTCCTCCGGTGTCTTGTACTTCCCAATTCCCATTGCTCCACCGGTGGTGTTCACGTCAAAAGCAAAATTCCTAAATCCTGACAGTATCTTCACATTCTGCCTATACCTCTTGCTCCTTAAAATCCAATCCTTTCACCCAAGCTGATAGACGCCTGTTGCTGTAACTTATGCGGGTTGATACCAAACATTTTCTGATAATGCCCCTTTGAAACACCCTGGGATATTTCTTCTACAGGAAAGGTGCTATAACAATGCAACTGTTTTTTACTTTGGATCACATGGTCTGATGCAAATACTGAAGTTCAAGTTGTATAAATTAAATACAGCAAATTAAATTTCAAAACTCAAACTGTTTATCCAACTCCAGTTCTGAGAAAGGGTTACCAGACCCAAAACGTTAACACTGATTTCTCTTCACGTGTTCTGCCAGACCTGCTGAGCTTTTCCAGCAACTTCTGTTTTTGATTCGGATGCCATCTCCTATGTCAGTTTTAAACTTAGCAAAAAATTAAAGATGGGCCACCAGGCACAGTATCAATTCAAGCAAGAACAAAAACAAAGTTGCCGAGCAGGTCTGGCAGCATCTGTGAAGGGAAAAACAGAGTTAATGTTTCAGGTCCAGTGACCCTTCCTCAGAACTGATGGTGGCTGGGAATATGAGATGAGATAACAAGGTGTAGAGCTGGATGAACACAGCAGGCCAAGCAGCATCAGAGGAGCAGGAAGGCTGACGTTTCGGGCCTAGACCCTTCTTCAGAAATGGGGGAGGGGAAGAGGATTCTGAAATAAATAGGGAGAGAGGGGGAGGCAGATAGAAGATGGATAGAGGAGAAGATAGGTGGAGAGTGTCCCTATAAATTGACGTTTTCCCAGCCATCAGTTCTGAGGAAGGGTCACCGGACCCAAAACGTTAACTGTTTTTTCCTTCTCAGATGCTGCCAGACCTGCTGGGTAACTTTGTTTTTGTTCCCAACTTGCTGCGGCTGATTTACAGCATCCGCAGTTCTTTCGGTTTTTTAAAAATCAATTCAAGCAGGTTCATTAGAACCTTCTCTTGGCAACTAAATACGAATTGTAAAAGAAATCTTGCTACTTCCCATATCTCTAGATTGGAGGGGGAAAATTTAAGAATATGAATGAGGAGAATCCCAGTTGCCACCCTGGTCTGAACAGAATGTGTCAATCATCAGCTGAGTAGGATCCTTTGTCCTTTCACTCAATACCACTGCTACAGGCCAATTATTTAGTTCTGGATCCTGGGTGATAGTTTTCCACTTTTCACAGTAGCACATTGTAGACCCTTGAACAAAGTAGGTCTATATTTCTGTCTTTGGGGATGAGTGAACTAAATTTGGTACAGCTAAAGCTAAGGGTACATTCACGGGCAAGGATCTTCCAGAATCCAAGTAAGTGACAATATAACGATTTTTCTAAACTACTAACATTCCTCCCAGAAGCGGCGCAGAATTCTAAACTCTATTCCAAAGAGCAAATCTTAAAAACATGCAGATTTGGGTCCTTGTTATGATGCAACTCCCAGAATCTGATCTAAAGAGGTAAATTTTCTTGTTCAGTAAGACTTAAATCAATGCTGTCAAATGCAAGGAATCTGATAAAACCACATCACACACTCACGTGCCAATCCTAGTACAGGGAGTAATGCATACTCCCAGGGAATGTTGAAAAGTACAATTAATGAGTGCTGATAGTAGCTATTATTATTGGCTTAAGCGACAATGGCTGTAAGCACTTCCTGAGTTAGATACCTGGCAATGTTTGTTAACTGTCACCTCGTATAAAAGCGTCAGCAAAATTGCCAGACCGACAGATAGGTTTTTGGAGCAAGGCCAAGGAACAGCTTGCACTACGGGTATATGCATTAATGAGCCAGTTAAAATACCAAAAATAATAGCATCAGCTTTGACAGATAACACCACCTCTCTTGGACTCCGCACTGTGGGCTGAATTATCAGACTGTTCGTCCAACATCCAGTACGAAGTGAACAGAAACTTCCTCCAATTAAATGCTGAAAAACAGTGAAGCCACAGATTGAGTCTGAATTCCAATTTCTGGCAATTAGCTCCATTCCTTTCCCAATATCAGCGACTAAACCAAACCATTTACAGCTTTGGCGTCATACGTGACCCAAGATGAGCTTGCGACTATATTCATGCCGTGACTCCTATTTTCACCGTTAACAACTGCCCTTGCCTCAGCTTGTCTGCTGCTGAAATCTCATTTGTACCTTTTGTTAGCTCTAGATAACAATTTTAACTGGCTATTCCAATGCATACCTGGCTTGTATCACACATTGTAATCTCCACAAATCTGAGGTCATCCAAAAATACTGCTGCCCTTATTCTAACTTGTACCAAGTCCTATTCGCTTATTACTTGTGCTCCCACTTAAACAGATGTTAAAATTCTCGTTCTTGTTTTTAAACTGTTCACTGGCCTTTTCTCTCTACCTGTGACCTCCTCTTCAACCTTCTGACATCTTCACACTCAAATAGCCTTAAACATCCTGATCATAAATGCTCCCACCCTGGTGGCCATTAATTCAGTTGTTCAAGCCCAAGCTCTAGAATTCCCTCCATACACCGCTCCATCTCATTTCCTTTCCTAAGGTACATCTCATCAAACAAGCTTTTGGTCATCTGACCTAACAATCCCATAATGTGGCTCAATGTCATATTTTGTTTTACAATGATCCTGTAAAACAATGGAATGTTTTCCTACATTAAGCGTACATGCATAAGCTGTTGTTGTAAACAACAAACTTCTGTTTAACATACAAATGACTGCATAATCCACATGCATTTGACTTGGATGCACAAACGGCTGCTCAGGGTTACTTAGAGTCTCTTTCCACTGCCCTCCTAAATTGTTAAAGATTTCAGTTTGGATCCAACAAGAAACTAATCGACAGTTCAAAGCATATGCAGCTTTGGATGGTAGGAAACAATAGAAGATGGTAAACTGTTCCCAAAGTTCACCCGGATCTGGGTCTGGACTGGGCACAGGACTGCATAAAGAAACGTAACGTAGAATTTTTGCGAAAGTGATCAGTTTAGAAGGCGAGCTCTAATGCAACATGAGGCAAATAGTAACAGTGTTTGTTTCCCACATCCTGTCAGCACAGGTTCTACCCAACAATCAGGAAAGATATATTCTAACTTGTGAATAAAGCCAATTTGAAGGATTCATTTTAAAAAAAAAACAAAGACCGGAGTTTAAATAGCACTTTTTAAGGCAGTCACCATTTATAAAATGTTTCATGATGAAAAAGCAACTAAGTGCAGGCCCGAAATATCAGCTTTCTTGCTCCTCTGATGCTGCCTGGCCTGCTGTGTTCATCCAGCTCTACACCTTGTTATCTAAGTGCAGTGACTACTGTGCTGCTGGAAACTCAGCAACCAATATGCTGTCTGTTGGAGTTTACTGTGCACAGTGTGATAACAGCCAGATATCTGTTTTGGAGACATTGACGGAGAGATAAATATTGGCCAAGATACTGGGGATAACTCTTCTTTTCTGCTCTGAAATAGCACCATAGGATCTTTTACATCTCTGCAAGCTGGCAGATTGAGTCTTGGTTTGATGTTGTCAGCATCTGCAACAATGCAATACACACTCAAAACAGCACTGGGGTGTCAGGTTATTTTCTTTGAACCCAAGTCCTGGAGTGGAACTTGGGCTTGGAACCTGATGGCTGAGACAAGAGTGCTGCCAATCCAAGCCATGAATGACACAACTACCATCGACCACAGGTTATCCCAATTACATTTCTGGGGAGTTTGACAGACAATACAATCAAATAGCCCTAATAATGGACTTACAGATGGCAATGCATTCACAGCCAAATTGGCAGTGACACGCAATAGTAAATCCATTTTTCTGTTTTACATGGGGTTGCTAAATTCACTAGCTACCACGGATTCTTTCTTTTACAAAGTCAAATGACATTTGTGTTCACAATTGGAGTAGCCATTTGACTCTCATCCCATTCAAGCTTACTCAGACGGTGTTAGCTACCTCTGACAGCACTGTTTATATTCATAGCTTGTTGACTTCAGAAAGATACTGTCAACAGCAAACTGGAAATATAAATGGAACAGGAGCTACAGCAGGGTGATTGCATTTAAATGGTTATTAATCACTTGAATCAAAATCCCTTCCATTTCCGCAGGAAGGAAGGTAGCTTCCATTTATTTCTCCCTTAAACAGCACAGCAAGAATGAACAGACAGTATGGTAGGGAAATTCTAAAAAAAACTCCTGCAAACTTGTACCACTCAAACCAACATGGGTCAAATGTAGAACTCAAAATGCAGCCCTCTTGAGGGGCAGATATTAGATAGAAAAGAAAAAAGCTACTTTAAGGAGAGATTCAAAGAGGAAATTCTGTCAGAGTCAGATAAATTTGAGCTAGGCTTCACACCAAATTTGATATTCACAAAAAAAAAAAGGTGTCTGCAGAGAATTATTTATTTAAAGGGGACAACTACTCTGAAGGAGATTGCAGAGGTAAGGCAAGGTACTGCCACAGACGGAACTGAATATTAAACATTTGGGAGAATAAACTGGCAACATAAGCAAAGTCGGCAGTATGGGTAAACAGGACCTTTTGCAATAGAATGCATATGAGAGGACAAATTGAAAATTATTGCATGATCAACAACAAAAAAAGCTCATTCACTGAACAAAGAGCTCAGAATAGATTTTCTTCAATTTGGGGAATTCAATAGAGTGATGTAACAATCAAAGACAATAATGGAGAAACTGCAGACTCATATTAAACATTATAAAATCAAACAAGGCTTCCTGAAGGGGAAATCATGCCTGACAAATCTATTAAACTTTCTTGAATGGTAACAAGCAGGAGGGATGAAGAGTAACCAATATTAAGATATCCAGAATGCAATTGATAAGGTACCACACGCTACACTAGTTAACAAGATAGGAGCCAATGATGCTGGAGGGAAGAACGTTAACTCGTCTTGAGGATTAGCTGACTAACAGAAGACAGAGTTGCCACAGAGATCAGTGCTGGGACCACAATTACTTACATTATACATTCATGATTCGGATGAGGGAAATGACTGTTCTGTAATCAGGTTTGCAGGGGACTAAAATAGGTGGGAAGGTGAGTGGTGAGGATTACAAAGAGTCTGCAGAGAGATATGAACAGATTAAGGAAGTAGACAAACCTTCACAGATGGAATATTATGTGGGAAAATGTGAGGTTATGCATTTTGACAGGAAGAATAAAAGGAGCTGAGTATTGTTTAAATGGGGAAAGACTGCAGAAAGCTGCACCGCAGAGGGATTTGGGAGTCATCAGGCACAAGTCATAAAAAGCTGGCATCTACGTTCAGCAGGGAATTAGAAAGGCAAATGGAATACTGGCTATTATTGCAAAGGGAATGGAATATACAAACAGGAAACTCTTGCTAAAGCAATACAAGGCCCTGTTAGATCACACCGGAGGCAATCCAGAGAAGATACACTAGATTTACCCTGGGTGCAGAGGGATTTTCTTCTGAAGAGAGGTCGAATAGGTCGGGCCTGTACTCATTGGACTTTAGAAGAATGACAGGCAACCTTATCTAGACATCCAACACTCTTACCAGGGTTGGCAGGATAGACCTGGAAAGATGGCTTCCCCTTATGGGAGACTTTATGATCCAACGGCATATACTCAGATTAAGGGGGTTGTCCATATAAAACATAGATGAGGAGAAATATTTTCTGAGGGTAGTGAATCTATGGAATTATTTACCACAGCAGTGTGTAGAGGCTGGGTCATTAAGTACACTCAAGGCTGTGAGACAGATTTTTAAATCACTAAAAATTAAGGATTACGTGAAAAAGACAAGGAAGTGGATTCAAGAACTCTCAGACCAGCCATGACCGCACTGATTGGCTCATCAGCCCAATCTGTTCTGCCCGTATGTCTACGGCTTTAAAAGAACTATGACTGACAGCCTAGCAATCACTACAGTGCACATCAAGCTAATGTCCCAAGATTAGCAAATTTGCTCACTTTCACTTCCCCCACCAACTCCACCCCACTGTCAGTACATTGTATTTGTGTTTTTGTTGAAATGTTAAAAACCAGAAAGCTAGTAAGATAGAAGTTCCTCGTTTTTCAAAGAACAGTACAAATGGCAAAAGAAAGGGAGCACACTGGAGTGAAACAGAACTACAGCTTCAGAAAAACAGGACAGGGTAAACATGAACAACTGAAGGCATGGCAGAGGGACAGAGATATTTTTGAAAATTATTGCACGTGATCATGACTGGTTTTGATAGTATGTGGACTGAAATGATTCAACCTAAAATAACAGAAGGATTGTTTTAGGAGTTGATTGCTTTGACTGATCAAAAGGTTTCTCCAACTTTTAGTTCTGAAGAAGGGCTATTGGACCTGAAACATTACCTCTGCTTTCTCTCAATCGATGCTGTCAGACCTGTTGAGATTTTCCAGCAATTTCCGATTCTGACATACAGCAAATTGTTATGATTACTTTTAAAACAAAAATCAACAGTTGTTATTCTGTAAAACAGAAGTACAAATGCCTTCTGTGCATCAAGAAGGGGGGAAAAGAAACTGTTTCTGGGGTGTAGGGGGCAGGAAGGAACATCAAAACCCAAAGACTTTTCAGATAGTTGCTTTCCACCAGCAGAGTGTTCTGAACTTATTCGTCACTTCCTGACCTCTCAGTCGAAACCAGAAGCTCGTGCATCAAAAACAACATACATTTCTTGATTTTGTTTATTATTGGCAAAGGTATCACCAAAGACTAGTCAGCGCAATTCCCTGCGTGCCTTAAAAAAGTCTTCAGAATTTTTTAGAAAATAGAGCTACTAAAACTTAATGTTCTGGCACACAACTCTTGTCACTGACACCTCAAAATGTTTAAGTAGCTTATTCGGATACCTCCTAAAAAATTTCTTCTGTAGGTTTGCCAAGAACTATGACACCAACATTCGAGCACAATTTTGCTAACATTTCCATATATTGCAGTTGAAAGCAGTTAATTTAGATACCTCTGCACCACAGCCCTGTCCACTGAATTGTTCAGCGAAACTTCAATTCTTTCACAATTTTCTAATCGCAAAGATTATAGCACATATATTGACAACAAAGGAAAACACAATTCTTGAGCCAGGAACTCTATTCAATAGAAAGCAGTGTGGTCTTACACCTTTACATCCAAATTCCACTTCAACTAGTTATGTATTCATTTGTAATTGACTATTTCCTGTAGACAATTCTGTTAGGTGAGGGCAAAAGTAAGCCAGAAGAACTGTTTTTCTCAATGACATTGGCTGTCAAACCCTATTACAGAACTGCCACATGTTCATTTATGTTAATTATTTACTTCAATAACTATATTTACAGTTTTATAGTACCATTCACAATCTGTGAAAGGTTCTTTGAAACACAGGACCTATGCTACAGCATGTAACCAACCAACAATTACTAATGAACTTTCATCCATGGGGATTCACAACAGATGAGCCCAAACTTCATCCACACCAAAACAATTATAAACATACAATATTTCTGGCTTAGTGGCCAGCTATCAGAAGCAAGAATGTGTTGATTTTCTCCCTGAATTAAAAAAAATCAATGCAGATCACCATCTTCAAGTGAGGCACTAATAATTTAACTCCACAACAGACCCAAGATACTTCCAGTTCTGCTGCTCAGAAACCAAAAATTAAGCCAAACTTAATTTTCAAATTCAAGTGCTTTATCTATCTTGTCACCTGTGGCTCAATTGGTAGCATTCTTGCTCCTGAATCAGAAGACTGTTAGTTCAAATCCTTCAACAGGACTCGTGCTGAGAAAAAAAAAGGCTGACAGAGTAGAGAGAGCGCTATACTCTTGGAGGTGCCAGTTCTCGGATGAAACATTAAACTGAAGTCTCATTTACATTCTAAAGTACATGAACAAATGCCAAAAGGGCAAGAGATATACTCCCTAATGTACAACCAATATTTATCTCTCGACCACATCAAAAAAGACTCTGTTCATTATTGCATTGCTGTTTGAGAACACTTGCTGGGCACTTGAATGCATCTCAAAACTATTTTACTGGTCACATTGATCACAGATGTCCAATGATTGTGAAAGGCGCTATGTAAAATCAATTGTCTCTCCCCATCACCGAAACTAAAGCAGATACATGTTTTAATCTATAAATTGGGAGAAGTGGTCCTTTAACTCCAGCCAGAAAATGCCCTTTGATAATTAATTAATTGTTAACTAACAACTGAGTGGGTAAGTCAACAGAAGACAAAGTACGAAGATACAAAAACAAAAGTTGCTGAAAAAAAACTCAGGTCTGGCAGCATCTGAAGAAAAAAAATCAGAGTTAAAGTTTCGGGTCTGGTGACCCTTCCTCGGAACTGGTTCCAAGGAAGGCTCACCAGACCCGAAACATTAACTCTGACTTTTTTTTTCTTCACAGATGCTGCCAGACCTGCTGAGCTTTTCCAGCAAGTTCTGTTTTTGCTCCTGATTTACAGCATCTGCAATTCTTTCGGTTTTTACAAAGTATGAAGATAGTTGGGTTTAGCATTACAAGTTTCACACGTCATAATAGTTTATATCATGACTGATCATTTGAATTTTTCCCTACTTCAACATATTCACACCAAAATTAAGCCATAAACTTGTCACCAAAGTGATAAAACATTTTCAATCCATTTATTTCCATTGTACAGCATAAAGAGTGCCAAGATGAATAAAACCTATAAACCATGCTAAATAATTTCTCTTTCTATTTTGACTACTCGTTTAACCAGAAAACGTTGATGAGATCACAAAACAAAATCAATCCAAGAAGCAAAGTGACACTGATGACGTAAGGGAAATGCGTTTCTGCACAGATACACCGTCATTAATTCACGTACACTTCAGCAATCTGATCTGTTAATTCAACTCTTTCACACTGACAATCCAAGTCTCATTGCTCATTATTCAAACCACAAATTTTCAAACATTAACTGAAGGAAATGGTGAAGAAGTTCAAGCAATTTACACTTAATTAGTGGTCTACACTTTCTTTAAAAAAAGGAGCTTTTGCTGATGATGCTTGCTCTGAGCTCAAGCATTTTGATTTTATAGCTTCTCAATTTAGCACTTATCTTCTCTGTAAGCACTTCCTTTATACAAAACTATTTCACAATTCAATATGAATGTGATGTTTCTGAATATACAAGCATACCTTGACTGCTGTTCATAACAGGAATTTAAGAACTTCAACTGCGCATGCAATCTGTTTTATAATGAAACAGTAGATTGTTTTCCCCTTCCAAATGGTTGCTAAAGGGATTAATTCAGCAGTTTCTTTTTGAATCATTCTCACCTTCCAAATTTTTCTTCGAAACGATACTTTTTCCTCGTTTGACCATGGGTTTCACAACAGCGACTATCAAGATCACATCATAACCAGCGAAGCAGGAGCCGCTGCTGAGAAGGATTCATTAGATAATGGCAGTTTGTTTGGCATCTTCCTCTTTCCCCACAGCAAGATCACAGAATATTGTTCATTTCTGTACATTTGCTTCTTCTGGCTCTAAACCCATGATTCACCCTACATCTCTCAAAGACAGCACTGCTTTTGCCTGACAAAATACTTGGGCCTTGAAACTGACATTTGTTTTTGGTACTTAGTGCTCGACTACACAAGTTATCAAACCATTCTGTTTAAAAAGTATATTCCCTTTCAATACTCAATTTTCAAGGTGCGCAACCACTAATGGAGGTTCTTGGCGAGCCTTTTAAGTTACTATTTCATGAACAGTGAAATTAAGTTGAATATCTTCAATCTACATATCCTCCTTCTCAAAAGATTACCAAGGGCATGCAGGAATGTAGAGTTGAGGTTAAAAATCAGTTCAGTCATGATCTTATTGAATGGCAGAGCAGAATAAACAGGCCAAGTGGCCTCCACTTGTTCCTTGTTCATATTTTTGAATGTTCCAAAGCAAAGAATTAGGATGGGTAATGAAACATAATAATCAAACAGAAGCAACAATAATAATCAAAATGTGAGGACAAATTGTAATTAATAATACCCTCTGGCTCTCTGTATACCAATACATTATCCTTAAACATGCATTTTTCCCTCCATTTTGGTTCTGTATTTTCAAAAGAATTTAAGAACAGAGCAATATTACGGTTTGTTTTTCATTGTTGTATTATTTCCTTATAACTTCAAACCACAACTGATTGATGACTGTTAGATACACAAAAGGTAATTATGAGACAATGAGATTTCCTCCAATCCCCGCAACATAACAGTGAAATGTTCTCTCATGTTGCCTTTTCATAACAGATGCATTTAGGGATCGTGATCTCTCAGTAGATTCAAGTATTGTTTTGCAAGCACTCATTAGGTTGCAATTATTTCCATGCAATATCTTTCATATTGTGTATATTATCTTAATTACTGCCACAATTTAGCTTTGAAGATTTATTTGACAACATTCAAACTGTAAACATCCTAGATCCAAATTACACAGGACTAATTAGCACTGGTGCTATCTCCAGCTGCACTGGAAACAAACCACTGAGGAATACATGGCACCTCTAAACCCATCCTCTCCATTTCTTTAGCTAAAGAAAGTTTACCCATTTACCAAATTAACCAGCTGACAACAGAATATGCTGTAAAGAACTGTGAAGGAAAGGTGTGTGTCATTCACTGGCATTACCAATTTAATGGAGCATAAAATCAAGCTCAATGATCTATGCATTTAATGATGCATAATAAAATATTTGCAAATATACTTATACACAAAAATAACAATTTTTCATTAAGAGTTTGCATTTCTATAAAATGACCTTTCCCGGAACAGTTAAAAAGGGCAATGCTGCAAAAACGTGATTTGTAGATCTTGAGTTCAACAGCAGGCTTATCATGCCAGAGTCATACTTAATATCACTCAGCAGATACGTAGTGAGTTAAAATGCAGAATCACAAGTTTACATTCATTTTATTTTTAATAAGCACACTACCAAATTCCTTTTAACCATTATTTTATCTCAAAACACGTTTACTCATTATGCATCAAAAATTCTAATCAAGAATGCATTCAGAAAGTGTTGTTCCTAATTGCCTTATGAACTTTTCCTCATAGGAGTTCAATATCAAACCCATGACCTACATAGGATTATACAGTATATAACACAAAAATAGGTCACTTGTCCCAACAGGTCTCTGTTGGCGTTTATGCTCCACACAAGCTTTCTCCTGCTTTACATCATCTCATTCTACTCTATTAATTTCTCCCACAGGTTCCAAATTCTAACCACTCCCTTGGCGAAGTTGTTTTTCCTCAATTCCTTAAGGGTGTTTTTAGTGACCATTTTATATCTACAGCCACTAATTTTGGACTCACCCACAAGTGAAAATATGTTTCTGTCTACTTTAACGTAACCCTTCGTAATTTTATTTATGGTCATCTCAAATTTCTATTTTCCAGTGTAGAGCTCCAGACTACTCCATCTTTGCTGCTCATGATCTCTTCTCAGGGCAGGGATCACCCTCGTTAGTCCTGATGAAATTTTACCAGTATATATCTAGATCATTTTTGTACTCTGGAGACCAGAATAAGCACACCTTTGAATTCTACTTCTCCAAAAATGATAGCCACTTTTTTTTTTAAAATGGCTTTGCTGTTTTATGCATATTTGTGATTTGTACCCGAATTCCTTTGCACTTCAATCCCATTTGGTCTCATTTTTCAAGGCAACAGCAAAATACATTTTGCACTGCTGTATTCAATACTGAAAATATTTTAGAATAATACCGCATAGGAGAGCCCTTACATGGGAATAACGAGTCTTCATCTCTCATATAGCATTAATTGTTCATTCCTCACATCTCAGGCTTTTTCTTACTTTTTTGTGACAACAGTGAATGCAAACACGACCAGATAAATTGTTCACAACAGGAAATTATACAGAATGCTACAACACCACAAATGTCACCTCATCCTCTGAAGCTGGTTCCACACCCAAAAGGCGTATTTTTCTCAAAATCTGAGTAATTAAAACTTCATGATCTGTTTCTGTTAGAAAGCCCAAGGGATCTTTGAGTTAATGTTTAGATTAAAGCCTGGAAGACTGTAACCTCCCGAAATCATGTCCAGGCTTCCACAAAGCTCTGAGCAGCCTCCATTTCTATAGGTTATCTTGGCTGGAAACTCCTTATCCGTTTGTTCTTCCTCCATTGCTGAATTGCTGATGCCACCTAAGTTTATATTGCAGGCGCTATGTAATTGCAAACCATTGAAATGAAAGGTTTCACTGTCCCGTGCGCTTCAGGGTATGAAAGCCTGCACTTTGTGGTTATATAATCCTTGAACAAGTATACCTCTCTGGCCGACGGCATCACTTTTCGATGTGTTTTTGTCCCCGTGTAATTAGGGACATGTATAGCATTAATTTTGCTGGATGTGCAATTAAGCAGGCAAAAGCAACAGGCAATGCAGGCAGCCTGCAGTTGTGAATAAGCTGGAGAGATGCTTATTAATCACGGTCAGCCGCTAACCATCATTCCCAGCGGATCCCTGTCCCCTCCTCCCCTGTTCTAAACACTGATCTCTCCAATTGATCCTACACACAGGACGACGGTACAGGCGGAGGCTGCTGTTGGGCTGTATGTAGATGTGGGGCCCTGCCTTCCCTCAATTCTTGTCCACAGCCCTTCCTTCCCTTTTTCTGTCTGAACTCTACGTCAATAGGCTCGAACTCATCGTCGAAGTTCGCAAAAGAGAAAAAAAAATTGCAGCAGAGATTGTCATCTAAACCCTGACGACATTTGTGCATCTCCAGAGTTCACTCTCTATTGAAATCACTCAAATTCGGTGGGAAAACTGTGGAATTGAACAAATACTGGAAGAATTAAAACGACCCTGGATTTACTTCAAAGGCGGATTTCTCTTCCAAAAAAAAGGCATAACTACGATTGTTTTAACGTGCATACAGGAAGCAATGTCTCCAATTTCATGGGGGGGGGCGGGGGAGTTAACTTAATCAACCCTAAAAATCAAGAATGCTTGGGAGCATTACCATTGAGGTGTCGGAGTACAATTTAAAAGGCATTATATTCAGGAATGGGCAAATGCATTCCTTAGAAACAAACCACTCAACTTCATCTACAATATTGCAAACCAAGCCCTTGCGGGATAAGGCAGGATATATATATTTAAAAAACGGTCTCTTTCAAAATGTTCAAGTAGGGCCTGCTGTTGAAAATACCTTGCTTCATACAACTTCCGTTATTTTTGTCACCCTTTCTTCCTACTCCCTTCGAACAGTATCAGAGCGTTTTGTTCAGGAAAAAGATTAAACACACAATAAATCGCGGTCTGTTCCGCTCAGTTTGTCATTTTGACTGTGAAAAAGTTAGAGCGTTCACACTTCAATCCTTCACTCGCACTCCCTTCTCTCTCTCTCTCTCTCTGGTTAAAATGTAACGTTAATCTAAGCCAGCCCGAGGAGTACACATATAGACCAATAGGTAGAAACATACAAACTGAGACCCAACTTACCCAAAAGTAGCAACTTCACTTCTCGAGCCGCTTTCTCTCCGTCCTCCCGGAGATTCTTATCAATCATTTTCGATCGCTCGGCAGCCGCCTTGTCCTCAGCGCTGATGGTACAACCCATTGTCAGTTGAAGTCGATTCAATTCTCTTTTTGTTGCGTGTGGATGTTCGACAAAGAAGTTCTCACTCTTCTTTCAAATTTCAGCTTCTAAGTCCTCTAGAGAAAGGTCCAGACGACGTCTCCAAAAGAAACTTTATGCAGATATATATAAAAAGGACGTTGGTTTTTTTTAGGCTGAGTTGGCTTAAATGCAAAAAGAAGAGTATGGAGGAGATTTAGATTCCGGTTCGGGTGGCTGATGGATTATTTTTTTTTTGTTTGCACTGAGCTATTCACTAAGCCCCTGTGACTGCGGGGAAGAGCTCGGTCCCCGTAGCACTGTGCTACTCCACCACACCCCAGTCCGGCTCGTAGCACACAGGCACCCGGATGGCACAGCCGTGATGTTGACCGGGAAATGTAGTTCCTTACCGCCACATCCAACCAGCTTCACACGGGGGCCCGGGAACTACAATCCCCCGCATGCCTCTCGCCCCTGCACCGCCTCCCAGGTAACATGATTGACAGCAGCGTTTTTGCTGCAAATGAACTGGCCAGTGTCGCTGGAAATCTGGTATTTCTATTATAGTTTCAAAAGACAAGTAGCATCCGCTAATTGTTTCACTGCCTGCTGTTGATTCCGACAATAGATACATCATTTTGCTTAAAATTCTGCGCACGCTGCTCAGCCCTCGTTTCACTTTTCCTGTCTTACAGTGTTTTGCATTCATTACCCTTTCTCTTCAGTGCCACAGTGTTATTTGTTCTGCAGCTATTCGAGTGACTTGTTGCTACAACAACAGGGTTCTGACAGCCGGAAGGAAACGAAATCCCCAAGAATGAACCAATCCCGAGTTCACCGGCTGTGTTAAACTTAGCAAAAATAACCTAGGAATCACACGGATGGAAACAGTACAGAACCACCACAATACAGGCACCGACATGTCTATGCCGGAAAAAGTACACGCAATCGTCACCCGTTTAAAATGTAATCAACTACTGATGACTTTCTCTTGGATTATATAAAACAAAATAAAAACGTTTAAAAGACCAACTACCGATTGGATGTCCGGGACGACTGTTACATTTAGGTTTATGTAGCAAGGAAGGTGACGGTCGCTGCTGTCGAGAAAGAACAAGCTGCGTTAAAGTGAATTGAGAAGGTGACGATTTGCTTAAGAAGGACTTGCATTTACAAAGTGACGTTCACAGACTTGTTAAAGTGTAGAATGAGACCATTCGGCCCATCGTGCCTGCACTGTTTGTATTACCTAGTGCTAATCTGCCGCCTTTTTCCCCTTATTCCTGCGCAGCATTTCTATCCAAATAATCATCCAATACCTTCCTGAATTCTTCAAATGAACCTGCTTCCACCATATTTCCAGGCAGCGCAGTCCATACTTTAACTATTTGCTGTATGAAAAGTTGTCCCCATGGAGAACATTCCCAACTTCTCCAATCTATCTGGTGACTCAAGTTTCTCATTCCTGGCACCATTCTTGTAAATCACTTATGCATTCTCTCCAATGCATTTACATCTTTCCTATAAAGTGACATCCACAAATGTACATAATACTCTAGCTGAAGTCTAACAACCATCTTGTAGAAGTTCAACATCACCTCCTTGTTTTTGTACTCTATGCCTTTATTAAGAAAGCTGAGAACACCGTATACTTTATTAATTGTTTTTTTCATCAGTTTCGCACACAGCCCCAGAATAACCCAAAGTTCTTCAAAGTCAATGAAACGATTTTTGAATTTCATGGGCAAATAAAGCATGTTATTTGCAATAGCAAAGTCTTGTAAGCAACAATTCATTTGTTTTCATAGTGGGGGGATTTTGATTGATGAATGTTATCTCGAACAGAGGAAGAACTCGCTGCTTTTTACACAGAGAGTAGTTCGTATGTAGAATGAACTAGCAGAGAAATGGATGCAGGTACAGTTACAGTGTTTAAAAATCATTTGGATAAGTTCATGAATAGGAAGGGTTAGGAGGGATATGGGCCACACTCAGACAAGGTGGGATAGTTTAATTTAGGAATATAGTCACCATGGACTGGGTGGACTGAAGGGTCTGTTTCCATGCTCTATAACTATGACTCTATAACTTTCCATCTGCACTGAAATTTTTGACCTTTATTTTCATTTTGTTGATTTTGGACATCCCCTCACTAAACCCAAGCATACTGATCTCATGGATTTGAAATTACAGATTCCATTCATATCTACCTAATTGTAGCTAGAAAACTGCCATCAACAGCTTTTCTTCCCATTTCCACATGACTACCTCAAAAATCTAAATGCAGTCCCTTCATGTTGCCCCTTGTCCACCTTAATGACCAACCACCGATTGGATGTCTGGGACAACTGTTACATGTAGGTGAGACTGGGTAATGACATCAGATTTCCTTCCCTAAAGATCATATTTTGTTTTATAATGTATCTGTCAGGTGCCATGGTTTCATTACATTATGTGGGGGTGACACGCTGGTTCAGTGGTTGGCACTGCTGCCTCACAGCACCAGGGGCCTGGGTTCAATTCCACCCTTGGGTGACTGTCTGTGTGGAGTTTGCACATTCTCCTGGTGTCTGCATGAGTTTCCTCTGGGTGCTCCTGTTTCCTCCCACAGCTCAAAGATGTGCAGCTTAGGTGGACTGGCCATGGCAAATTGGCCATAGTGTCCAGGGATGCATAGGCTAGGTGTATTAGCCATGGAAAATGCAGGCTTACAAGGATAGGGAGGTGGTGTAGGAGGAAGAGGGTCTGGATGGGATGCTCTTTGGAAGGTAAGTGTAGGCTCAATGGCCTGCTTCCACACTGTAGGGATTCTATGAAATATCAGAAACTCTCCTTATTGCTAAAAAGGAAAGTTAAAAGCAGACTGTGGTAGAGAGGAATTGGAAATTCTTAGATCTAACAGAGGCCTAAATGTCTATACCTCATGTGACAGCATTCATGGCAAGCATCAATGAGATATCATGGTGAATGTCACAATGGAGCCTGATTCACTCCTCACGCAAAGTCCACACACATCCAGCAGAAAGTTGACCCAAAAGCAGAGTTAACATCTGCTTTCTTCCCATAGATGCTGCCAAATCTGCTGAGTTTCGCCAGCAATTTCTGTTTTTGCTTCAGATCTCTGGCATCCACTGTTCTTTGTTTATTCTAGCAAAGAGTTACTGGAGTTACACAAGAACTGAATTGCTGGCTGTTTTTTCCCTTATTTCCTCAGCAGTAACAAAACTAGGAACGGTTTTGCTTCAATATTGCACCTTCACCATTACTATGTGGAGAATGCCAAGAATTCTGTCTTTTAAAGTGCACTGTTACCTGGTGAAGTTGACTAAGGGCACTTACCTGGGTTTGTGAAAGAAAACAGTCAGCAATATTGCAATTAGTGATATAGGTATATAATGATTTCAATTATTGGCATGTTTTGTGTTATATCTGAGTGGAATTTAGTTAGCATGTAGCAGTTAATATTAAGAGGTAGTTTATTTTAACTTACAAGGTTAGCAGAATTGAAATCTAGATCCTTGCCATATTAGTTGAGAACATTAATTCATAAACTATAGAATATTTGGGTAAAATTTAAAGAATTCTTGTCATTTTGATGGAACGATTTCTATACACCATCCCCATTAGGTATCAGTTCAGTCAATTCACCCTTTGGGGACTTAGTTAAAGAACATCTTGGGTTTCCAAGTCAAAGAGAATCCAATTCAGGATGTACATTGATTTTTTTTTTCATTCTTTCAGAGGCACCAGATTGTTAAAGTGAATCTGTGCTTCCTATAACCTAAAAGAGTTGTTTAAAATTAGAACCTACAAAATGAGCTATTGACCAGAAGAGTAAGTAGACTTTGCAGTTTTATTATTTTACCTGGAACAGTAGCAGTGGGACACTGATAGGACTTACCTTGAGAACTGCATTATGTTCCTTCATGTATTTTGTGTAGAATAAATCCATTTTTTATTATACAATTGTACTTTATGTTAGTACAATGCATCTGTAAAGGTAGAGCTTATGCAGCTATACAACTGAAATTGTATCTTCAAGTTATGGTTATTTTATCTGATATCAAGCAGCAAAGCTGTACTCCACATTATAGGATACATAAAGTCCACTTAGAGGGATTTGGTGATGTTTTACCAGAAAGAACAAGTATACCCAAAATATGTAGCAATTACGTTTCTCCAAGAAATTGTTGCAACTGAATGCAGTACTCTGGGGAAAAAAAAGGTCACTGCAGGTGTAGCTTCTGTTGTAAAGATTTTACCATGAAGGTCAACACCTTGAGTTTAAAGCAAAGTTTTCAGACTGACTGATTCCGTGTATTCCTGGAACTAATATTGAGATAAAATCCTTGATGGTGTCACAATATTATCCAAGTTTGTTACAATACAATATGATATTTGAAATGAATTTTGGATCCTATTGAGCCATAAGGAAATTATATGGATCTAACTATTCAACAAACATTTAATGAATGAGTCTTTCAACATAACAGATAAATAAGGCAAGAGCAAATCTACAATGGTAATCTTATCCAACACTTTCACTTGAAATATCCTGTCCATGGTACAAATATACTGATTTCCAAATTTAAGAGAAAAACCTGGTACTTTAGTTTTTTCACAGAGTTTTCGAAAGCAGTGAGCAATCTTAATCAATGCAGATCAGACTCAATATGGCACACTCTTATACTGCAAATATACACATTCCCAAAGCATGGATTTGAGGAAAAATATAGTCTAGAATTCTTTAAAAACTTAAAGCAGTATAATTTTATCATAGCTTCAAATTTTTTTGTGATCACTATAATGATACATAAAAATATTTCTCTTCTTGGAAATTACAAACAAAGAAACCACAGAAATATGTAGAAGCTGAATTAACATGTAGATTCAAATCCAAAACAACTAAGGGTTATTGACTAAATCCTTCCTGTTGTCAGGCTCAGTAACCCCCCAAGCTGGCTTTTGAATAATGTTATCAGCACTCAGTATAGATATAAATTTTATTCTTCTAAAGAGGGAAGTCTACAGGTAGTGCCATCAGAAACTGCTGAGTTAAGTGATTTCAGTCAAGATAATAGTTTGGTTATTACAATTAGTCTATATGTTTCCAGAAAAAAAGAAAATAGCCTTAATTTGCACTTCTGAGCTCCAGTATTCACTCTGTGCCTGGAAGAGATCACTGGGGAGGGTTTGGGGAAGCAAAAAATTTTTTAGTGGTAAAGCTGAAAGTAAGGGGCATTTACATGTTCTGTCAATGTTGTTTATCTGTCTGCACAGGCAAGAAAGCAGTTGGGAAATGGGCGTCAAGAGTAGATCACTGAGTGGAGGGGGAATGAACTTCATAGGATAGTGGAACTTTGACATCACAGTGAGGACCAGACATTGTTGGGGCAGGCCTGTCACCACTCTGAATGCATGGCGATAAACTTGTTAACCTAGATGAAACAATCTTGCTACTTCTGACCACAAGCATGTAGACTTTGAGAAAAGTGTGAGAAAGAAAAGCCCATAAAGGTGACAGAATGCATTTTGGGTTTACTAAGAAAACAAGGAGTATACAATGAATGGTAGGGTTTGAGGAAATACAGAGGATTGTGGTACCTTGGTATGCATGTTCATGGATTCTTGAAGGCAACAGGGCAAGTCGATAAAGTGGTTAAGAAGGTTTATGGGACCTTTCCCTTTATTGGTCAAGGCATTGAATACGAGAGCAGAGAGGTTATTATGGATCTGTATAGATGTTAGTTAGGCCTCAACTGGGGTACTGCATACAGTTCTGGTCACCACACTATAGGAAGGATGTGATTACACTAGAGAGTGTGTACAGAAGATTCACCTGAATATTCCTTGAGCTGGAGCATTTGAACTATGAATTGAGACTAGGTAGATCGGGGTTGTTTTCCTTGGAGCAGAGAAGGTGAAGAGGGACCTGTATGAATGCCAAATCGTTTGGTGTTTTTAACGTGAAAATCTATTGATCTCTGTCTTGAGCACACTCAGTGACTGAGCCTTCGCAGCTGCCTGGGCCAGAGGATTCCCAAAGTTCATCATCTTCTGAGTTTAGACGTTCTTCCTCACTTCAATCCTAAATAGTTTGCTGCTTATTCTGAGACTGTATCCCCTTCACGGCCAGGGGAAAATATCCTTCCTGCATCTTCCCAGTTGAACTCTGTAAGAATTTTGTGAGTTTGAATGAGGTCACTTTGTTTGTCAATTCAACATTTTTACTTTCCCATAATTTTGCCTTTTATGAAGGTTAAGAACTGCCAACCCAATGAAAATGAGCAATTGCTGCTGGAAAGAGCGAATTTTCAGGTTTATTGAGAATAGGATTAACTCATGCATTCACAATTGAATAGCCTGCTAGCATTTATTTTCTATCCTCAAAAATGAAGAGTAGTTATTTGGATGAGATACTGGAAGGTTGCCAGCACTTGTGGAGCCGTAACCCAGCAACAGCCATGGTCTTCAGGCGAATAGGAGAGAAAACTGAGAAGGCATATATTAAAATAAGTGCCATAGAAATAGGCACTCACCCACAGAGCTCTTCTCTGTTCTTTATTATGTTTTTGTAAATCTATTTTTAATCAACTTATACAACACTGGAGTAAAATACTGTTTATCTTGATCTGTAACGGAAAACCTTTCATTAAACATCTACAGAAACTTCAATTACAAATGCCTTGCATCTCCTAACCTGCTTTTATGTGTCAGCCATGGCTCAACAACTACCATCCTCACCTGTGACTCAGAAGATTGTGAGTTCAAGTACTAATCCAGAGATTTGTGTGCATAATCCGGACTGACTCTTCAACGCTGCACAGTCAGAGATGTTTTGGATGATACATTTAATTGAGGCTTCACCTGCTTTTTCAGGTGGATGTGAAAAATCTCTTGACATTATTTGAAGAAGAGAAAAGGAATTATCACTGGTATCCTGGCTAATCTTTATCCCTCAATCAATATCGTTACACTAGATTAGCGCAGAAACTGGGGTACACCAATTCTCCTTATTCTTTCATGGGATGTGGGCATCACTAACAAGTCCAGCACGTTGCCCGTCCTTATAACTCTTGAATTGAGTAGTTCATTCGGCCATTTCGAGAGGCAATAAAGAGCTAACTACATTGCTGTGGGTTAGCATTATATGTAGACCAGTCCCAGTAAAGATGATAGATTTCCTTCATTACAATATATTGGATTTTGCAACAATTAACAGTGGTTTAATAGACTGAGTGTAGTGATTGAATAGGTGTATATTATTGACTATGAGATCCTTGATTGGGGCTGTTAACCTGGGCCAATCATGGAGCCCTGGCTGGCCGATATAAGCAGGAGCCTCAGGGATTCTCCTCAGTCTCAGGACTAGCACTGAGCTGGCTGGCCACAGCCTGTGTACTGTGCACATGTAAATAAAGGGTGACTTGGTGAAGGATACTGGCCTGTGTGTGGTTATTTCACACAGTCAATCAGACAAGCTTTTAATTCCATATTTATTGTGTTCAAATTCAAACTGCTGCTATTTGAAACTGTGTACCTGAAGGATTAGGTTTGGCCTTTGAACTATTTGCATAGTTGGATTAGCACTACACCATCTCCCCACTTGGATGCTGGAAAAGAAGGAAGCTGTAGAAGTCACACCTGTAACTGAATGATGAAGCCAGAGGGACACCAAACATTAGGCCTAAGGCTTCATTACCACAGAGCTGGAAATTGCAGACAGAAAAGAATGATGGATGATTGAGTCACTGCATCATCAGGAATGACTCTCAGCAATTTGATTAAAAGGGACCAGAATATTAAGTAGCAATGGCTGGGCAAGGTTGTAATAATGGCAACAGTAATTCAAGGGGATAGAACAGCCTTATTTTTGGCAAGATACCCACTTCTTTAAATGATTTTACTTGACTCTGTCTTCTTTGTGAGTATCATTGCTGAAAGATATTTATCAGCAATAGAAAATTATCCTTTATTTTATGAAGAAATATATAAAAGACAAAGGATCACATTTGTATTTCTTTCTGTCAACCAATTTTTTCTACATCACTTGTCTTCCAAAGGCACTGACTCTTGGTAGTGCAATGCCATTATAACCACCCAGGGGCTATCTTCACAGATGAGTGTAAACAGTGACTATTAGCAATCTTATCGACTCTGGAGGGGACGTCATGACTTGAACTAAGCCTAATTCTCTGCTTATCTGAAATATATGCCTTCCAGTGAGAGTAATTATTTAATATTCAAAGCCATGTGTTTTTCCTACACATCCAATCCAAAGGATGCTTAATGCAGATATTGCAAACTCACCACTTTTCTCATCGAGAAAACTTAATTATGTTCAGTGGATGAAAACTGAGGATACATTTACCACCCAAACCAGAAAAGAGACCTAACTTCTCAGAAGGTTAAATTATAATATTTGTTACTGTGATAATGGTAATAAAGATTAATTGGGTAAAGCTGTGACAATGAAATTCATACAGAATGATTGCATTCAGTCACCCATTGAAATTTGCAATAGCTTTGTGGAAATACAAATATATTTATCTAGCAAACATTGACTTCGCAGGCCTTCACAGAAGTGATAGAAACAACCTTCAACAAGGTTTATTTTGGCAACAGTTGATTAAGTTGCAGCTTTATAAGGGCTATCTGAAGACACTGATAAAGAGCAAACTTTATTGATTATATTTCATTCATTTTACATTCATTATTTGAAACATGTGACTTGGATCATAAAGGAGACTAATTGATTTGGAACATTCCTCTCTCCATCTCTAGGAATTAAATTCAGATGTACCCAACATTGTTGAGCTCAGAATCTCCTCTCTCTGATGGCTGTACATCTATTCATTTGGATATTTGAGGCATTTATCCTCATTGTGACTGCTATAAATGCGTGCAGAAAAGCTATCTATAATTTGGCATTAAATTGGAAATTTTATGAAGAACACATAGGCAGAGGAAACAGAAATATTGTGGGGAGGGGTTGGGGCTGGGGTAATTAATGGGGTCATAAAAGATTGGTTAGATAAAGTCTAGGTGCATATTTCTTCTAGTCAGCGTTTTTTACTCCAACTCACACATCACAAACACACTGCTTACTTGTTTCATAGAGTACTTAGGAAGTGGCTCTAGAAATAGTGGATGCATTGGCGGTCATCTTTCAAGATTCTGCAGACTCTGGAACAGTTCCAATGGATTGCAGGCTAACTAATGTAACCTGACTATTTAAAGAAGGGGGTAGAAAGATAACAGGAATTATAGAGTAATTAATTTGACATTGGTGAGAGGCAAAATGCTAAGAGTCCATTGTAAAAGATTTTACAGCAGAATATGTGGAAATCAAAGACAGGATCAGACAAAATCGGCAGGGATTTATGAAAGGGAAATCACACTTAACAGATCTATAGGAATTCTTCAAGGATGTGACTAGTATAGCTGACAAGGGAAAGCTGGAGGATGTGGCTTATTTGGACTTTCAGAAGACATTTGTTTAGAGATTAGCATGTAAAATTAAAGCACATGGGATTGGGGACAGTATACTGACATGGATAGAGAACTGGTTGGTAGATAGAAAGCAAAGAGTGAGAATAAGTGGGTCTTTTTCCAAGTGGCAGGCCATGACTAGTGGGGTGCTGCAGAGATCAGTGTTTGGAACTCAGCAATTCTCAATATGTACTGATGATTTATCCACTTTGGCAGCAAAAACAGAAAGGGAGACTATTGTCTGAGTGGTGATAGATTGGGAAGGGGGAAAGTGTAACAAGATCTAGGTGACCTTGTATACCAGTTGCTAAAATTAGGCAGGCAGGTGCAGAAGGCGGTGAAGGAGCATCTGGTATATTGGCCTTCATAGCGAAAGGATTCAAATAGAGGAGCAGGGATGTCTTGCAGCAATTGTACAGGACCTTGGTGAGACAACACCTAGAGTATTGTGTGTAGTTTTAGTCTCCTTATCTGAGGAAGGATATTCTGGATATGGAGGACATGCAATAAAGGTTTTACCAGACACTCATGGAATGGCAGCACTGATGTATGATGAGATACTAGATTGGTTTAACTATATTCACTAGTGTTTAGAAGAAAGTTGGGGGATCTCATAGCAATCTATAAAATGCTAATAGGACCAGACAGAGTAAATATAGGAAGGATGCTTCCTGTGACTGGGGAGTCTAGAACCAGGGATCACAGTCTTAGAATTGGGAATTAAGCTATTTAGCACTGAAATGAAGAGAAATTTCCCAGCCAGGGAGTGATGACCCTGTGGAATTCTCTACCATAGAAAACAGTTGAGGCGAGAACAATAAATGTTTTCAAAAGGGAGTTCAGCATAGTTTGTAGTGCTATAGGGAATAGGGAAAAAGTGGAAACAGGGTACTGAGTTGGATGATCAGCCATGATCATGTTGGATTGAAGATCAGGCTTGAATTGCTATTTTCTATACTTCTATATACTTATTTTTAATCAACTTGTTCAAACATATTATGACATACTTCTGGAGCAGGTGAACTTAAAGACAGGCCTTCTGGCCTGAGATAATGACACTGCATAACATGGTGTCTGAATTAGGAAGACAGCTCTGTTGGGAGGGTCTGAACCTAGATGGGGAAACCCACAGTAATTTAAACCCTTCACTTTATCCACTCAGCCATATCTAAGTCCAATTTATACACACCCAGTTATCCTTTAATTA
The DNA here is from genome assembly GCA_024137785.1 of Ginglymostoma cirratum. Lineage (NCBI taxonomy): Eukaryota > Metazoa > Chordata > Chondrichthyes > Orectolobiformes > Ginglymostomatidae > Ginglymostoma > Ginglymostoma cirratum. The sequence goes on from JAHRHZ010000065.1 coordinate 12,549,358, forward strand.
ACAAAGAACCATTGCATATTCCCTAGTTTCAATTGGTCTTAGGTATCCCTTCCTGACCTGACTAGATGATGATAAAGTGGGGTTGGTGGTTCTTATTGATTTTAATATTAAAGCGCCCAATCAATGGAGGCATGCAGAAGGAACTTTATCCCTCCCTATAACTTTGGAAAAGAATAGAGTGAACTTACATGAAAAATCTCAGCTACAGGTGATCAGTGGTGACACCATCTGCGAAAAGTGGAAATGCTCCCTTGTCAGTACTGACATCACTATCTCTTGACTGCAGAATTTTAAAAAATGATTAAATTAAAACTATGATTGTATGGTTCCATTTTCAAGATAGAAGTCTAGGAAGGATAAATAGAACTAGATTTTTAATTCCACTTTTCCAAAAAGTTGAAGAAGTGCAAGTAGAATGGCTTTTATTAACTGCATCCTCTACAGCAACATGGCATTTAAAAGGTTGAAGCTAAGAGTCACCATAGTCCTACCAGACCATAGGGCTGCTCTCTTATTAGAGAGAGATGACTGGTCATAATTTAACCTGAGGATCACCAAACATCAGGTGAGGGGAAAGGTTGAGAAGGAGATTCCTTCATGGTAACCTCAGCTGGTATGGGAATTAAACCCATGCTGTTGGTATCCTGCTGTATTATAAACCAGCCATGCACTCAACTGAGCTAACCAATACTCCCTTATGAAAGGGGGTGACACTGATCAGTAACTCCATCTCTGTGGGTGGTAACAATCTTTTCATGTGAGCAGACTTCTATCATGTATTTTTTAAACAAATTATTTTCTGAAGACACTAGACTAACATTTAAAAATAAAACTGAAATTGCAAAAGCCAAAACCAGTCTAAATAAAAAACTTGGAAATAAATGTACTGGTCATACTGGAGCACTGTTCTAAGGTATACAAGGCAAGTCAAACCAGTTGTAAGCTTCGAAATGGTTGCATTCCGTAGTAGGTTGGCAATCCATTCTCCAGGCTATCTATCCTGATATCTAATTATGGAGCTCTGTGTCTATTATTCTTTGACAATACCCCAGTGAAACATCACTAGCTATGCTGGTTCCTCATGGACATGGATGACTCTCTTCCAGTCACAGGGTGAGTCCATAGGCGGCTGTACGGACTGATGCATCTACCACAGGTTTTGTTACACTTGAAATAGAAGGTCATCATGGGAAGGGGTGGGTGGGGCATTGGTGTGGCAGCACACTTCTTTTCCTGTTTTTGCTTGCCTTCTGCTTTTTCCCAATGGCAAGTCTTGAGGTGCTCAATGTCTTCCTGGATGGTCTTACTCCACTCTGAACAGTATTGGGCCAGTGATTCTCAGGTATGTGTGGGAATGATGCACTTCTCCAGTGAGCCCTTGAGAGTATCACTGAAGCGCTACTTCTGTCTACCTGGGCCTCGCCTGCCATTTCGAACCTAGGAATAGGGCACCTGCAGATGACGTGCCCAGACTATCATCGCCAATCAAGGGTGGTCAGTGCCTTGATGCTGGGGGATTGGTCTGGTCAAGGATGCTGGCAGGGTACATAGAACGTAGAACATAGAACATAGAACAGTACAGCACAGTACAGGCCCTTCGCCCACAATGTGTGCCGACCTATTATCCTACTTTAAGGTGAGAGGAGAGAGATTTAAGAAAGACATATGAAGCAAATTTTTTATACAGAGGGTGATTCGCGTGTGGAATGGACTTCCTGAGGAAGTGGTGGATTTGGATACAATTACAATTTTTAAAAGACATTTGGATAGGTACATGAATGGGAAATGTTTGGAGTGATATGGGCCAGGAGCAGGCAGGTAGGACTAGTTTAGTTTGGGATTATGTTCGGCATGGACTGGTTGGACCAAAGGGTCTGTTGCCGTGCTGAACGACTCTATGAGTCTATAACAATGTTGAGTCAATGATGCAGCCTGCTTGACACTGGTCCAAATGGGGAATGGATCGATGATGGAGCCTTTTGCCATTACCACTTTCCATGAAACACCTTTTGAATAGTTATCTGTGTAAATGCGAGTTGTTGTTCTTGTTAATGGCCTGGTGACAAAGTTGAAAATTACCAAATGGACTCTCGATGGCAAATGTGCTATAGATGTTAAAACAAAGAACTGTGGATGATGAAGATCTGAAACAAAAGCAAGAGTTGCTGCAGAAACTCAGCAGGTCTGGCAGCATCCGTGGAAAGAAAGGTGATCAAGTCGACTGCAGTTCTGAAGAAGGGTAACTGGACTTGAAATGTTAACTCTGCTTTGTCTCCACAGATGCTGCCAGATCTGCTGAGTTTTTCCAGCAATTTCTGTTTTGCCTTAGATATTATAGTTCTGCTTCTTCCCTCTGCCTTGATGATCCAGACTGTCTTGAGAATGCAAACGTAAAGTATCAAAATTGCACCTCCACGTAAGAATACTTTACAAGCTTCTTTAAGGGAGGTACAGTGGCTCAGTGATTAGCACTGCTGCCTCTCAGTGTAAGGGACCTGGGTTTGATTCCAGCCTTGAGTGACTGTCTATCTGGAGTTTACATAGCATCGCTGTGTCAGCATGGGTTTCCTCTGGGTGTTCCGGTTTCCTCCCCACAGTTCAAAGATGTGCAGGTTAGGTGGATTAGATATGCTAAATTGCACAGTAGTGTCCAGGGATGTGCTAACTAGGTGGGTTAACCATGGGAAATGTGGGGTTATAGCGATGGGATTCTAGGATGCTCTTCAGAGTGTCAAAGTAAAGTCAATGGGCCAAATGGTCTTGTTCCACTCTGTAGGGATTCTAAATTTTCCTTAAACTTATAATGTTTTAATGTGTGATTCTTCAGATATAAGGCTAGTGCGTACGTGTCATTGGTGAACCATTAACAATGGGAACCTGATTGTTTTTAAATCCATTAAACTTTCTTTAGGTCTCCCTAAATATTCTTCTACTTTTGGACCTATTCCTATCAAATTCATACAGAAGGCGTTGGCACAGACTGCAAAAAAAAAGAATGCAAATCAACTCAAGTCTTTGCTACATGCACGTTAATAGCTAGCCGCAAGATTCCACTGGAATAAATCAGCCACTGACTAGCATGTCATCTACTCAGCAGAGGATAATGTGGGGAAGAGAAGATATAAAAGATTCAGCAAATAGAAAATAATAAAACCGGGGTCTGTCTAACACAAGGTGTATAAATATTTTCTAGTAAATGTCTTGTCAAATATTATAAAATTATAAAATTATAAAATCTCCCCACCCCTGGCCTTATTCCATGACCAACCATCCCTCTCATCCCTGCCTCCTTGACCTGACACAACCTGTCCATCTTCTCTCCCACTTATCCACTCCTCTCACGTCACTGACCAATCCCCACCACTGTCAACCTGCATTCACCTATCACCATCCCATCTACCTTCCCCAGCCTCACCCCTCCTCTTTCTAAGCCATGAACAGAAAATGTAAAATACTTAAGAGGGTGCAGGAGCAGAGGGATCTGGGTATATACATGCAGGACAGGTGGAGATAGAAGTTAATAACACATACAGTATCTTGGGCTTTATTAATAGAAGTATAGCATACAAGAGCAAGGAGGCAATGGTGAACTTATACAAGATACTTGTCAGACCTCAGCTGTGGTATTATGTACAGTCCGGGCACCACACTATATGAAGGATATTAACACACTGGAGATAGTGCAAAAGAGATTTACAAAAATGGTTCCAGGGATGAGGAACTTCAGTCATGCGGATAGTTTGGAGAGTCTGTTCTCGTTCTCATTGGACAAAAGAAGGCTAAGGGAAGATCTGATAGAAGTTTTAAAAATCACAAAATGTCTGAATAAAGTAGATAGGGAGAAATTGTCTTTGCTCATAGAAAGGATCGAAAATGCAAAGGCAAGACTCAAAGCGATTTGCAATATGGCAAATGCATGTGAGAAAAAGTCTTTTCACGCGAGTGATTCAAGTCTGGAATGTACTGCCTGGAAGTATGTAGAGGCAGAGTCAATTGAGCCATTCCAGAGGGTATTGGATGCTTATTTAAATAGAAACAATGTGCAAGGGCACAGAGATGAATGTCACAAAGTCATAATGTTCGTTGGAGCGCCAGTGCACACAAAAGGCTCAGTGGTTTCATTCTGTGCTATGACAATTCTGTGAATCTGTACGACATCAACTCTGTTCATGCAATTATCCAAATACAAGAAGATATAGTGCAGATTTGTTGAAATGCTGCCTGGCACAAGCAAACATATATGTATACAGAAAAACAGAAACACTGGAGCTGCTTTTGTTGGATTTGAGGACATTAATGGGTAATTAAATAGAATTTTTAGTCTCATGAAAGGATGGGACAGAGTAGAGAGACGACTATTTTCAATGGTAGAGGGGTCTAAAATAAGGACACATAGATGCCAGATAAGAGGGAAAAATCAACTTTTTATTCATGTGAAATACTGAACTGATGATTGGAAATGATTAGCTGTACCTTTTCATAAGTAGATAATCATATTTTTTAAACAATGACATCCTCTAGATAGGAAACATTTCTGTTCATTTTCTCTCCCTTAACTGATGAACTGCTAGATCAAACAGGATGTTGCAGCCAACCTAAGTATGGTAAGCATTTCTGGAGTCATAGAGTTGTATAACATGAAAACAGACCCTTTGGTCCAACTCGTCTATATTGACCAGATATCCTAAATTAATCTAGTCCTATTTGCAAGCATTTCACCAATATCCCTCTAAATGTTCCTATTCATATACCCATCCAGATGCCTTGTATTTGTATCAGCCTCCACCACTTCCTCTGACGGTTCATTCCATACATGAACCACCCTCGGCATGAAAAAGTTGTCCCTTTGAAATCTTTCCCCTGTCACCTTAACCTTATGCCTTCTAGTTTTGGAGTTCCCTACCCTGGGAAAAAGACCTTGGCTATTCATCCTATTCACGCCCCTCATGATTTTATTAACCTGTCTATAAGGTCACCCCTCAGCCCCCAGTGCTCCAGAAGAAATAAGCACCTGCCTATTCAGTCTTACCCGATTGCTCAAACTGTCTCACCCTGTCAACATCCTTTGTCAACAATATTAATTGTCTTTAAGGCTCTTGAGTAGATTTGTAGCTTGGGTTGTGGATGCTGTGATTGGTTTGCTCACCGAGATGATTCGTTAGCTCACAGACATTTCGTTGCCCTGCTGGGTAACATCATCAGTGCAGCCTCTGATGAAGCGCTGTTGTTTCCAGTTTTTCTTCGCAGTGGTGTATATATTGGGTCTAATTCTACGTGTCTGTTGATGGCCTTCTTGGTGGTGAGCCAAGTCTCTATAAATTCCCATACTTGTCTCTGGTTGGCCTGTTCTAGGATCCTGATGTTGTCCCAATCGAACTGGTGGTTCTCCTTATCTGTGTGAATGGAGACGAGTGAGTACTGGTCATGTCTTCCAAGAAGGCCATCAACAAACAAGTAGAATTAGACCCTATATATACATCACTGTGAAGAAAAACCGAACATGAGGTAACCAATTCCAATGGACCCCAGAGTTTAAATACTGGGTGGGAAAACACAACAGCGCTTCATCGGAGGCTGCACTGATGATGCTACCCAGCAGAGTAATGAAATGCCTGCGAACCAATGAACCAGCTGGTGAGCGAACCAACCACAGTAACTGTTTCTAACATGTCGATGAATTTTGTGTCTAACACTTATTATGTACACCATGTAGAAGCAGTGACTCATCTATCTTGGGAATAACTTGGGATCATAAGAATTATAGAGTATTTTAGCACATTGTAGTTAAATTAATTAACAGATGGCCAACTACATCAAGAAATATTGAAATTTAAAAAGTCGTTAATGATTTTAAATAAGTGAAACCATCAATCTATCACAAGATATATTTTCAAACACTGATTCAATATTTCAGATGTGAATGCTGTTTCCAACTTAAGTGTTGCTTTGCAAATATGCATTTGCACAGCACCTTGGAATCATTTTACTGTACTAATCTCCCAAGAATATGGCTTTCTTACATTAAATGAGTACTTTCTCAATTTGAGTGATTTGTAAGCTTATCTCACATTCTTCAATAAATTTGTTTCTATATCTAAGGGACTTCATTTATAAGTAGTGAATTGATTGGAAAAAGTGGAAAATCATTCTATTGCATGTTCAGAAATATTTTGAGCGCCAGGAGGAGCAACTTGTGTATCAACACTAGAGACTGCAAAATCAGTGATCATCTTCAGCTCCACATAATTCTGAAAGGTTAAGAATTAGTGTAAATCCTATTTAAATGATCGAGTGCAATTGGTGTTCAATTCTTCACACTTCAGTGTCAGTTTACATGCACAAGGTGTTTGCATGATGATTGATCCCAATGCCCCGATAGCCCCCCAGCATAGATCAGCAGGAAAGGATTTCTGCAAGAAGATGCCAACAAGGCTTCCTGCACTACAATTGTAATTACATTTCAAAAGTTTGTAAAGTGCATTAGACGTATCCTGAAGCAGCGGTGCTTTATAAAGGTAAGTTGCTTCCAACTATCACTGCATGTTTCTTATCCTTTCTGGTATCCACAATTACCACTGCAACAAATTGCACAACTCCACATGTGCCTTTTTGTTGATCCAGATTTTGAGAAGACAGGTCTCTAACAAGTTTCAGGTCTGTTTAAGGTTTCTCCCAAGTACAACATTACAGATTGTGTTTGCAAAGGGCCTCAGCATCTTGTTTTCAGGAGTATGCCTTTAGTGTCCAATATTAAATTGGAAATTAATTGTTATTATATCTTTTACATACAGCCTCATTTTCTCAGTCTTTTCAAAGGCAGAAAGAGGAATGTTTAGTGAGACATCACGACTGCAGAATTCCAAATAGCAGAGGGGGTCTGGGTATTCTAGTGCATGAGTTATAAAAAGGTAGTATGCAGGAACAGCAAGTGATTAAGAATACAAATGGAATGTTATACTTTATTATGAAAGAAATTGAACTTGAAATTAAGGATAACAAAACAAAGAACTGTAGATACTGGAGATCTAAAACAAAAACAGAAATTGCTCGAGAAATTGCTGTAGGAAGAAAGCAGAGTTAACATTTCGAGTCCAGCATCTCTTCATCAGATGCTGCCAGGCTGCTGAGTTTCTCCAGTAATTTCTGTTCTTGTTTCAGATCTCCAGTATCTACAGTTCCTTGTTTTATAAAAGTAAAGATGTTATGCTACAGTTATACAGACATTGGGGAGACCAGATCTCAAATCCTGTGTATAATTTTGGTCTCCTTATTTAAGGAAATATGTAGATACCTTGGAGGTGTTTCAGCAGAACTTTGCAAGATTAATTCCTGGAACAAGCTGGTGGTCTTATGAGGAAAGATTGGACAGGCCAGGCTTGTTTTCACTAGAGTCTAGAAGACCAAGGAGAGAGCTGATTGTTGTTCATGAGATTCTGAATGGCCCTGGCAAGGTGGATGTGGAAAGATTCTTGTGGGTGAGTCCAGAAGTAAGCAACACTTTTTTTTTATAACTAGGGGTTGTTCTTATAAGACAAGGATGATGGGAAATATTTTCTCTCAGAAGGTTGTATGACTTGGAACTCTCTATCTCAGAAGGTGGTGGAGGTTGAGTCATTGAATAATGTTAAGGTGGAGATAAGAACTATACAATATAACAATTAGTCAGGCATCAGAAGTCTACTGGTGGCATTTCTTTTGAGGAGACTCCCATGGCTAAATCTGTCAAGAGACTTCATTTTTTCTACTGATACAGATGTTTAAGTAATAGTTGGAGGTCAATCTGACTGGCTAGATGCCACTCTGTAAATCCCAACTCTTCATGCAAAAGTGTCATTGGTGTCTATCGAAAGAGCTGGGGGTGAAAATTAACCACAAGCGACAAAAAAAAACTACAAAAAGCCAGCAGGGGAAATAAAGGAAATGATCATTCAGAGGGTTGGCCATAGTCAATCAGGCACTTAGTCCTACCAGAGTGCAGGGATCTATGTACTTGCAGCACAGGGATTGAGACATGGTCAGCTTTGCAGGTCAAATCATACAGTCATAGAGCTGTATGGCACAGAAACAGAACATTTGGTCCAACTCGTCGATGCCAACCAGGTATCCTAAATTGATCTAGTCCCATTTGCCAGCATTTGGTCCAAATCCCTCTACATCCTTCCTATTCATATACCCATCCAGATGCCTTTTAAATCTTGTAATTGTACCAGACTCTACCACTTCCTCTGGCAGCTCATTCCATGCACGCGCCACCCTCTGTGTGAAATAGTTGCCCCTTAGATCCCTTTTAAATCTTTCCCCTCTCACCTTAAATCTATGCCATCTGGTTTGGACTCCCCCACCCTGGGGCAAAGACCCTGTCTATTTACCCACTTCATGCCCTTCGTGATTTTATAAACCTCCATAAGGTCACCCCTCAGCCTCCAATGCTCCAGGGAAAATAGCCCCAGTCTATTCAGCTTCTCCCTATAACTCAAACCCTCCAACCCTGGCAACATCCTTGTAAATCTTTTCAGAACCCTTTCAAGTTTGACAACATCCTTCCCATAGCAGGGAGACCACATCTGCATGCAGTATTCTAATAGTGGCCTAACCAATATCCTGTACAGCCACAACAAGACCTCCCAACTGCTATATTCAATGCACAGACCAATAAAGGCAACCATACCAAACGTGTTCTTCATTACCCTCTCTACCTGCGACTCCACTTTCAATAAACCTGCACTTCAAGGTCTTTTGTTCAGCAACAGTCCCCAGGACCATAGCCTTAAGCATATAAGGCCTGCCCTGATTTGCCTTTCCAAAGTGCAACACCTCATATCTATCTAAATTAAACTCCATCTGCCACTCCTCGGCCTATTGGCTCCATCTGATCAAGATCCCGTTGTACTCTGAGGTAACCTTCTTCGCTGTCCACTATACCTCCGATTTTAGTGTCATCTGCAAACTTGCTAACCGTATCTCCTATGTTCACATCTAAATCATTTTATATAAATTACAAAAAGCTCACAGTACTCCAGTACTCCAGATGTAGCCTCATCAACACCTTGTACAGTTGCAGTAAGACATCCCTCTTCTTATATTCCAACTTACTTGAAATAAAGGCCACCATTCCATTAACCTTCCTGATTAACTGCTGTACGCTAGCTTTTTGTGTTTCATGCCAAGTACCCCCAAGTCCCTTTGAGTTGCAGTTTTTCTACATTTAAATAATATTGTTTTCTTTTGTTTTCCCTTCCAAAATGAACAACTTCACATTTTCCCCACACAATTGTCTATTTGCCAACATTTTGCCCACTTACCTAACTATCGACATCTATCTGTAAAGTGTTTTTGTTCCTCTTGCAATCTGCTTTTCCACCTTCAGTAATCATGTCTCCACTGATTCAGTAGTGCCATCCTTCTGACTTGAATTTTCATTTCACTGGCATGTCATTCATTGTCTAAGACTGGATATTAGAAGCTATGGCCTCAAGCAATCATGAGCATTACATTGCATACAATAATTGCTTTCTTGCTATGTCCACTGAGAAACTGTAATGAAAACAAGGCATGTAAAAGGTGGAACAAAAACAGAAATTGCTGGAAAAGCTCAGCAGGACTGGTAGCATCTGTGAAGAGAAATCAGAGTTAATATTTTGGGTCTGGAGACCCTTAGAATGTAAAAGGTGGAACCTGAAGTTCCCATTTTACAAATATATTCCATGGCAATCACTGGGAAACAATGGCCACTGACCTCATTTCATCCGGTGACCAACCCCTCCAATGACTCCAAGCTGATAGTTCCCCAGCACTACATTGCTCATTTCTAACTCGTTTCGAAAATCTACAAACAGGACTGTCCAGGCAGACCCATTGTTTCTGCCTGCTCCTGTCACACATAACTCATCTCTTCCTTCCTCGTCTCAGTCTCCTCTCCAGTCCCTGCCCACTTACATCCGCGATTCCTTTGAAACTTTATGCCAGTTTTGGAAGTTCCAGTTTGCGGGCTCCAACTGCCTCCTCCTCACCATGGACATGCAATCCCTCTACACGTCCATCCCCCACCAGGATGGTCTCAGGGCTCTCCGCTTCTTCCTGAAACAAAGGCCTAGGCCGTCCCCACCCACCATCACCCTCCTCCGCCTGGCTGAGCTTGTCCTTAACTTCAACCACTTCTCTTTTAATTCCTCTCATTTCCTTCAGGTCGGGGGTGGGGGGGTGGACATGGGTACCTGTATGTCTCTTTGTGGAGCATGTGGAACATTCCTTGTTCCAGTCCTATTCCGGCCCCCACCCACAACTCTTTCTCCGATATATCGATGATATCATCAGTGCTGCTTTCCTCTCTCATTAGGAATTAGAAATGTTCATTGACTTCACTTCCAATTTCCACCCACCCTCACTTTTGCCTGGTCCATTTCTGACTCCTCCCTTCCCTTCCTCGACATGTCTGTTTCCATTCCTGGGGATAGACTGGCCGCTAATATCCACTATAAACCCACCAACTCCCATAGCTACCTGTACTATACATCCTAGCACCCTGCTTCCTGCAAAGACCCTATTCCATTCTCCCAGTTCCTCCATCTCCGTCGCATATGTTCCAATGATGCCAACTTTGATAAGGCAGCCTCCGAAATGTCCACCTTTTTCCTTAACCGAGGAATCCTCAGCAGCGTTGTTGATAGGGGCCTCAATCGAGTCTGACCCATTTCCCGCACTTATGTCCTCTCCCCATCTCCTCCCTCCCGCAACAGCAATAGGGTTCCCCTTGTCCTTACCTACCATCCCACCAGCATCCGCATCCAGAAAATCATTAGTCACCAGTTCCGCCACCTCCAGCGAGATGCCACCACCAGACACATATTTCCCCCCCCCTCCCCTGTCAGCCTTCTGCAGGGACCATTCCCTCTGGGACACCCTGGTCCATTCTTCCTTCACTCTCAACACTCCTCCACAGTCCCACAGCAACTTCTCCTGCAATTCCTGCAGATGTAACACCTGCCCATTTACCTCCTTCCTTCTCAGTATCCAAGGGCCCAAACATACCTTCCAGGTGAAGCAATGCTTTACCTGCATGTCACACAATCTAGTCTACTGCATTCACTGCTCACAATGAGGTCTCCTCAATATTGGGGAAACAAAATGTAGACTGGGTGACCGCTTTGCAGAACACCTACATTCTGCCTGCAAAAAAGACTCTGAGCTTCCAGTTGCCTGCCACTTCAATACACCATCCTGTTCCCTGGCCAGTATTTCTGTCTCAGGCTTACTGCAGTGCTACAGCGAAGCTCAGCATAAGCTGGAAGAACACCTCATTTTCTGCTAGGGGACCCTGCAGCCTTCTGCATTTAAATTTGATTTAAATAATTTTAGGGCTTGAACTCCCCTATGTCCTAGTCCCCACCTCCAACTACCAGGCCTTGCTACCACACGGTCTGCTATTACACACCATCCATTGTTAGCCACTAACCGTCTTCATTCACAGCTATTCACCGTCCTGGCCAGATTGTTATCCAATTCTTTGTCTGTCCGACAGTTTTCCTCTCTCTTTGGGGTCTATCCCCACCTATCGTTTACTCCTTACCCCCTCCCCCACCCTACCTTTGCATAAAAACCTACATTTCCTAGCTACCAACAATTCTGAAGAAGGGTCACCAGACACAAAATGTTGACTCTGATTTCTCTTCACAGATGCTGCCAGACCTGCTGATTTTTTCCAGCAATTTCTGTGTTTTTGTACCAGAAAACAATGGTTTGCAGCTGCCAGATTGGCGTACTGAACTGTAAGTATGCTAAGACATGTTTGTGATGTGGAAGGGAGTCTTATTCTTTGTGCATGGGTGTGCTTCGAGGGTGGATATCATTGTGGGGCCTTATGGCAGAATTCTACTCCCAATATAACATGAAAATTTTGGCTGTGCTCCATATATATAATTGGATAAGATCACTTAGATGTCCTTATGGAGGTCAGACACTCATATCCTTGGGAATCCTGCATGCTGCATTTGTGAGGGCAGAATGTGATGTTTTATTGCCCTGGTTGGGAGCACTCAGGAGTTCCTTCAATTAAATTATGTTACCCTTCTGATACTTCCCACAGATTATCTGCTCATGGATGTCACATGGAGATCACTGTGGCTGGAGTCATTTTGGTCTTTTGCAACTTCATAGGCAACATAGGAGAATACAAGGATTACTACTTCAGTAGCAAGTATAACGGCCTCCAGTGGTTGCAGCACAGCCTCCAGATGGCAAAGCAGCTGGTGAAGATCCCCCAAGAAGGCATTTATATGGTAATAATAACAAACATCTGAGAATGAGGACGCTGAACAAGAAAGCCATCCAAGAGACCGTGACAGACTAACATATTATTAAACCTGAGATGGCAGAGACAACCTAATTAAAACCCATTTCTAGGATGAATGAGCTGAATTTGGACTTTATATAGTCGTGTAACATTCTGTTGGTAATCTGTCAAGCAGCCTCTGCATTGTGGAAAGGAGATGTCAAAGTTGTCAAAATTTTTGCAGTCTGTAGCCTTTTGAGTTGTTGAATAAATGCATCATATTCATATGATTGTACACTTAATATCTTCGGGTGATCTTACCTACAGCATTACATGTTCTATTGCCTGTTAGGGAAAAAGCAGCAGTGAAACACTGCACTAACATCACTTGGTGTTAAGATAAGATAGCTCTTTAGGCTTCTGTCAGGACATCACTTCGGAGTTTATTTTATCATTCACTCATGGGATGTGGGCATCTCTGGCATGGCCGGCTTTTATTGCCTGTGAACTGAGTGACTTGCTGGGACTTCAGGGGATGTTAAGCAATTTCTGTGTTTTTGTACCAGAAAACAATGGTTTGCAGCTGCCAGATTCGCGTACTGAACTGTAAGTATGCTAGGACATGTTTGTGATGCAGAAGGGAGCCTTATTCTTTGTGCATGGGTGTGCTTCGGGGGTGACTATCATTGTGGGGCCTTATGGCAGAATTCTACTCCCAATATAACATGCAAACAGTACTGTGGGCCTGGAGTCACATACGGAACAAACTAGGTAAACATGGCAGATTTCCTTCCTTACAGGATATTAGTAAACCAGATCTGCATTTATCATAAATGACAAACTGTTTCAAGGTTACCATTAGACTAGCTTTTAATGCCAGGTTTTCAAAATTTGAATTCAAATTTCACAACCTCCCATGGTGGGAATTTGAACACAAAGAATCGAGCCTGGGGATTCTCAATTACTAGTCTAATGACATTACTGCTATGCCACTGCTTCCATTAGTGTTGTATAATGAAGTCTCTCAGGATAGCCCGTTCATTTTGACCCTTCCATCATTGGTAATCCCTTGATGTTTCAGAATGTGTGCAGACTGCTAAGTTACCATGAAGTGTTTGAGCATCCGGTAGGATGACAATGAGCCTGCGAGAGGCAGTGCTTTGTGAAACTTTCCTTGGCAGGCAAATTGTGCAGTCAGGGAGACTAGACATGTGTACATCTCACAGCCTTTAAAGGCAATGTGCCCCTTTGAAAAGCTGACACGGAGAATGGACCTTTCCTTTCTGAAGTGTGGATAATCACTATTTCTTACTCTCACTCACAAGGTGAATGTAAATGTGGAATGAAGTATACAGGTCATTCCCTGCACATTGCATTCAGCCTCAATGTTGTCCACAGTAAAGTGCAATGTCTTAGCTACAGTCTTCAACATCACAGTTCAAGGGTCCCTGAAATCTGAGGCTATCTGCAGTCAAGGAGCTTGTGAGAGATCAACAATGCTTGGAGATTGCAGCTCCTTTCATCCTTGGGATGTTTGAAGAGGTTGCTCTTCTCTCACACCGGTGTCTTTTCTATTCTTTCATGGGTCAGTATTTGTCACCCATCCCTAACTGCTCTCAAACTGAGTGGTTTGCTCGCCCATTTCAGAGGGCAGTTAAGAGTCAGCCACGTTGCCATAAATCTGAAGTCACATGTAGGCAAAACCAGAAAAATACGACAAATTTCCTTCCCTCAAGGACATTAGTGGTAGTGATAGACCGGTATAGTGACATCACCACTATGCCACTATCTCCCTCAGGAGATTTTACCAGGTCTGACAGTGACAATAATACTCTAACGTACATTTTGATGGAGCAAGTGAATATAAATTTACAAAAGTGAAAGATTATTTACAGTGAAGTGCACCCTCAGGAAGTTTTTTACTTTCTCTACCTCCCAGTATGTATAAGTGTAGTCTCAACATCTCCAACTGGGATAGAGAGGGCCTGCTGTATTGTTGGCCCTGTTGTTTTGGAAGTCTTTGATGGTCGTAGCCTGTTGCCTTTGAGCCTAGAGGCCCGAGGCCTGCTGAGATTCTCCTGCCCAGATGTAAGCTTACCCTCCCTGACTTGAATTACAGCAGGTTTTGGAATCACAAGCATAGGGCCATTGAAGGGAATGGGCACCTCTGCATGTCCTGAGAAGAAACTGCAAAGGATCCTGCATGTCACTCCTCCTTCCTCTGTGTCCCTGAGCAGAAGGAGCACCTGGAGTGAGGTCAGGATCCATTGTCCACCACTCAATTTGCCATTAATGCTGAGCACCTATGGCTAAAGCAATGGGTTACAAGTCTGTGCATGCATCCAGCAGACACTGAGTGTGTGGACCTAGGCTCCGAGACAGTCACGAACGTGTCCACAGAGACAGCCAGAGCCTGCAGAGTATTGCTAAAATTGATGGATTCTTCCATTCCTCAATTCAGCTGACCGAGTCCTCTCACAAACTTGCTTGATGTTCCTGTGACTGTGTGCCAGTTTATTGTGTGCACAGGTAGACTAAGTGGTGATCCTGTTTGGTGAGGTAACAGAATGAAGATGGTGGCATTTACCCTTTCAGAGCACGGAGAATCATTGACCTTCTTATGCACTGCTGACTTTTCCTAGACACAACACTGACCCAGTCTGCAATTTGTGTCCAGGATCTTTTGATCCAATGGCATGGCCTCCTGTGACAGTCAGCTGGAAAAATGACTGTCTTCCATCCCATTCAACAACACCTCCACTTCATCGTCCGCCCTACAGGCAGCAAGATTTCCTTTCCTCTAGGCAATACCTTGAGTGTAGATGTTTGAATACCATGGTATGAGGGAGACTTCCTGGCTCCAGCATGTGAAGTATTGTGTGTCTGGGCTTTAAATGTGGCACTGTGAGTATATAACTCAGGAAGCTGTAGGGCTGTGGTGAGCACTTTCATCTCTCTGGCTGCATAATATCCCAAGAAAGGCGCCCAGGAGCCTGGTTGATTAGCAAATGAGATGAAAACAGAAGGTTGGGTGAGAAAAGTCACTCCAAGCCACGAGAAACAGGGCAACATATTGTCAAGCAACTAAATGATGACTGACAATGGGAAAATTCCATCCCTTGCCTTTGCTTCCCTGGACAGTATAGAGATATGGCTTAATCTCACTGACTTGGTGGTGGAAATCCTATTACTGAGCCAAGGTTCATTCCCATCAATGTGCATGCAAAACAATTGTGCTGCATTGTATTTCATCCTGTGTTGTAAATAATGTAAATGTATAACTAATCCTGATCAGTGATTTAGACTGCACAAAAAACCCTGATGTTCTGATTATTTTCCATTCTCTGGATTGAAAGATACAGTGAGCTTCCATATGTTCTCCACAGCAACCAGGTAACCACAATAAGAGTGACTTGTAGACTCAGGCTATACTAAATTAATGGAACATAGAATAAAGATTTCAGTTCCGTTGATAAGCAGAAAGCTTACTATCGCTCATGTACAAAAAGGTCAAACCACAACACCTCCCCACTCCCTTAGAGACAACCTTTATTCAAAACAAATTCAGATGATGCAGTTAATCACTTACATTGCAGAGTGCATGATTAACAAGTGTAATAAAGTAGGTCTTATTTTTTTCAAAGAAAATACTGTTTGAACAGAATTGATCAGCTGTTTCATACTCAACTCATCAGTTTCATCAATAGCCACCTTTTCAGAAAGCATGTTAAAGCACAAATAAAGGACGAGTGGGTAAGTGAATTAGGGTAAAAAAAAATGACAGCTAAAGGCAGTGTGAAGCGGTTGAGAAATAGATAGATTTAGGAAGGAAATGCTAGAAAGGGAGGTTGAGTCAGTTATAGGGAGAGGGTGAATAGGCTGGACCGTCGGAGGCTGTGGGGTGATCTTACAGTGGTCTATAAAATTATGGGTTGGACAAGGTCAAAAATCACACGACACCAGCTTACCAACAGGTTTAATTGAATGCACCAGCTTTTGGAGCATTGCCCCTTCCTCAAGTGTAATGAGAGAGGAAGTATCAAGACACAGAATTTATAAGTAAAAGATCAAAGGATTATACGCCTGATGCAAATGATGCAAACGTATTTAATAACCCTAAATTGGCTGGCTGACTCCCTCCTGTTAAATCCCTAATCAGTTGGAAAGGAGACGCAGGTTTCAATTGATTAATATGCAACTCTCTGAATTTCTTTCAAGTCAATGTCCTCAGAAAACCAAAGGTTTTATCAATGAATACAAAAGGTGACATCTCAGGTCAGACAATGCCTTTTGGTGTGAGGTCTTGTTTAGAAACTGTCTGTGTTTTAACGTGGAGTCACGCTGGTTTTATTTCCAAAGCAGGAATTTAGAAATGCCTGGAACGGAAAAACTACGCCCATGTACTTCACAGCCTTCAACACATTATTGGTGATGATGAGCACCTCACCAAGATCTTCCCTATGCCTCCATTTCCCACCTTCAAACAATTGCCAAACCTTAAATAGACCATTGTTTGAAGCAAACTTCTCAGCCTTCAGGGCAATATCAGCCACAACACCACACAACCCTGCCATGGCAACTTCTGCCAAGACATGTCAGATCATCAACATGAGTACTACCATCACTCGTGTGAACACCACCCACCATGTGCATGGCAGATACTCCTGTGACTTGTTGTCTTTCTCATATGCTGCAGGCAAGGATGTCTCAGGGCATGGTACATGCAAAACCATGCAGATGCTACGACAATGGATGAATGGACACAGCGCAACAATCGCCAGACAGGGATGTTCCCCCCCAGTGGGGGAACACTTCAGCGGTCAAGGGCATTCAGCCTCGGATCTTTGGGTAAACATCCTCCAAGGCGGACTTTGGGATACACAACAATGCAGAGTTGCCAAGCAGAGACTGATAGCCACGTTCGGTACGCATGAGGATGCCCTCAACTGTGATCTTGGGTTCATGTCACACTACAGGTGACCCCACTATAACATACACTCACACACACACTCTGTCACACGTACACACCATCACACACACACACACACACCCACCATCACACACACACACCCCCCCCACCATCACACACACACTCTCTCTCACACACACACCCACACACTCTCTCTCTCACACACACACACACACACACCATCATACACACACACACCCACACACTCTCTCTCTCACACACACACACACCATCACACACACACACCATCACACACACACACCATCACACACACACACACACACACACCATCACACACACACACATATGTAAATCAATGGAGTGAATTTGCTTTTGCAGATTTGTATTTGCAGATACACTCTACTTTGTTTGAAAAGCACACAATTTGTGGACACAGTCAGTTAGTGGGGCATTTCTAAATTCCTGTTTTGGAAATAAAACAAGTATGACTCCATGTTAAAACACAGACAGTTTCTAAACAAGACTTCACACCAAAAGGCATTTGTGACCTGAGACAACAAGGTGTACAGCTGGATGAACACAGCAGGCTAAGCAGCATCAGAGGTGCAGGAAAGCCAACGTTTCGGGCCTAGGCCCTTCTTCAGAAATAAATCCTTTCATCGCCTGACCTGAGATGTCACCTTTTGTATTCATTGATAAAACCTTTAGTTATCTCGGGACATTGACTTGAAAGAAATTCAGAGAGTTGCATGTTAATCAATTGAAACCTGCATCTTCTTTCTAACTGATTAAGGATTTAACAGGAGGGAGTTAGCCAGCCAATTTAGGGTTATTAAATACATTTGCATCAATTGTATAATCCTTTGATCCTTTACTTATAAATTCTGAGCGTTGATACTTCCTCTCTCATTACACTTGAGGAAGGGGCAATGCTCTGAAAGCTTGTGTATTCAATTCAACCTGTTGGACTATAAGCTGGTGTCATGTGATTTTTGACCTTATAAAATCATGAGGGGCATGGATAGAGTGAATAGTGAAGGTCTTTTTTATAGGGTGCGAAGTCCAAAACTAGAGAGCACAGGTTTAAAGTGAGAGGGGAAAAATTTGAAAAGGACCCGAGGATCAACATGCATACAGAGGGTGGTACGTCTTTAGAACGAGATGCCAGAGGAAGTTTTGGAGGCTTTTTCACCCTTATTCCATAAGGCTCACTTGTGCAATCTGTTAGCATTAGTAAAGTTTTGGTCATATGGATATCAATCTTGAGCTGGCCTAGATTGTGACTATTCTCAGCCCAGTTTAGTCTCAACCTTACCCATGGTGTCCAAGAATGTAGGTTTTGATGGGAGTCAATGGTTGACGATTGTTACTCATTTCTTCAAGGGGCATTGTGATATATTCTGTTGATAGTTCTTTCAAAAATGTTTTTTAGAGGGCTGACATAGCATGTGCAAGTTTCAATGTATGTCCCATAAGATATGTTAGTGCCTTCATGAATATTTTACCTCCACAATCCACTGGCGCAGCTAATGTCAAGCATAGGCTAGGCACTTCCTCACAGATAGCAAATGCAAATTGTAGGATGAGCCAATTCTCATTTGAGCTCCTCCTGATCTCTGCTTTCAGAGAGAAATTAATGGAGACCTGTGACTGGAATTCTCACATGTTCTTAATGAATACCAACCACATCAGCCAAGATCCAAACATCATCTCATACTTGAATGAAGGAAATTCAAAATATTAAGAGGAAGTTATTATAATTGGAAGATAACTGTATTCAATTAGAGTCCAGAATCACACTTGTGGTGAGAGTTCTAATTCAGTTAACAAGGCACCATATAGCTCAGACACCAGTGATTACTATCTCACATATTTGTACGACTAAATTTCACGTAATTAGTCTTTAACTTTTTTTAATTCATTTATTCATTTGTGGGATGTGGGCATTGCTGGCTGGCCAGCATTTATTGCCTGTCCCTAGTTGCCCTTGAGAAGGTGCTGGTGAGCTGTCTCCTTGAACTGCTGCAGTCCACTTGCATTGGGTTGACCCACAATGCCATTAGAGAGGGAATTCCAGGATTTTGACCCAATGGCAATGAAAGAATGGCGATCTATTTCCAAGTCAGGATGCTGAGTGGCTTGGAGGGAACTTGATGGTGTTGGTATCCCCATTTATTTGCTGCCTTTGTCCTACTAGAAAGAAGTGGTCACGGGCTTCAAGGTGCTGTCTAAGGAGATTTTGTGAATTTCTGCAGTGCATCTTGTAGATAGTACACATTGCTGTTACTGAGCGTCAGTGGTAGAGGGAGTGGATGCTTGTGGAAGTAGTGCCAATCAAGTGGGCTGCTTTGTCCTGTAGGTGTCAAGCTTCTTGAGTGTTGTTGGGGCTGCACTCATCCAGGCAAGTGGGGAGTATTCCATCACACTCCTGACTTTCATCTTGTAGATGGTGGACAGGCTTTGGGGAGTTAGGAGGTGAGTTACTCGCCACAGTATTCCTAGCCTCTGACCTGCTCCCAGGCGGCCTCATTGTCTGGTGTGGCGACCTCCCAGCCTGGTGTAGCAGCTCACCGTGGCAGCCTTTCAGCGTGGCATGGCGGCCTCCCATCTTGGGGTGGTGGTCTCCCAGCATGGAATGGTGGCCCCTGGCATGACATCCTCTCAGCCCAGCTTAGCAGTCTTTCAGCCTAGCCTGGCCTCAACAGGGTCACCCAGTTTTGAGGCAATACCAGAGCGATCTCCCAGTCTCATGATCCTCAAGTTGAAGCCCTGCGTGAACTGGACCCAAGGCCTGCTGCAGACTGGAGGCTAGATACTAGTGTGGTCTGGGTTGGAAGACTATTGTTCTGGATTTTTATTTCTGCAATGCTAGACATTTTATTTCTCTATTTTCTAAGATCTTGTTACTAAAGAAGTTGTACCTGAGTACCTTTGTACCTGCGATGGTGCCTGAAGTGGCCATGTATAAACTTTTCACTGTACTCATTTGAGTACTTGTGATGATAAAGCTAATTCAATTCGATTCAATTCTTGTAGCCATTGTGTTTATGTGGGATAACAAGCATGGGGCTGGATGAGCACAGCAGGTCAAGCAGCATCATAGGAGCAGGAAAACTCGACGTTTCGGGCCTAAACCCTTCATCAGAAATGGGGGAGGGGAAGAGGGTTCTGAAATAAATAGGGAGAGAGGGGGAGGCGGATAGAAGATGGATAGAGGAGAGGATAGGTGGAGAGGAGGCAGACAAGTCGAAGAGGCGGGGATGGAGCCAGTAAAGGTGAGTGTAGGTAGGGGGGTAGGGAGGAGATAGGTCAGTCCAGGGAGGACGGACAGGTCAAGGGGGCGGGATGATGTTAGCAGATAGGAGATGGGGGTGTGGCTTGGGGTGAGAGGAAAAACCGGTGAGGGAGGTGGAGATGAGCTGGGCTGGTTTTGGGATGCGGTTGGGGGAGGGGAGATTTTGAAGCTTGTGAAATCCACATTGATGCCATTGGGCTGCAGGGTTCCCAGGTTGAATATGATTTGCTGTTCCTGCAGCCTTCGGGTGGCATCACTGTGGCATTGTAGGAGGCCAAGGATGGACATGTCATCTGAGGAATGGGAGGGGGAGTTGAAATGGTTCGCGACTGGGAGGTGCAGTTGTTTGTTGCGAACTGAGCGCAGGTGTTCTGTAAAGCGGTCCCCAAGCCTCCGCTTGGTTTCCCCGATGGAGAGGAAGCCACAACGGGTGCAGCGGATGCAGTATACCACATTGGCAGATGTGCAGGTGAACCTCTGCCTGATGTGGAAGGTCTTCTTGGGACCTGGGATTGGGGTGAGGGAGGAGGTGTGGGGGCAGGTGTAGCACTTCCTGCGGTTACAAGGAAAAGTGCCGGGTGTGGTGGGGCTGGAGGGGAGTGTGGAGCGGACAAGGGAGTCGTGGAGGGAGTGGTCCCTCCGGAAGGCAGATAAGGGTGGGGAGGGAAAGATGTCTTTGGTGGTGGGGTCTGACTGCAGATGGCAGAAGTGTCGGAGGATGATGCGTTGGATCCGGAGGTTGGTGGGGTGGTATGTGAGGACGAGGGGGATTCTTTTTTGGTTATTGTTGCGGGGACGGGGCGTGAGGGATGTGTTCCGGGAAATGCGGGAGACACGGTCGAGGGCGTTCTCGACCACTGTTGGGGGGAAGTTGCGGTCCTTGAAGAATGAGGACATTTGAGACGTGCGGGATTGGAATGTCTCATCCTGGGAGCAGATGCGGCGGAGGCGAAGGAATTGGGAATAGGGGATGGCATTTTTGCAGGAGGGTGGGTGGGAGGAGGTGTATTCCAGGTAGCTGTGGGAGTCAGTGGGCTTGAAATGGACATCTGTCTCTAGGTGGTTGCCCGAGATGGAGACAGAGAGGTCCAGGAAGGAGAGAGAAGTGTTGGAGATGGTCCAGGTGAACTTCAGGTTGGAGTGGAAGGTGTTGGTGAATTGGATGAACTGTTCGAGCTCCTCGTGGGAGCACGAGGCGGCGCCGATGCAGTCATCAATGTAACGGAGGAAGAGGTGTGGTTTAGGGCCAGTGTAGGTCTGGAAGAGGGATTGTTCCACATAACCTACAAAGAGGCAGGCATAGCTTGGGCCCAAGCTATGGAAAAGGTACAATTCTAAAGGGGTTGCAGAGCTGTTGGACCTGAAGTATATAGCAAACGGTGGAAAGTTTTGAACAGTTAATAAAACACTCAGCAACTCAGCATTTACTAATGGGGTGTGGAGCACAAAAGCAAGTAGGTTTTTGAGACTTTATAAAGCTCTAGTTATGCCCCATTTAGAATACTGTGTCCAATTTTGGGCCCCACACCTCAGGAAGGACATACTGGCATTGGAGCGTGTCCAGCGGAGATTCACACGGATGATCCCTGGAATAGTAGGCCTAATATACAATGAACGGCTGAGGATCCTGGGATTGTATTCATTACAGTTCAGAAGGTTGAGGGGAGATCTAATAGAAACTTACAAGATAATGCATGGCTTAGAAAGGGTGGACACTGGGAAGTTGTTTCCGTTAGGTGGGGATACTACGACCCGTGGGCAGAGCCTTAGAATTAGAGGGGGTCAATTTAGAAGGGAAATGAGGAGACATTTCTTCAGCCAGAGAGTGGTGGGCCTGTGGAATTCATTGCCACGGAGCGCAGGGGAGGCCGGGAAGTTGAACGTCTTCAAGGCAGAGATTGATAAATTCTTGATCTCGGAAGGAATCAAGGGCTATGGGGAGAGTGCGGGTAAGTGGAGTTGAAATGCCCATCAGCCATGATTAAATGGCGGAGTGGACTCGATGGGCCGAATGGC
The DNA here is from genome assembly GCA_024137785.1 of Ginglymostoma cirratum. NCBI lineage: Eukaryota > Metazoa > Chordata > Chondrichthyes > Orectolobiformes > Ginglymostomatidae > Ginglymostoma > Ginglymostoma cirratum. The sequence goes on from JAHRHZ010000065.1 coordinate 12,571,867, forward strand.
CTTACTTCCACTCCTCTGTCTTATGGTCTAAGGTCGTGTGAAAATTATAACATGAGTCCTGTAACTACAGTGAAAGTAACACAACTGTAAGTTCTGTCTGCCATGGCTCCAGCTGCCCTCTAGGAAAAACGTAAAAGATTGTGTGGCACTGTTGAAAACCAGGAGGGGTGTTCTCTCAAGCCTTGGTATTTATCCTTCAGTCAACAGATAATTTGTGGCTTCCTCTACATCGGGGAAACCAAGCGCAGGCTTGGGGACCGCTTTGCAGAACACCTGCGCTCAGTTTGCAACAAACAACTGCACCTCCCAGTCGCGAACCATTTCAACTCCCCCTCCCATTCCTCAGATGACATGTCCATCCTTGGCCTCCTACAATGCCACAGTGATGCCACCCGAAGGCTGCAGGAACAGCAAATCATATTCAGCCTGGGAACCCTGCAGCCCAATGGCATCAATGTGGATTTCACAAGCTTCAAAATCTCCCCTCCCCCAACCGCATCCCAAAACCAGCCCAGCTCATCTCCACCTCCCTAACCGGTTTTTCCTCTCACCCCAAGCCACACCCCCATCTCCTATCTGCTAACATCATCCCGCCCCCTTGACCTGTCCGTCCTCCCTGGACTGACCTATCTCCTCCCTACCCCCCTACCTACACTCACCTTTACTGGCTCCATCCCCACCTCTTCGACTTGTCTGCCTCCTCTCCACTTATCCTCTCCTCTATCCATCTTCTATGCGCCTCCCCCTCTCTCCCTATTTATTTCAGAACCCTCTTCCCCTCCCCCATTTCTGATGAAGGGTTTAGGCCCGAAATGTCGAGTTTTCCTGCTCCTATGATGCTGCTTGACCTGCTGTGCTCATCCAGCCCCATGCTTGTTATCTCGGATTCTCCAGCATCTGCAGTACCTTTTATCTCTGATACGTGTTTATGTGGTGTGTTTCTGCTCAATGATAACCCCAAGGATGTTGATAGGGTATTCAGTAATGGTAATGCCATTGAATGTCAAAGGCAGTGGTTACATTGTCTCTTATTGGTGCTGGTCATAACCTGTGGCACGAATATTACTTGCCACTTGTCAGCCCAAGCCTGGATATTATGTTAATATAACTAATATATTAATCACTCGTTCCCTTGTTCCATTAGGTCATCCCTTCAGACCTTATTGGATGATAACAGAAAGGACCATTCTCATTAACTGTTCAAAACGATATCTGCAGAAACCAGATTTAGGCTGAGATAAATTAGAAACTTTGTTCCATATAATAAATCTATCACAGCATATATGGAATTAAAAACTAGGTTCACTCAAAGAACATGGGCCAGCTTGTTTCAGTACAATAATCTCAGAATATAGGCATGTGGTTGGCTGTCTGCAAAAAAGCCCAAAAATTACAATAATAATTTGAATTTTAGTTAAATATGTGTTTGTTCAGTAAGTACATTAGTCCCTTGGTGAGGTTCATGTTTGGAATGAATTGCCTGGGGAAGTGGTAGATGCAGGTACAGTTACAACATTTAAAAGATATTTGGACAGGCACATGAATAGTAAGGGTTTAGAGGGATATGGGCCAAATGCAGGTACATGGGACTAGGTTAGTTTGGGAAACTTGGTCGGCATGGAGAAGTTGGACTGAAGGGTCTGGTTCTACGCTGTATGACTCTGTGGCATTTATTCTTGGCATGGACCAATGTGTGAAGACCGTTAACGTGTGGACGAACACTGCAGTAACACACAATTCTGGCTGACCAGGAAACTCTCTGACTCCCAAAACCTGCCTTGAGAATATTGGAAGAATTTACAGACTGATAATTAACCAGTTCGGCTGCATTATGACATACTTTCCAGGATCATCATATCCTGAAATTGAACTTGAACTCAAAGCCTCAGGCCCAAAGTAGGGACACTTGCAGTGCAGCAGAAGTCTTCCCTATTTGTTAAGTAGCTCCTTTAGACTTGAAAAGATAATCATTAATTTTTATCTGTCCTTTCTCATAGAAAGGTATTTTGTCCTTTTTCTGATGCAGTCATTGGAGGGAATAGGTAGGCGAATGACATTTCAGGAATGTTCAGTAACCTACAAACTACAACTGTTTTAATATTTAGGAGCATTTAGCTCATTTAGATTCCACTGCCAAAAGCACAACTTCTAATAATTTCTAACTGAATGTAACCTGTGTAAAAGAATACTCCAATAAAGGAAATATGTTTTTTGGGCTAGAAGCTGTTGACCAGTGGTGTTCTGCAAGGACTCGTTGTGGGTCCACTGTTGTTTTTCATTTATATGAACAATTTAGATGAGAATATAGGAAACATGATTAGTAAGTTTGCAGATGACACAAAAATTGTTGGTAGTCAACAGTGAAGAAGGCTATCTAAGAGTACAATCGGATCTTAATCAGCTGGGACAATGGGCTGATTTAAATAAAGGCAAGGTGATGCATTTTGGTAAGACAAACCAGGACTGGACTTACACAGTTAATGATAGGGCCCTGCGGAGTGTTGTTCAACAGAGGGACTTGGTTCCTTGAAAGTGGCGTCACTGGGTAGACAGGGTGGTGAAGAAAACGTTTCACCCACTGGCCTTCATTGGTCAGAGCATTGAGAATAGGAGCTGGACATCATTGCTGCTGTACAGTACTTTGGTGATGCTGCTTTTGGAGTATTGTGTACAGTTCTGATCACCCTACTATGTGAAGGATGTTACTAAATTGGAAAGGGTGCAGAAAAGAATTACAAGGATATTACTGAGATTGGAGGGTTTGACTTATAAGGAGGGGCTGGACGTTATAGAGGTTCATAAAATCATGATGGGCATAGACAAGGTGAATAGCAAGGATCCTTGCCCTCGGGTTGGGGAGTTCAAAACTAGAGGGCATGGGTTTAAGGTACGATTTAAAAGGGACCTGAGGAGCAACATTTTCACATACGTAGTGCATATGCGGAATGAACTGCTAGAGGAAATGGTAGATGTGGGGTACAGTTACAACATTTATAAGATATTTGGACAGGTTCATGAATAGGAAAGGTTTAGAGAGATTTGGGCAAATGGGACTAGTTTAGTTTGGGATATTTAATCGTCATGGATGAGTTGGACCGAAGGGTCTGTTTCTGTGTTGTATGACTCTATAGCTCTGTGATATTGAAGTAAAGTGAAAAACCTGAAATATTAATTTCTTCTCTCCTAGGTAATTACACGATAGACAGGTGGACTTGGGGACAAGAGGAAGAAAGGAACACGTATTAAAAATATAGAGGGTGTGCAGGAGAGATGACAGTTATTTATTTTTTAGTGCATTACAAGTCTATAGAATACCAATCCGTATAACAAAGTTCAAACAACTTCTTTTTGCATTTCTCCCTCTTCATTCTTTTTTCTCCGTTGACAGAATTTACAATGCTGGTTCCACAATGCTACATTTCATTCAAGCTAACTACATACTTGCCGTCCGTCTTTTCAACTGTAGTTAGATGGCTGCTTGATGGAAGCAGGTGACTGTTTCTTTACAAGGCTTCTCTACCACTGGCCTCAAATGAATTTTCTGCTTTGTGCTATTTTCAAAGCATGCTTTGTATTGCCAGTGCACTGTGATTCTCGCATATTGCTGGATAAATAGAGAGCCAAGCTGAAAATTCAAAAGTAAGTTAATATCAGAATCCCTAAACGTGCTTGTCTGAGGAGGAAAATGGACACTAGCTGGGAGAGTTTAATCAAAAAATTATATCTGAATGAATATAGAGAAGAAGACCATCAAGGAAATATTGCTTTTAAGAAAAGCAAGTTGGTAATTTAATAATGCAGATTTGGTTACAGTACCTCAAACAACAGCAAGATGTCAGTGAGATAACAAGGTGTAGAGTTGGATGAACACAGCAGGCCAAGCAGCATCAGAGGAGCAGGAAAGCTGACGTTTCGGGTCTGGACCCTTCTTCAGAAAAGAGTTCTACACCATGTTATCTCAGATTCTCCAACATCGGCAGTTCCTACTATCTCAGCAAGATGTCAGTGACATCTTTTATCCTAACTCATGCAGTGGGACCCTGAGTTTCAAATGGCAGCAGCAAATTTCTACATTAATTAAAGAGACAGGCACGTTGGTAGGCAAACAATGTTTAAAAACGTTCAAGAAGATCAATACTATTCAGGACAAAGCAGCCTGCTAGATCAGCAACTATCCACTACTGACAAACAGTGGCATCAGGTTGTATCATTTGTAAGACTGTAGCAACTCATTAAGGCCCCTGCAATCTGTATCAGTTGGAAGGAGAAGGGCAGCATATGCACAAGAAGACCACCAGCTGTAAATTCTTCTCCAAGTCACACACCAATCTCGGCATAGAGCTATATTGCTATTCCTTTATAAACCCTGGGTCAAAATCTCGGACTTCTTTCCCAAAGGTTCTGTGATGTACCCGCACTGCATGGACTGCAGTGGTTTAAAAAGGCAGCTCACCACCTCCTTCATCAGGGCAGCAATGGATGGTAATAAATGTTGGTCTAGCCATTAACTGTTACATACAAAGAACCAATACGTAAGAACGATCACAAACAGAACTGGGTGTTAAAGTTAAAACAGTGTGGAGCTGGAGGAACACAGCAGGTCAGACGGCTTCAGAGGAGCAGGAGAGTCGATGTTTCAGGTTGGGATCCTTCTTCAGGACTTCATTAGTTACCATGCTCTTCCCTCCCAACTCTGAATGTACTTAAAAGGATTGTGTTACAACACGGAGACAGAAAGTCAAACCATATCAGCCTTTCTACCTCGGTATTTGCAACACTGTAAATTGAAACCGTCAAAGACTCCAGTAATCACACCGATGTTTTCTAACCAGACTATGGGTAAAGATAGACAGCACAATTTGTGTCTTTTAGCCTTGAAAGGTGAAATTTTTGAGAGGTGAATTATAGAGATTATGAACAAGAATAGATGAAGATTGAAGTTCCAGATAGAAATTAAAAGACAATTAATTGGACAAAAAAGTAAATCTATTAAAAATTGGGCAGAAGTTATTCAAAAATTGGTCCCAAAAAATGAGAACCTACAGAAACTCTGAAGTGTGAGGCTGCAGGAGAATAGAAAAGATTCACAGTTATTGATACTGATTCTTAAATTCTTGGAAGACAGCTGCACAGCTTCTACAATACAATCTATTAAGTGCAGGGTTTGGTTATGACAGTCTTAGCTAAGGTTAATAAAGAATTCTTATTATAAATGCTAACTTGAAATGTTGACATGTCTACTCAAAATGCATCATAACAGCATGTTTCAGAGATAGTAGGAACTGCAGATGCTGGAGAATCTGAGATAACAAGGTATAGAGCTAGAAGAACACAGCAGGCCAAGCAGCATCAGAGGAGCAGGAAGGCTGACATTTCAGGCCTAGACCCTTCTTCAGAAATGGGTCTAGGCCCAAAACGTGCTGTGTTCATCCAGCTCTACACCTTGTTATCTCATAACAGCATGTGATGTTTCAGGGACGGAAAGTGAATGCATGCATAACATTTTTCATGTAGGTGGAGATGGTCATGCCGAAGGAAAGGGTGATTCCAGATAATTACCTTAAATTAATGTGACATTATGTGCCTTTAAGAGAGATTTGTCTGTTCTGGTTCTCTTCAAGTGAAGTGTTGTCAAGCTGGTCCTGAGGTCTCTGCTCTTTGGAAAGGAGAGTAAATAGCTTTGAGCTTTCTGTATTAGGCAGAAGAAGCATGAGTGGGTGGAGTCTGGCTCACTCAGACCCGGGCTTTAGTTTTTGCTTTCAGTTGTTGAAGCTGGAGTGTTTAGAGTTAAAGCTGGTTGACACAGCTCTCTCTGCTGCAGCTAAATGTTAGAGTTCTTTCTCTGCTGCCAGAGTGAGAATGCAGCATGAGATTGAAACTGTTTTGCTAAATTGCTATTCCATGTTTAAGGGATGTTCCAATTTGGAACAGTTGATTAATTATCATTAAATAATATATTCTTTTGTCAAATATTTCTCCTTTTTTTTGTTTGTATCTTAAATGTGTTTTAAGAATAAATTGCGTTTTGCCTACTAGTAATCGAATCACATCTGGAACACAATGTATTATACTTGCTTATGAATAAAAGTCAGGGGTGTAGGCTATCTCCTGATATATTTTGAGGTGGTTTGGTCTGGTTCATAACATTAAGCCACTGGAGTATGTCAAGAGGACAGAGTATCTCAATGCCAATATGGAACTGAATCTTTATCCATAGAGTTATAAACACAAAGAACGTAGTTGAATGGAGTGGAAGTGTAAACTTCAAATCATTACAGCAATAATTGGATTCTGTGATGCAAAGGGAGAATGATATGGTCTTTCAGGAAGAATAAATTAAGAAGGTTCAAATGCCTCTCCTTTTCTGCAGTTATCCTGTGAAAACATTAGTGAGTCAGACATGCAACTGCGCAGTTTGGATTATTACAGGGCAAGTCAGTTATGCAGCAAAGCAGTCTGTAATATCAAAGTCAGTCTGTCACCCAGCCACAAGATCTGAGCTATCACAGTCAGTCAGTTACAAAGATCTAAAATCAATAAAATTACACAGCCTCATAGCCACAGAGTCTGCACAAACACAGTCATTCAGCCACACTGCAACTGGGTCAGTCATACAGACAGAGTTAGTAGTCATAAGGATCACTGGCCTGTTGCTTAGCAATCTGTTTCTATCGAACTGCCTGATAACTCAAAATTATCCCTTTCCTTAACGTCTAATCCTAACTGGTTCCAAAGGAAAACATCTAACATAACAAATTATTTGACTGAAGATGGGTTATTCCATGTGATAAAATATTTTTATATGTAAGACTTACTAAGGAATTCCTTTAATTCTTGTCTAATTTAATGAGTAATATGGCAATTTTATAGCTTGCAATGATGATTAGAATCTTAGAATTAGAATTAAAAACCTATCAGCTCGAGCAAGTGCAATAAAATTATATAATGCTGGAGTGTGTTGTGAAATTATTGGAAATATAAAAACTGAGAACTGAAGCACATCCTCAATCAACCAGTCATTATATGCTGAATCTTATCCTATTAATTTCTCATTTGAATTGTTCAGGTTGTAGAAACATGTGAATTCTTGTGGGGAACTCTGAATCTTAAAGGAATCCGACTCTATTTACATGCAAAATCACACATTCATTTATATTCTTGCTGAGACCAGACTGTATTTAAGCATCTTATCATCAGTCCTCCAAATTCTCTTTCAAATTGAACTTAACAATTATACTATCACCTGATCTGCTGTTGTGCATAGGCAAAAATATGGCAAGTGAAGTTTAATGTAGGAAAGTGTGTGTTCATGTTCCTTGGTAGAAAGAATCGAAGGGCAGATGATTATTTAAATGGAGAGAAACTCCAAAATGTGCAGCACAGAGGGACCTGGGTGTTCTTGTGCATGAAATACAAAACGTTAGCATGCAGATGCAACAAATAATTAGTAAGGCAAATTGAATTTTTATCTTTATTATTAGGGGGCTGGAGTTTAAAAATGGGAAAGTCCTGTTACAACTGTGCAGGGTGTTGGCAATGCAGTACCTGGAGTACCACATGTGGTTTTGGTGCCTACATTTAAAAAAGACATGTTGGCATTAGAGGCAGTTCAAAAGAGATTCACTGGGCTGAATCCTGGGATGAAGGGGTTCATCAACAATATCTAAATAGGTTAGGGCTTCATTCATTAGCATTTAGAAGAACATTGGGTGATCGTATTGAAACATACAAGATTTGGGGAAGTGAGAGCTTGATAGAGTGTATGTTGAGAATATGTTTCCACTCATGAGTGAATCTCAAACAGGGGACATAGTTATGAAACCAAGGGACATATATTTAAAACTGAAAACAAAGGAATTTCTTCTCCCTGAGGGTAGTGAATGTCTGGAATTCTCTACCCCAGAAAGTTGGGGAGGCTAAATGATTGAAAGTATTTATAGAGGAGATGGACAGAATTTTTGAAATATCAACAATGGACTAGGACTATGAGGATTTGGCACAAAAGAAGACTGAAGCCTGATCTTATAGAATATTGCGGCAGGCTTGCTGTGCTGAATAGCCCACTCCTGCTCCTTTTTCTTATGTTCTTATAAGGGCATAATATTTTCACTGCTAACTGTGAAATTTTCAGTCAGTGCCACTCAGTCAATGTCCATATGCAGCATGTCCTGGACAACATACAGGCTTGGGCTGATGGTGGCAAGTGACATTCACACCGCACAAGTTTAAGGGAATGACCATCTCTAACATGAGAGAATCTAAACATCTCCCCTTGTGCATTATCATTGCATTATATTATCTACATTACATACTATTAAAATCTCCAACAGTCAACATCCTGGAGGTTACCATTGTCCTGAAACTTAATAAATATGGTCATATAAATACCATGGCTACCAAAGCAGGCCAGAGATTAGGAACTCTGAGGTGAGTAACTTAACTCCTGATTCTCCAAAAGTCTGTCCAGCATCTACATGTCGGGAATTTGATGGAATACTCTCCACATGCCTGTACGAGTGCTGCTCCAACAACATTCGAGAAGCTTGACATCATCCGGGACAAAGTAGCTGTCCTGCGTGGCACCTTATCCACCACCTCAAACTTTCAATCTCTCCACCACAATAGTGGTAGGAGTTTGATCATTACAAAATGCACTGCAGTAACTTACCAAGGCTCCTTCGACAGCACTCACAATCTCTAACACTGAGAAGGGACAAGGGCAGCTGACACTTGGGATCACCACCTCCTGCAAGTTTCCCTCTAATCCACATTCCATCCTGAATTTGCACAACCTTGCCATTTCTTCACTGTCATTGGGTAAAAACTCTAGAACTACCTTCCTGACAGCATTTTGGATGTACCTACACTCCAAGGATTGTAGCAGTTCAATCTGCCCATAGATATTCACTACTGGGTCTGATGTAAAGAACCACTGCTTCAGCAAAGATTTCAGAAATTTGTCTCAGTATAGGAAAATAGGAAATGAATTAATTAATAATGATATGTACATTGATGTAATTCTGATATCAACAGTCGGACGCTATTGAATCTGGAAAGAAAAATTGAAACACTCTACTAAAGAGCTGTGATCAGTATTCTATATATTGGAATGTAAATAAAGAGTTTACAAGTCTTACCGAGAGTGAGTGAGAGCATTAGGAGCAGAAGTAGGCCGCTTAGCCCGTCGTGTCTGCTCTACTATTCAAAAAGATATAATCCTGAACTCCACTTTCCTTTCTTTTCCCCATAACCCTTGATTCCCTTATTGATTAAAAATCTGTCTATCTCAGCCTTGAATATACTTAATTACCAGCCTTCACAGCCCTCTGTGGTAAAGGATTCTCTACCCTCTGAGGGTAGAAATTCCTCCTTCTCACTGCCTTAAATGGGTAACCCCTTATTCCGAAATTATGCCTTCTTGTTCTAGACTGTCCCGTAAGGGGAAACAACTGTGGTGCACCTGGCTGTCAAGGCCCCTAAGAGTCTAGTACATTTCAAAGGAGTTATTCTTAGATGGTAGACATGCAGCAGACAGGCCAGGTAGCTAGAACGGGCAGCCACGTCCAGTGATACCATGTAGTCCATGAGGGATCAGGTTTAAGTTCATGAAGGTAGTATCACAAAGCAAAGTTGGGACAGAGAAAGGAAAGAAAATGTCACACAGTCATCTAAAAGCAAAGAGGTAATAGCACTGTTCCCTTGAAAATTTCTTTTCCTCTGTGTCCACATAGATTTATTGTTCAGTGTCATCGGCCGACTTTTTAAAGTTTGTTGCTGCCACCTACTGGCTCAACTGGACCAATCAGCAGCTTTCTTCACAGTAGAATAAACACAATTTCACAATTTTTCATTTCTAAGGGCAAGATGCACCGTGGCAGAGTTAGAATGCACAGTGTTCAGTAATGTTTGCAAGTCCAAAGCTGCTGAAGCAGTCTGTCCCCCTATGCAGCAAGACCTCAACAACATTCAAACTAGAGCTAAAAAGTGGCAAGGAATGCTCACACCACACAAGTGCCAAGCAATGAGCATCTCAATTTAGGAATGATTGAACCATCTTCTTTTGATATTAAATGGTATTTCTGAAATCTCCACCACTAACAGAGGATGATCACCAAGGTTATCTTAGTCAATTTGGCCAATCAGTCAGCAAACTGCCTCTACATCAGCTTTGATGTTGGAGCTATACCTCGGTGCAGTAATAGGCAAAGAAAGATGAAGAAGTTATAAAGGCACAAAGCAGACACAGGCGCTTCACACTAGAGATGAATCACATGTGAAATATACATACAATTTCAATTTATACACGTATTTGAATTTGCATGATTTTGCTAGTTGCTGTAATTAAAGGGACTGCACTTTGTTCCTGATCAGTTTTGGATGATGTGGGCCTAAACACATTGGTGTATCATATTATCAATGGTGATATGTCTGGCATGTGTAGGTTAAACCTTGTGCATGACTTGTGAAGTTGGGGGTGTGGAACACTGCACTATCTAACAGTTGTGTCCTCCTGATTATCATGCCTTTGTGGCTGTTACCTAAGTGTCACCTGCAGCCAAATCATTGTGTTGCTGGTGTTCACACAACAGAGTTCATGCTAAGGCATTGCCTCCATTTGAAGAATATGTCAGTGAGGCATGCGTAAAGCCCTTCCAACTTATTACTGTATGTGGCTTCCAATGTTGCCTGCATAGGCTTTGCTGGGGCCAAGGGCCTGCAGCACTTTCCTTTCCAGTGCCAAAGTTTGAGTGAATATGCAGTGTTTTACAGGTACAGCTGGCACTGCAGTTGTGCTTTTGTCTAGGCAGCACATCAGGCACCAGTTTTTTATTTAAGATTGGCAGAGAGCCACAATATCAACAGTGTTAAGATGAAAATGTCAATGTGAGCGCAGCAACCAAATCAATTTTACAATGCAATGAAACAAGATGTCCAGGCCAACAGGAGAACCCTGGGCTCTCAGCAACAAATGTGTGACAACCTATGGTGGTGTAGATATGTAATATTACCTCATTTGCCCTGGAATGTGTTGGCAATGATGATGTTTCAGGTCTGTCTGCCCTGTCACTCCATCATCCTGGCATTTGCCACTCCATCCACACTAACCACTTCTTCATAAGTAACATCATCTTCCCTCTGAAAATTCCCCACCCTTTTCATAGAATCCCTACAGTGTGGAAGCAGGCCATTTGGCCCATCAAGGTCACACTGACCCTACAAAGAGCATCCCATCCAGACCCAGCCCCCTAGCCTATCCCTGTCCCTCTGCATTTCCCATGGCTAACCCACCTAAGCCGCACATCCCTTGACACTATGAGTAATTTAGCATGGCCAGTCAACCTAACCTGCACAATTTTGGACTGTGGGAGGAAGCTGGAGCACCTGGAGGAAATCCACGCAGATTTGTTGAGAATATGCAAATCTCACACACAAAATCACCTGATACTGGAATCGAACGCAGATCCCTGGTACTGTGAGGCAGCAGTTCTAACCAGTGAGCCCCTGTTTCGCCCCTTGCTGCACAAAGGTGTGCAGGGTACAGCAGCCCACAATAATCCTGGACACTACAAATGTCCAAGTACTACAGCAAATACTACAGAACTCCACCTTGTAGTCTAGGCAGTGGACCCTCACCATGAGCAATCCAATAAAAACCAAAAGAACTGCAGATGCTGTAAATCAGGAACCAAAAAAAAAGTTCCAGAGATAGTAGGAACTGCAGATGCTGGAGAATCTGAGATAACAAGGTGTAGAGCTGGATGACCACAGCAGGCCAAGCAGCATCAGAGGAGCAGGAAGGCTGATTTTCTGAAGAAGGGTCTAGCCCGACATGTCAGCCTTCCTGCTCCACTGATGCTGCTTGGCCTGCCATGTTCATCCAGCTCTACACCTTGTTATACCAAAAAAAAAGTTGCTAGGAAAGCTCAGCAGGTCTTGCAACGTCTGTAATGGAAAAATCAGAGTTAATGTTTTGGGGCCGGTCCTGAGGAAGAGTCACTGGATCCAAAACATTAACTCGGACTTTTTTCTTCACAGATGCTACCAGACCTGCTGAGCTTTACCAGCACTTTTGATTTTGTCCATGAGCAATCCAATAGTCTGCTCTATTGTTGCCCTAGTTGAAACATGGACGGCATTGAGATCTCCGCTGCTGTACCCTGAAGGTAATGCACTGGTGTCATTAGTCAGGTCACCTATAAGGATCCTATCATCAAGTAATCAATCGTGCCATTGATAGGACAGCTGGGATATAAGAAGAAATGAAACAACTGCAAGTCATTCAGCCTAAATTCAGCAGCACACAAATTATTCAAGTCAATTCTAAGAGACAAGAACAACTGTCACTTAGAAAGGCATGGAGTAATCAATGGCAATCAACAGGGATTTGTTAAGGGAAGATCATGGCTGATTAACTCCGCTGAATTTTTTCAGGGGATAACAAGGAGGATTGATGAGGATACATTTGCTGATATGGTCTCCATGGATCTCATCGTGTGTATTGACAAGGTCCCACTAGTTAAAAAAAAGCCATTGGGAACTGGGGAATGTAGCAAGCCGGACACAAAATTGGCCCAGTGGCAGGAAACAAAGGATAACTGTTGACAGGTGTTCTTATGATTGGAAGGCAGCTTCCTGTGGAGTTCTATGGGGTTTAGTATGAGGTCCCCTGCTGTTATAGTACATATTAATGATCTGCACTGAAATGTAAGGGCTGTTACCAAGAAGTTTGAGGTGACAAAACAATTGGCCATGAAATTGACAGTAGGCAATTTGGAGACTGCGGGAAGATATCGATGGACTGGTGAAGTGGACATAAAAGTGACAAATGGAGCTCAACCTAGAGAAATGTGAGGTGATGCATTTGGACAGGTCAAACAAGTCATGGAGTGAATACGGAGAGGTGTAGAGGATGAAAGGAACCTTGAGTGCATATCCATGGATTGCCGAACTTAGCAAAATAGGTTAATAAAGTATTAAGAAGTTATATGGAACACTTTTCTTTATTAGTCAAGGCATAGAATATAAGATAAAGGAGGTTATGTTGGACCTTTACAAAGTACTAGGACATTTGAGTTCCGGTTGCAGTTCTGGTCATCTCATTATAAAAAGGATGCGTTTCCACTAGACAGGGTACAGAGTACAACCGAGATTTGCGAGGATATTGTCAGGGTGGAAATTTGCAACTATGAGGCAACACTGGGTAGGCTGGAGTGGTTGTCCTTTTTCAACAACAGTCAGGAGTAGGCAACAAATGTTGGCTTAGCCAGCGGCACTCACATTCCATAAAAGAATGAAACATAATGCTGCTTCACAAAATGGTAGAATGAGATTTCACATCAGTGAGAAACAAATCTCAGCCATGCCAACACAATGAAGTTAAACCAGGAGGCCAAGAGTGGGTGAAGAACGCAAATCAAAAGATCAATCTAGTCTTCCAAGAACTATGCAAACAAAACATACCACAGGTCAATAAAATGTAAACTCTTAAAAGTCCAATCGGACTAAAAGCAGAGTAATTGCTTGGAATTTGTGCACTTTTTGAGTATTCACAGACTGAAATGATGGGTAGCTTCACTTCTGGAAGGGGAATGTTGCAAGCAATAAGAAGACTGAACAGTATGATGCCCCATAGGACACAAGTCTGTGGAAGTATGTGCTTGCCTTTTAACTTCTCTTGTATTATCAAGTTGCTGCAGTCACATTTTGGGCTATCATACAGCACAAAATGTGGATTTATTGTTTCATTCTAGTTGATCCTGTAAAATAACAATTTTACATCAGGTTTGATATTATTTTGTCAAACTACATCCATCTTGTCTTCTGCAGTTTGATCTGATAGCTGCTGAGATTTAGGACAATGGGTAAGTCCTGCCATCCAGTAACTCCCACTAATGGTGAATCATCATGCATAAGGCAAGAAATCAAAGGGTGACTGCTCATTGAAGGCAGTTAATCTTGACCATGTTCGATTTGTCCAACATAGGGACATTTCAGGCAAGTGTCTCAGGAATTGGCACGGCTAATCTTCATCTTCCTACCTTAAGTCCTCACATGCAACTTACAACACCGCATTTGACATCAACAAAGCCAAAAAAAAGGAGTCATACATCGATTAATACCTTCTGGTATTAGTTGATTTAAGTATTATGCCACACTTGCATTAACCCTCTGTTTTGAAGTCAAGGGTTTTTGTGGAACATCAGCTTTCATTTGTCTGTAGACCTGTTTTCATCCTTCAAGATTTGGCTGTGTCTCCAGTTCAAGTACGCTTTGCATTGTGATTTAGTAGCTGGATCTCCTGTTCATTTTCATCAAACAAGTCATCACTCAACTTTCAAGATTCATGGCAAGCCACTGAACAATGTGGATCCACGCTCATATTTAGGAACCTCCTTTCAGCAAGGGCAGACATCAACAATGAAATTCAATATAACCTCCGGTGTGCAGCACAGCCTTTGGCCATATGAGGAACAAAGTGATCAATGACAAAGGCCTCAAGCCCAGCATCAAGCTCATGGTCTAAAGGGTAGTAGTTGTAGTTACCCTTTGCATACATCATGGTCAATGTATACCAGTTACCTCAAAGCCCTGGGGAAATATCACCAGCAATATCACTGCAAAATCTTGCAAATCGATTGATAGGCTAAGTGGTCCAAAAAAAGTGTCCTCCTTCAAGCCAAGATCCTCAGTATTAAGGCACTGGTTATTATCAATCAGTAGCGTTGGGCAGGCCACATCATCCACATGCCTGGCACAAAATTTCCAAAACAAGTTTTGCCATGGTAAGTGGTTACCAAGAGGCCAGAGAAAATACTTCAAGAACATCCTCTAAGCCTTGTTGAAAAATGCAGAACACCCACGGACTCTTAGGAATCACTTGTCCTGGACTATCCAAACTGGAAAAGCAACATCTATGAAGGTGTCAAACATCTCAAGCATCTCGACAGGCTAAGACAGAAGGAAAGTGCAAAACCTGAGCATCCAATCCAATCCAATTCTTCAAACACCATCTGCCCCATCTTCGGCACGGTGTATACATCCAGCACTGGACTGTTTAGTCACCTCATGACCCACAACTCTAGAACGGTAAAAACTAATGCTCAATCTTGAGATACTGCCTAAGAACAGAAGAATTTGTTCACTTTTTAGTATGAAGTATTTAATATTTTTTCCAATAATTATTTGGTCTTCTTGCTTTTCTTTTGCACACCCACAATGTTATTAACAAAACTTAATTATGGCATTCTGATGCGCCGAAAGGGTTGTTTGACTGATTTTTAAATGCAAAATTTATCACACATGGTATTTTTCACTGATTTAGTTTCATTCCTACAAATTTATTAATTCTTTGCAGTCCATAATTTGCAGTTTATCAAGCATACATAATATCTTCAGCAAAGAAAATGGATGTACTGGTATTTTTTGACCTTAAAGAAAATATAGATGCCATCTTCTCTCATCATCTTTATACATGCGCATGAGTATTTATAGAAAAAAATCTTTTATCTTACTCAAAAATATTGAAATCATCATCATATTAATATTTAGTTACAAGGAAATAAATTTCATTAACTAAAATGCTTGTGTTGTGTGGAAAAAGCTTTGTGAAACTGTGGGTGTTAGAGCAATGCAATTAAAGATGCAAGGAAATATTGTATTAATTAAAAGCAGAATATATTGGGAACATCCAGCATTTTCCACCTTTATTTCAAGTTATCAGCATCAGCAGTATTTTGTTTTTGCGTCAAGGCAAGATAGTATTTGGTGTGTGGTCTCAAAAATGTTTAAGCAGATGATCTTGTTATTAAACTGGATATTATATCACCATAAATTTCTGTATTCTGCATATGTAAACTATGTAAAGCTAGATAATAGTTGATTATAATCAAACTGGCAGCACCATCTTCTGACACATCATTTATTTGAGTGTTATTGTCTGATATTACCAGGCCAGTAGGCTTTTAAATGGATTTGGTGGCCTGACCAACCCTCAAACATCTTCCTGCTCCATTTAAAATAGAGCTAACTGAGGATAACTACACCTATTTCAGGCAATACGCTTCTGTTACTAAGGAAACAATGGTAAAAAGGAGCCGAATTATAATTTTAGGTTAGCATCAACTTGTGCAGAATCTGAGCAGTTCCACAATGAATGACAAGAGGCTCGCCAGAAGTAAATCCTGAAATTGTTTGTGAGCCTTAGGAGAGCAGAAGTGCAACTACAGTGGCATCTGTGGCTCAATTTTCAGTCTTCAAATCCAGTTTACTGATGGAATTAGGTGACTAACTAGTACTGTGTACAAAATTTAAAGCTCATCATTGCTCAATTCAATACAGGTTCTTGGTAAACCATATGTAGTCCACTCCATAACATTTAAAGTTTGTGCTTGCGTTTAAAATAATAGGATTATTCAATAATTTGAATTATATTATGTCGATAACACAGTTCACTGCAAATTTATCTTTTTAACTTTGAATTATTCAACAATGTGAATCAAGCAACTTTGAATTTAGATGAATAAATTGCATTCTGCAAATGTAGAATTCGCTGTATAAATGGCATGTTCCAATGGCTAATGTATGCATACATTATCCTTTTATCTCTCAAACCTGGGTTCTAATGCAATCTCAGATTACTTTGTACCAGTTTCCTCTTCCAACTAAACAATAACAGCACAATACGTATGTGAAGTTTCTGGTTGAAACATGTCTGCGGTACAAAATTTCCTGGAAATCTAAACATGACATTACATTCATTTAGGGCAATATCGATGGGAAGATGGTGGCTAAGTAATAATATCATTGGACTAGTAATTGAGCGGATCAGGGGCTCAGATGCTTTGGGGGCATGGGTTCAGATCTCACCATGGCAGTCAGTGGGATTTAAATTCAATTCATAAACCTGAAATATAAAGAGCACTTCAGTAACAGTGGCTTCAAGAATATCAGTTTACTTCCTGAAAACCCATCTCATTCACTAATACTTTTTAGGCCAGAACTTCTGAAAATCTGGCCATTTTTAACCAGCCTGGCCTTAATGAGAACCCAGATTCACAATAATGTGGTTAAGTCTTAACTGCAGCAAACCACTCTGTTTATGGGCAATCAAGGATTGCCTACTAATACTGACCTTGCTGGTAACGCCCAAAAACCATGAAAGAATACATTTTTTAAAAGTGAGAAATGAAAAAAATGGTGTACTAGAAATATTTTTCAGAGATTAAAATTACAATATGTGTTGGTGGTATAGATTGGAAACTGCAAGATGCTTATTGCTTGTCTGTGACTTTTTCAAATTACGTGTGCACCTCAGACAGAGTAGCTTAAATGTTTACAACTTGTAGGAAACCTCATGCGCAGAATTGCCTCAAGTTTATAATAAACATTTAAGTAAAATAAAGACTGCTGATGTTGCAAATCTGAAAGAAAAACAGAAAGTGCTGGAGAAACTCAGCACGTCCAGCAGCATTTGTATAGAGAGAAACAGAACTAATGCGTCAAGTCTAGTCAGACCTCGTTCTGATAAAGGGTCACCGGACTCAATGTGTTGACTCTGTTTCTCTCTCTCTACAAATGCTGCCAGACCGGCTGAAATTCTCCAGCACTTTCTGTTTTTAGAACAAATGCTTGTTTGAATACTCACCTAATGACAAAAAAGAATGGATTGAATACACAGATTTAATATAAGCATTCAAAATCAAGGGTAAATGAAGAACAATAATCTCCAGTGGCAGAAGGATTGGTAAGTAGAGGTCACAAATTTAGGATAATTGACAAGAGACCAAGAGGAAAGCTATGAAAAAACCATGCAACAAGTCGTCAAGAAGGAATTCTAGTGGTACATTTCAAGTGGGAATCAGAAATTAGTTAAAGGGTGGTAGGATATCAAACAATGATGAGTCAGAAAACGGAAAGGAAATAGCAGTCTTGGTGACGTGGTGTAATGATAACAACTTCTCTCTCAAAGTTGGTGAAACTAGAGAACTGATCATTGACTTCAGAAAGAAAGGAGGAGAAATTGCCCCCATTTACATCAACGGAGCGGAGGTTGAGAGAGTCAGAGTGAGGATAACCAACAACCTGCCTTGGCCTTCCCGCGTAGATGTGACAATCAAGAAAGAATAACAATGCCTCTTCTTTCTCAGGTGGCTCGGGAAACTTGGCATGTCCATAAGGACACTCGCTAACTTTTACAGTTGCACCATTGAAAGCATACTATCCGGGTGCATAACGGCCTGGTACGGCAACTGCTCTGCCCAGGGCCGTATGAAACTACAGAAGGTTGTGTGCGCAGCCCAGACTATCACGGAAACCAAAATTCCATCCATAGACTCCATTTAGGCCTTTTGTTGCCACGGAAAGGCTGCCAACAGCATCAAAGACCCATCCCTCCCCTGTAACGCTCTCTGAAACCTCTTCCAACAGGCAGAAGATAGAGAAGCTTGAACACACGCACCAACAGGTTCAAGGATAGCTTCATCCCTGCTGTTATTAGGCTGATGAATGGACTCTCTAACTTCAAATAAAGTTGATTTTGTTACTGTTGCTCTTGCCTCGCACATGTTCTGTGCAGAATAACCTGTATGCATCATTCTGTCCAGATCTTTTTCACCTTATGATCTGTATGTCCTTGCTTACTATGATCTGCCTGTACTGCTCACAAACAAAGCTTTTCACTGTACCTAGGTACATGTGACAATAAATCAAATCAATCAATCAAATTTACAGGGTCATAGGGAAAGAGCAGGGCAGTAGGACTAATTGAATAGGAGTTTCAAACAGTTGACATGGGCATGATTGGCTTCTTTTTGTGTTGTGAAAAATTTCAATTTTATGAAATACGGCCAGATGAGCACCAATATTGTCATGTGCAATTAGTTTTCATTTCTTGTTTGTCGGTTTCTCCAACATTCTTTTGAAGTGCATGTTAATATATCATCTTAAACAGTGCTGATGGGTGGCCTGTTTCTAATAGGTGTGACACTAACATTTTGACTTATTATTATTCATTTACTGGCTGAGGATGTTGCTGGCTAGGCCAACATTTATTGTCCATCCCTAATTGCCCAAAAAGCAGCGAAGAGTCAACCACACATTTGTGAGTCTTGAGTCACGTGTAGGTCAGACTAGGTAAGGACAGCAGTTTCCTTCCCTAAAGGACGTTACTGAACCAGATGGGTTTTTCCATCAATTGATTCCTTGCCATCATTAGACTTTTTATTACAGATTTTGATTGAATTCAAATTCCACCAACTGTCATCATAGAATTCAAACCAGGGTCCCCAAAACATTACCTAGGTCTCTGGATTAACAGTCCAGCCACAATACCACTAGGCCATTGCCTCCCCCTCCTGCTTTCATAATCATTCCAAATATGCTACAATACACCAATTTAATTAAGACAGTCATATTGGTCATCAGCAGTAAGTCCAATAATTGATCTGTTGATTTATTGTCACGTGTACCAAAATACAGTGAAAAGCTTTGTTTATGAGTGGTACAGGCAGATCACAGCAAGCAAAGGATGTACAGATCAAGAAGACTTAGAGGCATACAGGCTACATTGCAGGTTACATTATTTGAGGCAAGAATCCATTCAATAATCTGATAACAGCCGAAAGAAGCTGAACCTGCTTGTGTGTGTGTTCAGGCTTCTGTATCTTCTGCCTGACGGAAGAGGTTGTAGGAAGTCATTACCAAGGTGCAATGGGTCTTTAACGATGTTAGCCACCCTTCCACGGCAGCGAGCCATGTAAATAGAGTCCATGGATGGAAGGTTGGCTTCTGTGATGGTCTGGGCTGTGCACATCACCTTCTGTAGTTTCTTACGGTCCTGGGCAGAGCAGTTGTCATACCAGGCCATTATACACCCAGATAGTACACTTTCAATGGTGCATCTGTAGAAGTTGGTGAGGGACCTTATAGACATATCAAATTTCCTGAGCCACCTGAGGAAGAAGAGGCATTGTTGTGCCTTCTTGACTGTCACATTTACATGGTAAGTCCAGGCAGGTCATCGGTTATCATCACCCTGAGGAACTTGATGCTTTTCACTCTCTCAACCTCAAGTTGATGTAGATGGGGATATGTTCTCCTTTCTTTCTGAAGTCGATGATCAGTTCCTTAATTTTGCTGACATTGAGAGAGAAATTGTTTTCATTGCACCACGTCACCAAGTCCTCTACCTCCCTTCCGTATTTTGACTCGTCATTGTTAGATATCAGTCCCACTATGGTGGTGTTGTCAGCGAACTTGTAGATGGCATTCGTTCTGATAGCAACACATACTCTAGAAGTCTTTTGATATTTATTTAATTATCAGAACATCACTGGTGTTACAATTCATGGCTACATGAGCTGCCACTTTGGTTCGTAAGTTACACTCATTTGACTTATGAAAGCTATGCTCTCTACCCCTACTCTGGATGCATAATTTCAGCTGACATTTCAATGTAATATTACATCAATGTTTGCATTGTTTGGTATTTTCTTTTGAGATGCAAGTCCATTTTGTCCAAGTGGAAATGAAATTCGAGTTGCAATACATGAAGAAGAGAAGGGAGGTCTTGCAGATGCTAGCTGACGTTCATCTAATAATAACAATCCATAAGAACAGATTAACTAAACATTTAAATTGTATTTGTGAGATCTTACTGTACACACTTGTTCTTATATTTTCCTATATATTAATTGTACTGCAGTGGTAATTAACTAGATTCAAATCACTTTGTAGCATCTTAAGGATAAGATAAGGTCCTATATAAATGCAAATTTGCAATTTTTTCTTACACAATACTTGGATTTATGTAGGACTTTGAATTTTCACAAGTATATGGTGACGAAAACATGATTGCCTCTCATAATTAATAAAACAGAAGGAATGATCTTGTATAAGATCAAAATTTCCTCACATACAGGCAGATATGCTCGAACAGGTTTGTGTTAGGAAGGAGGACGTGCTAGAAATTTTGAAAAACATGAGTATAGATAAGTTCCCAGACCAGATGGGATATACCCAAGGTTACTATGGGAAGCAAGGGAAGAAATTGGCGATGATCTTTGCGCCCTCACTGTCCACTGGAGTAGTACCAGATGATTGGAGGGTGGCAAATGTTATTCCCTTGTTCAAGAAAGGGAATAGGAATAATCCTGGGAATTACAGACCAGTCAGTCTTACTTCTGTGGTGGGCAAATTATTGGAGAAGATTCTGAGAGATACTATTTATGATTACTTCGAAAAGCACAGTTTGATTAGAAATAGTACGGCTTTGTGAGGGACAGGTCAAACCTCATAAGCCTTATTGAATTCTTTGAGGATGTGACAAAACACATCAATGAAGGTAGAGCAGTGGATGTGGTGTATATGGATTTTAGCAAGGCATTTGATGAGGTTCCCCATGATAGACTCACTCAGAAAGTAAGGAGGAACAGGATTCAGAGAAATTTTGCTGTCTGGATACAGAATTGGCTGTCCAATAGAAGAGAGAGGGTGGTAGTAGATGGAATGTATTCAGCCTAGACCTCGGTGACCAGTAGTGTTCTGCAGGGATCTGTTCTGGGACCTCTGCTCTTAGTGATCTTTATAAATTACTTGGATGAGGAAGTGGAAGGGTGGGTTATTAAGTTTACTGACGGCACGAAGGTTGGTGGAGTTATGGATATTATGGAGGGCTATTGTAGGTTGCACCGGGACATTGACAGGATGCAGAGCTGGGCAAAGAAGTGGCAGATAGAATTCAACCCGGAAAAGTGTGAAATGATTCATTTTGGAAGGTCGAATTTGAAATCAGAATACAGGGTTAATGGCAGGATTCTTGGCAGTGTGGAGGAACAGAGGGATCTTGAGGTCCACATCCATAAATCCCTCAAAGCTGCTACCCAAGTTGAGATGGTTGTTAAGAAGGCGTATGGTGTGTTGGCTTTCATTGGCAGAGGAATTGAGTTTAAAAGCCGTGAGGATATGCTGCAGCTCTATAAATCTCTGGTTAGACCACACTTGGAATATTGTGTTCAGTTCTGGTTGCCTCGTTATAGGAAGGATGTGGAAGGTTTAGAGGGGGTGCAGAGGAGATTTAATAGGATGTTGCCTGGACAGGAGGGCTGGTCTTATGAGAGAAGGTTGAGGAAACTCGTACTTTTCTCATTGGAGCAAAGTAGGATGAGAGGTGACTTCATAAAGGTGTACAAGATGATGAGAGGAATAGATAGAGTGGATACCCAGAGACTTTTTCCCAGGTCGTAAATGACTTTTACGAGGGTGCATTATTTTAAGGTGATTGCAGGAAGGTATAGAGGAGAGGTCAGAAGTAGGTTCTTTGCACAGAGTGGTGGGTGCATGGAATGCACTGCCGGCGATGGGAGTGGAGTCAGATACATTAGGGACATTTAAGCGACTCTTGGACAGGCACATGGATGATAGTAAAATGTAAGGTATGCAGGGTAGTTTGATCTTAAAGTAGGATGATAGATCGGCATAACATCTTGGGCCGAAGGGTCTGTGCTGTGCTGTACTGTTCTGTGTTCTGTGTTCTATGTTCTATACCCTCTAAATCTCACACCCCATACTTTAAATCCATGCTCCCTGGTCATTGATCTCTCCACGAAAGGGAAATGTTCATTTCTATTTGCCCTATCTCTGCTCTTCATAATTTTGTATATCTCGATGATGTCCCCCTCAGACTCCTTTGCTCCTCGGAAAACAACACCAATTTATCTAAACTCTCTTCATAACTAAAACTCTGTAGGAAACATCCTATTAAATCTCTTGCTATCTCACCCTTCCAAAAAGTGGGTTTCAGAGCTGCATACAATACTCAAGCTGAGACCTAACAAACATTTTATACATTTCCAGTTTCACCTTCACATCCTTAAACTTTATGCCTTGGCTATACTGGTAAATATCCCATATGCCCTCTTAATTACTTTATTCACCTATCCCACTACCTTAAGGGATTAGTGGACATGCACACCGAGGTCCCTAAGACGCTCCTTAAATTCTACAAATTATACTAAGCCTTAGGAACCTGTTCTAAAATTTTCTTTTGTGGCCTCGTGACAACTTTTTGTTTTTATAATACCCATGAATATAGAATTAGACTGATTCACATTAATGTACTTATTTTCTTTGTTATGGAGAACATAGAGTCATACAACATGGAAACAGACCCTTTGGTCCAACCAATCCATGCAGAACATAATCCCAAACTAAACTAGTCGCATCTGCTTGCTCCTGGCCCATATCACACCAACCTTTTCTGATTCATGTATTTATCTAGCTGTCTTTTAAACATTGTAACTGTGCCCATGTCCACCACTTCCTCAGGAAGTTCATTCCACACACGAACCACCCTGTGTGAAAAATTTCTTCCTCATCTTTTTTTAAATCTCTCTCCTCTCACCTTAGAAATATGTCCCCTAGTCTTGAAGCTCCCCCTTCCTAGATAAAAGACACCTACCATTAACCTTACCTATCGATCTCATGATTTTGTAAACTTCTACTCGCTCACTGCTGAACCTCCTCCGCTCCTGTCAAAAAAGTCTTTACTTTAGCTTCCTGTGTCAATGAAGAACAGGCTGTCACTGATCTTTTCAATCACAAGAATTTCAGCATATTTGGATGTTTTAATGTTAAAATCACCAAATAAGTTCAAGATATTATTGTTAATCATTTTCCTTTCTACATGAATTTGGTTAATGCTGTATTCTATGGATTTCCAGTTTTCCCTGAATTTTATACGTAAAGCTAATTCATAGTTCATTGACTGCTACAACATCCCCACTGTATAGATCTTTCTTCAAGATGTTTCTTCCTTGGCATTGATAAACACCACTTTAAAAAAAATTCTTGATCATGAGGTATTGTCTTTAAGCCAACAGGTGGCGCTGATACATTGCATGTGGTAACTTGTATATTTGATGGCCCTCAAATTAGCAGGTAGGTGGGAAAATCTGGAGCAGGATGGAGTGCAGTTTTGCAGTTGGTAAAATTGATCATCCTTAGTTCATCCTGAATTTATGTTTCTTTCATTGTCTTCTTTTAGGCAATTCCTTGGATTGAAGGTGACTTGCTTCCATCTATTGTTTCAATGAATTCTGAGATGGCTGATATGTTCAATATGTGATCTACAGACTATGCCAACTGTGGGGCAGGTAGAAGTTGAAGGGTTGGTTAGTTGTTTGAGTGCTTCCTCTGATTCTTTGACATTTCCTCTGCACATCCTGACCCAGTCATTCCACAAGGTTTCTCCACTTTGGTCAGTCACAGGCTAGGGCTTCACATGAGTCAATGGTTATATTTGAGCTTTTCACAGATGCTCTTTTTGTCCCAGTTCTGGTGGGCAGCTGTCATGCAGTTTGAGAGACTGCCTCACAGGCTGTTTTACAGGTAGACCTTGATCATTAGCTTACAGCCAAGGTGCAAAGAGGAGAGGGAGCAAGATCATGATTTGGAAGGAGCAGTGGGAATATTACTTTTTTAGGGCTGAAAGATATCAGGATTTATGCATCAAAATGGATGGGCATGACTGGATTACAACGTGCTGAGGGCCCTAACCAAGGGTAAGCTTAAGAGACCCAATAGCATTACCAAAAGAAAGTGTACTTTTTTCAAAAACAGAAAGGTCAACTAAAATCGAAATATCAAGGCTTTATATTGCAGACAACATAAAAATTGGCCAGGTGGTTGAGAGCGACGAAGAAGATCACTGGTTACAGAAGAATATAAATGGATCGAGTGGTAGGAAACTAGGAAGCTCAGAGGAACTGATGAATCTGGAGTGCTTGCCCACAGATCCCTGATGCGGACAGGACAAGTTAATAGAATAGTTAAGAAGGCATATGGGACACTTGCCTTTATCAGTTGTGGCATAGATTATAAAACTGGGGAGCTTATGTTGGAGTTATACAAGGCTTTGGTTAGGCCAGAGCTGGACTACTGTATGCAGTCCTCATCACTGCACTATATGAAAGATGTGATGGCACTGAAGGGACTGCAGAGGAGACGCACTATGATTTTGCGTGGAATAGAGCATTTTAGCAATGAAGGGAGGTTGAATAAGCTCAGAATTTTTTTTAAAGTTGTAAGTCACTTGACACCAGGTTATAGCCCAACAAGTTTATTTAAAATCACAAGCTTTTGGAGCACTGTGCAATTTTGGACTTTGTCCACCTCAGTCCAACACCAGCATGAATAAATCACATATTTTTTCGAGCAGAGAGGGCTGAGAGGGCACCGATTGAGGTGTATAAGATTATGAGAGGCATGGACAGTTGACTTAAAATGAAAAATAGAAAGCAGCTGTTTCCCTTAGTTGAGGGGTTGATAACATGTGGTCATAATTTTAAAGGTGGAAAGACGTTAGAAGGGATTTGAGGAAAAGGATTTTTCACTTAGTGTGGTGGAAATCTGGAATGCACAGCATGGAAGGGTAGTTGAGGCAGGAACCCTCAACCTTTAAAAAGTGTTTGGATGAGCACTTGAAATGTCATAACATTCAAGGCTATGGGGCAAGTGCTGGTAAGTGGGAATAGCATAGGTCTAGAGTCATTTTGGAGGTGGAGATGCGATGAGCTGTTCTGCATGATTCCATGGTATTGACGCATATAAATAGGTGAAGGCACAATAAACAGCTAACTGAAACATATATCTTGCAATTAGTTTATTTGTTTTATTAAATATAAAATTCTAATGAAAATATCTTGATTTCATTGTTATGACATGGAGACAGACAGCTGAATCAAATCAGCCTAACTTTGTATTTGCAAAACAGTAAAATTAAATCAAAGACCCGAATAATTACTCCTATGGTTCCTAACCAGACTTTTGAATAACCAATCTCAGATTTTGTGAAAAATTAATTCCTGACATCAATTTTGTACCCCAAAGAAAAGACAACTATTTATTGAATACATAATACTTTAGCAGAGGAAAAATTAAACAAGGTAAGCTGATTTGTGTCTATGCCTCAAACCTGCAACATTTATTTTCAGCCCCTATTCACACAAATGACAGACAGACAAACAAGCAAACACAGTTAAGTGATAAATAAAAGAAATTTACAAAACTAGTCAGATTACTTAATTAGATTTCATGATGCATTGTTTCACAGGCATAGGTGTGGACGCCTTGGTTGCTTTTCTGAGACTGCCAATTAGGGTCACCTTCTCAGTAGGCAGCAATACTTCTCAGATTTTTACTCTTTTGGCTTCTGGAAGCTGGTAGCAGATTAGGCAGGGAGCTTTCAAGTCTTCATGCTGTCTCAGTGTGACCAAAAACCATTTCCATGGAAAACATAGTTCAAGAAAGTAATTTCAATTCTGGTTCCACTCTAATAGACTAATTCTTTCTTCCGGAGGCCTTGATTACCACTCAACAACTGCCACCTGCTTGAACATATGCTCTCTTCCAGACTCGCCAGAAGCAATTCCGAGGTACTGACCTTGTTAATGGTTAACTTACACTATTTGTTTAAACACAATGCTCTTCCCAGGGTCACTGTATATTTTGGGACCCCTTTAATCAAACTAAGCCTATAGTTAGCATCTAGGTCTGTCCTCACAAATAAACAGAGCTTATTTGGTCTGTTATTTTCCTTTCACCATTGCCTGTCCTAAAATCCGGAAGTCATTTCCAGCTCTCAATTCAAAATTGGTCAAAGAATTAAAATAAAAATAATGAAAAATCATGAGGGTTCTAACAATGATTAGTTGAAAATGTTTACCCTAGCCTCTCTTAGCCTTTCCTGTCAGTTTTGTAGCTCATGTATTTGTTCCACTATTATTCAGACCCCTTTTTAAGCTTTTTTCTGTTGATGACTGCTGAACAATATAAGAAGGAGTAACTATCAATTCATGTGAATATCAGAATTAAGTCAGGGTTTCTTTACTCAGGAGTTAAAGTCCAACTGAGTTTAGATGGCTGAAGACAGGAGTTGCGCAATTTCTTTGAAATTGGAGACAGTGTGGCAAGATGATGCTCATAGAACGGGAAACTGAAAAAGAGGTTTTGAGAAGGTTGAGGCTTCCAAAATGACTTATTAAGGCTCCAGGCTGACAGCTATCTGTTGCTGGAATTTTGAAAATTGGCTTAAAAGCTCAGAGATGTATCACTGAGATTATCCAAACTGCAGAGAAGTTTTGATCATGTACCATTACAGAGTCTTTTAGATTATTGAGTTGGTTTCTGTCTCTCTGGTCAAAATCCACTGAACACTCGAGAAGATAGATGTTTGCGTTTGCTACATCTGCAGGCATAATGAATTTCAATACGTCCATTGGTTATCAGTCCAGGTTTAGAGCCAGAAGGTCAGTGTTATCATTGTCTTGCCATGTTTGCACCATCCAGCCAATTAATAGTTAATAATTAATAACAATTAATAATTCCACTAGGGTGATCCGTTTAGCTTTTTTTTTGTAATTATAACTTTGGACATTTCTAGAACTGTGGCCAATTTGTAAATCATGTGATATCTCACAACCACTTCAAAGGACAAACCAAGTGCATTTTTAAAAAGAAGAGCGATGTATAATTTTAAACATTTTACAGTATATTTCGAAGTATTTCCCATTTATCATGTTTTGGCCAAAATGAATGAAGTTACACTTGAAGACATTGAAATCTGTTTGACACAATTTTGCCCATTCACTCCGACTATTAATAAAGTCTTCACATGATACGATGTAGTACAATCTGCACTACTTCTACTGTCAACAAAACTGTTTTTTTTCTTTGGATATGTGGCTCTCTATCCCAGAATCTAAGTATGGTGAATAGCCGATGTCCCCAAAAAATAGAAACATAGAAAATGGGTGGAATAGGTGATTCGATCCTTTGAGCCTGCACCACCATTCAATATGATCATGGCTGATCATGCAATTTCAGTATCCCACGCCTGCTTTCTTTCCATACTCCTTGATCCTTTTAGCCACAGGTGCCACATACAGCTCACTCTTGAATAAATTTAACAAACTGGCCCCAACAGCTTTCTGTGGTACAGAATTCCACAGGCTCACAACTCCGAGTGAAAAAAATCTTATTCATCTCAATCCTGAATGATTTACCATTTATTCTCAGACTGGAACTCCTCAACATCAAGAACATTCTTCCTGCATCTAGCCTGTCCAGTTACATCGGGATTTTATATGTTTCAATGACAGTCACTCCTATTCTTCTAAATTCCAGTGAATACAAGCCCAGTCGATCCAGTCTTTCTTTATATGTCAGTCCTGCCATCCTGGGAATCTGTCTGGTGAACCTTCGCTGGACTCCCTCAATAGCAAAGATGTCCTTCCTCAGATTAGGAGACCAAAAGGGCACAAAATACGCAAGGTGTGACCTCACCAAGGTTTTGTTTAACTGCAGCAAGACATCCCTACTCCTGTAATCAAATCCTCTCGCTATGAAGGCCAGCATGCCATTAGCTTTCCTCACCATCCACTGCATCTGCATGCCAACCTTAAGCGACTGTTCCACCATGACACCCATGACTTGTTGCACCTCACTTTTCCTAAACTGTCACCATTCAGATAATAATCTGCTTTCCTGTTTTGCCACCAAGTGGATTCAATTTTTTCATCCAATAAAAATATTGTTAATATATATTGTGAACAGCTGGGATTCTGGCACTGAGCCCTGCGGTACCACACTCGTCATTGCCTGACATTCCGAAAAGGACCTGTTTATTCCAGCTCTCTGCTTCCAGTCTACCAAGCAGTTCTCTATCTGCATCAATACATTATCTCCAATACCATGAGCTTTAATTTTGCTTACTAGTCTCTTATGTGGAACCTAGTCAAAAGACTTTTGAAAATCCAGTTACACAACATCTACTGATTCACCCTTATCTAATCTACTGGTCACATCCTCAAAAAATTCCAGAAGACTTGTCAAGCATGATTTCCCTTTAGTGATTGAAGTGATTCTGTCACCACTTTCCAAATGCTCATTTATTACATCCTTAATAAATGACTCCAGCATTTTCCCCACCACCAATGGTAGGCTAATCAGTCTATAATTCCACGTTTTCTCTCTCTTTCCTTTTTAAAAAGTGGGCTTACATTAGCTACCCTCCAGTCCATTGAAATGCTTCTAGAGTCTATAGAATGCTGGAAAATGATCACCAAAGCGTCCACTATTTCTAGGGCCACTTCCCTAAGCACTCTGGGATGCAGAGCTTCAGGCTCTGCTGACTTATTGGGTTTTAATCCTATCAAATTCCCAATACCATTTCCTGACTAAGAAGGATTTCTTTCAGTTTGTCATTCTTGCTTGACCGTCTGTTCCATAGCATTTCCAGAAAGTTATTTGTTTCCTCCTTAATGAAGACAGATCCAAAGTATTTGTTCAACTGGTCTGCCATCTTTTTGTTGTCCATTATGAATTCACCTGATTCTAATTGTAAGGGACCTAAATTTGTCTTCACCAGTCTTTTTCTCTTTACACATCTAGAGAAGCTTTAACAGTCAGTTATGTTTTTTGCAAGCTTACTCGCATATTGTATTTTCCCCTTCCAAACTAAACCCTTTGTCCTCCTCTGCTGAATTTTAAATTTCTCCCAGTCCTCAGATTTGCTGTTTCTTCTGGTCAATTTATATGCCTCCTCTTTGGCTTTACACTAATCCTGACTTCCCTTGTTAGCCATGGTTGAACCACCTTCCCTGTTTTACTTTTACGCCTAACAAGGATGTAAAATTGAAGTTCATCTATGTGTTCTTTAAATGTCTGTCATTGTCTATCCACCATCAACCCCTTAAGCATCCTTGGCCAACTTATCCTAGCCAATGCTTGCCTCATACCATCAAAGTTAGCTTTCTTTAAGTTCAGGATCCTTGTCTCAGATATAACTGTGTCACTCCATCTTACTGAAGAATTCTACCATATTATGGTCACTCTTCCCAAAGGATCTTGCACCACAAGGTTGCTAATTAATCCTTTCTCATTATACAATACATAGTCCAGGATGGCCTGCTCTCTAGTTGATTCTTCAACATATTGAGGAAATCATCCCTCATACATTCCAGGAAATCCTCCTCCATCACATTGCTACCTGTTTGATTAGTCCACTCAATATGCAGATTGAAGTCACCCATAATAACTGCTGCAGGCTTATTGCACGCATTTCTAATTTCCTGTTGGTGCCATTCCCAACCTTACAACTACTGTTTGGTGGTCTGTACATAACTCACACTAATTTTTTTCCCCCTTTGGTATTCCGCAGCTCCAGCCATACAGATTCCACATCGCTCAGGCTATTGTCATTCCTTACTATTGAGTTAATCTCCTCTTTAACCAGCAATGCTACCCCACCTCCCTTTCCTTTCCTGAAAATGGAATATCCCTTGATGTTGATAATCCATCCTTGGTCACCCTGGAGCCAGGTCTCTGTCACATCATATCCATTAATAACTGTCTGTGTGGTGCAACATCATTAGTCACATTTTGTCATGTAGAGCATGTGACTGTTAATAATTGTGTAAAATGTAATAAAGAGATAATTGAAAAGAATTTTGAAGAAGTTAAGCCTTTAGATGATAAAACAAGGATGGCGATGGGCGATATTAGATAAATGTCTGGTCTCACTGATAAGCAAGATTTGGAATCTGAAGCTCAGTTATATCTAATATAATTCTGATTTTAGACTGACTGTATAGCTAGGAAAGGAAATAAGACATATTGGAAAACAACTTCTGGCAGCACAGTACAGGTTGATTTAGTCTCATCAATGACTTATGCACAAAGCAGATGTAAAGGTTTGTGGTGATGAGGTACAGCACAGTGGGAAGTAGCAAGTATATTTATTTGCTCAATC
Organism: Ginglymostoma cirratum; assembly: GCA_024137785.1. Lineage (NCBI taxonomy): Eukaryota > Metazoa > Chordata > Chondrichthyes > Orectolobiformes > Ginglymostomatidae > Ginglymostoma > Ginglymostoma cirratum. The sequence goes on from JAHRHZ010000065.1 coordinate 12,602,672, forward strand.
CATGATTTGTCCAGCCTGAGGCAAACTGCTTCAGGTGGAGTATCACAAACAAAATGTGAAACAGAAATATCCATTCCAAAAAGCACCATGTCAAACAACAACAGTTTCTGGGAGACATGTTTTAGAAGAAATTCCGTTGTGTCATTTAATGGCATCTACAAGGGAATGTGGAAAAATGATCAGGCTTGTTCTACCCACAAAAAAGACAAACCCAACCTGGTCAATTATCACCCTGTCGTTTTACTCTTTTTTTTTATAGAATCCCTACAGTGTGGAAACAGGCCCTTCGGTAAAACCAGTCCACACTGAACCTCAAAGCATCCCACCCAAACCCACCCCACTATAACCCACCTAATCTACACAGCCCTGAACACTACAGGCAATTTAGCATGGCCAACCCACCTAGCATGCACATCTTTGGACTGCGGGAGGAAACCGGAGCACCTGGAGGAAACCCACGCAGACACGGGGAGAATGTGCAAACTCCACACAGGCAGTCGCCCGAGGGTGGAATCAAACCCAGGTCCCTGGTGCTGTGAGGCAGCAATGCTAACCACTGTGCCACCAATCTTGATTATCAGCATAACGATGGAAGGGGTAAATTTACAGATATATCATGTGGTGCTTGCTCAGCTCAGTAATGCTCAGTTTGGGTTTGGCCAGGCCACTAGCTGCTCACCTGATTTAAAGCTTGGTCTAAACATGGACAGAAAAGCTAAATTCTACATGAAAGTGACTAGCCTTGAGATCAAGTCAGTATTGTATGAAAGAGCTCTGGCAAAACTCGAGTCAATGGGATTCCACAGAAAAAATCTCCCCTATTAGGAGAGCATACTTAGCACGAAGGGAAGATGGCTGTGGTTGTTGGAGGTGAATCATCTCAGTCCAAGGACACTACTGCAGGAGTTTCTCAGGTCATAAGCCTAACCATCTTCCTGCCCTCCATCATTAGGTCAGATGCAGGGACGATTGCTGGTGATTGACCATACACCACTCCTCAGATACTAAAGTAGACTGTGCTCATATGCAGTAAGACCTAGACAACATTAGATTTCATTGGTAAGCAGGATACAATACAAAACACAATACAATATAGCACAGGAACAGGACCTTCAGCCCACCAAGCCTGTGCTGATTCCTAATCCTCAATTAGATCCACTACTTTTTGCCCTTGCAGGGTTTCTATCCCTCTGTTCACCTCCCATTCATATGTCTGTCAAGATACGCCATTAGCATTGCTAGTGTGCCTGCTTCCACGACCTCCACTTGCAGTGTGTTCTCGGCCCCCACCACCCTCTGTGTGAAAAATTTTCTTTGCAATTCTTCCCTAAACTTTCCCCCTCTCACCGCAAATCGATGCCCTCTTGTATTGACCTTTGCATCCTGGGAAAAAGCCTCTGACTACCCACCTTATCTATGCGTGTCATAATTTTGTAGACCTCTATCAGGATGCCCCTCAGTCTCTGTCTTTCCAGTGAAAACAATCTAAGTTTTCCAACCTCTCTTCATAAGTAAAACACTTCAGACCAGGCAACATCCTGGTAAACCTTCTCTGCACCCCCTCCAAAGCATCTATGTCATTATGGTAGTGTGGCGACCAGAACTGCATGCAATATTCCAAATGTGGCCTAACTAAAGTTAACTTTCCAACTTTTATATTCAATATCCCAGCTGCTGAAGACAAGCTTGCTGTGTAGTTCTTGATCACCTTACCAACCTGTTGTCAAAAACAAAAGTTGCTGGAAAAGCTCTGCAGGTTTGGGAGCATCTGTGAAAAAAAAAAATCAGAGTTAGCTTTTGGGTCCGGTGACCATTCCTCAGAATGGTTCTGAGTTCAGAGGAAGGGTCACCGGATCAGAAACGTTAACTCTGATTTTTTTTCACAGATGCTGCCAGACCAGCTGAGCTTTTCCAGCAACTTCTGTTTTTGTTCCTGATTTACAGCATCCGCAGTTCTTTCAGTTTTTATCCACCTGTGTTGCCATTTTCAGGGGTCTGTGGACGGATACAGATCCCTCTGTATGTCAATGCTCCGAAGGGTTCTGTCATTTATTGTATAATTCGCACCTCAGTTTGATCTTCCAAATGCATTACCTCGCATTTGACCAGATTACACTCCACCTGCCATTTCTCTGTCCAAATCTGCAATCAATCTCTATCCTGCTGTATCCTTTGACAAGCCTCCTCACTATCTGCAACTCCACCAATTTTGGTATCATCCGCAAACTTACTAATCAGACCACCTACATTTTCCTCTAGATCATTTATGTATATTACTAACAACAAAGGTCCCAGCACTGATCCCTGTGGAAAATCACTAGTTACTGATCTCCATTCTGAAAATCACCTTTCCACCACTGTTTTCTGTCTTCTATGACCAAGCCAGTTTTGTATCCATCTAGCCAGCTAATCCCGGATCCCATGAGACTCTAACTTCTGTACCAGCCTGCCATGAGATACCTTATTAAATGCCTTTCTAAAGTCCATGCAGGCAATATCCGCTGCCCTTCCCTTACCAATCATTCTTGTCACCTCCTCAAAAAACTCAATGAAGTTGGTGAGACATGATCTTCCCTGCACAAACACATGCTATCAATCACTAACAGGTCCATTTGCTTCCAAATATGAATAAATGCTGTCTTTCAATATATTCTCCAACAGGTTCCCCACCGCTAATGTCAGGCTCTCTAGCCTGTAATTACCCAGATTATTTCTGTTTCCCTTCTTAAACAAAGGAATAAAATTGGCTGTTCTCCAGTCCTCTGGAACCTTGTCTGAGGCCAAAGAAGATGCAAAGATATTTGTTAAGGCCCCAGATATTTCCTCCCTTGCCTCCCACAGTAGCCTGGGATAGGTCCCATTTGGCCCTGAGGATTTGTACACCTTAATGTATTTCAATACGCCCAACACTTCCTCCTTCATTGTGTTGACCCAGGAGGTAATATTCACCCTTCATAATTGCTGGGCAATGATCATCTCCAACAATAGAGAATCTAACCATCTCCCACTGACTTTCAAAGGCAAGGCCCCACTATCAACATCTTGGGCATTAGCATTGATCAGAAACTGAACAGAACTAGCCATAGAAACACTATAAATACAAGAATAGGTCAAAGGCTAGGAATTCTCAAGTGAGTTATTCACCTCCTGGCTCTCCAAAGCCTGTCTGCATCGACAAAGTACAAGTCTGGATTGTGAATAAATGCTCTCCACTCACTTAAGTGGATGTTGCTCCAATAACAGTCAAGGAGCTTAACACCATCTAGATCAATGCAGCCCTGTGACATTGGCACGCACTAACTACCTACAAAATTCAACCCTTCACCAGCAATGCACAGTGGTATCAGTGCGTACAACCTAAAAGATGCACTGCAGCAACTCACCAAGCCTGTTTCGACAATACCATCCAAGCCTGCAACATCTTTCATCTGGAAGGACAATGACAGCAGATGCATGGAAACATCTCTGCCTTGAAGCTCCCTTCCAAGTCATAGATCCTTCTGGCTCGGAGCTATATTAATGTTCCTTCACTGTTACTCAGTCAAAATCCAGGAACTCCCTTCTTTGCAGGACTGTGTACATGGGTGTAACTACACCCCCTGGACTATGGCTGTTCAAGAAAACAGCTCACCACCACCTTCTCAGGCTGTTCAGGATAGGCAATAAACACTGGCTTAGCCTTGGAAACCCACATCCCATGAATGATGTGTCCATCTGAATGACTATCATGACACCATTGATGAACACAGGTGGACCAGGCAGTACGACAGAGCAAGTATGACATATCACTCGCGTTAAACTGTCATGGTTGTTTCAGAGTTGTTTTATGCATATCTGTTTCGTTTAAAAGCAAATCCTTCCATTTTCCTGATTTGTACCCTGATCTTCTGATGCTCTATTATGAGCTTATATGCCAGATGAGTTTAATTTAGATCTATTTGGGATGCCTCACAATGGCATCACATGTGTCATTGATGAGGCCATATTACCAGTTTATTTGCTGTGATGTTTGGCTGCCTATCATTAAGTGCTTATTTATGTCTTTAAACAGTTTATAGAAGAAAGACAGTCATTCTGGGATTAAAGGCTCCAACTGACCAGAAATTCAGAGCTAAATTTATATCTTTTAAATGGAAAGACTAAAAACGGACATAAAACAGACCTAAAACAAACCTTTGAAATCCTGAATGGCATAAATGTAAATAAGTCTTTTTAGCTGATTATTCCGCTGTGATTAATACTTCTGCAAACAGCATGTACTCATGTATCTTAATCATTTTTTAAAGTGCAAGCCAAAGATTAATATAAGAAACAAACACAGAGGGTGCTGGAGAAACTCAGGAAATCTGGCAGCATCTGTGCAGAGTGAAAAGAAGTTAACATTTTCAGTCCAGCATACTCTTATACTAAAAAGGTAATTTAGACACTAGAACTAAGCCTGATCCTCCCACCTGAGAAACGTAGAGGTTATTGAACATCAATCATGAAAAAGAAGTCTAGTTCATTTTGCTTTATTCAGTGGTGCTGAGACCAATATCAATGCCCTATTCCCACTCCTGGCTAAAATAGGTTGAGTCAGAATTAAAGGCAGGGTCTTCCTAATTCCTTTGGTAAACTTACACATTTGTGCTAGTGATTTCTCATTGAGCTTTATGGAATTTATTCAGGGAACTAAATAAGAGCACTGGAATCCTGTTATAACAGAATTATATGAATTGTGAAGGCAATTGGTTTGTAACAGGAATGAAAGCTTTGTGTTCTTTTTCAATCCATTACCTCCTTCTTTCTATCATTATGCTCTTAGCTGCCTTGCTTGATGGCAGACTTACCACTGACACACACCTTCCAGTAAGATGGCAGTGGTGTAGGGTTTCTGAGCCCAAGACTTGTCCGCTTTACATTTTTTCCTCTCATCTCTCATTTCTTTCCATTTTTTATACACTTCTTGTTGAAGAGCTCAGCCACGGTGACAATGTCGACAGCAGTGAGTGGGCTGAGCAGCGCAGACTCGAGTAGAAGCAGCAGTGTGGACTCATGGCAGCAGCGTCAGTGGCGAGTTCGTGTTCCCAATGGCTTCAACATTGTTGAGGCATTCCTAGTGCCGACTCATGGCTGCTGTGAAAGAGGTGAGTTTGGGTTCTGAGCGGTGACTGCATCAGGCGCAGATTTGTGGAGGTGGCAGAGGAAACTAGATTGGGTCCATTACGAGACCTGATGGCATCAGCAGCAGCTGCAATGGCAAGGTGGGCCTGAAGTAGACTCATGACGCTGGCAGAGTCGAGTTTGGGTCAGTGTGGTACCTGGTGGATCTGCATTCACAAGGTCCATCGAAGACTCATATTGGTGAGTACTTTAGTGGAGGCAAGATGGTGCTGACGAGTGGTGAATTCATTCTAGCAGCGTCAGTGCAGCGAAGGCAACTAGTGCCTGCCCACTAATCCCAAGGCCCACAACAAGGCACTTAACAAGAAGGACTGTACATTTGAGCACTTTTTCTTTATTTCTTCATTTTTCTACCTTTATATTGTATGCTTTGGTTTATTTTTCTGTGTTTTAAGATGGCGCCAGAGTGGCGACACTACACCATACTAGTGGTATTACAGCTGAACTGTTAATCCGGAGACCCAAGTAGTATTCTGAAGGCCCGGGTTCAAATCCTGCCATGACAAATGGTCGAAATTGAATTCAATTAAAAAAATCTGGAAGTAAGTATCTAACGATGATTATGAATACATTGTTGATTGTTGGGAAAAACCCATCTGTCATTCAGGGAGGGAAACTGCAATAAATGCTGCCTCACCAGCAATGCCCATATCCCATGAATGAATAAAGGAAAAGATACAATTCTAAAGGGGTTGCAGAGCTGTTGGACCTGAAGTATATAGCAAACGGTGGAAAGTTTTGAACAGTTAATAAAACACTCAGCAACTCAGCAATTACTAATGGGGTGTGGAGCACAAAAGCAAGTAGGTTTTTGAGACTTTATAAAGCTCTAGTTAGGCCCCATTTAGAATACTGTGTCCAATTTTGGGCCCCACACCTCAGGAAGGACATACTGGCATTGGAGCGTGTCCAGCGGAGATTCACACGGATGATCCCTGGAATAGTAGGCCTAATATACGATGAACGGCTGAGGATCCTGGGATTGTATTCATTACAGTTCAGAAGGTTGAGGGGAGATCTAATAGAAACTTACAAGATAATGCATGGCTTAGAAAGGGTGGACACTGGGAAGTTGTTTCCGTTAGGTGGGGATACTATGACCCGTGGGCAGAGCCTTAGAATTAGAGGGGGTCAATTTAGAAGGGAAATGAGGAGACATTTCTTCAGCCAGAGAGTGGTGGGCCTGTGGAATTCATTGCCACGGAGCGCAGGGGAGGCCGGGAAGTTGAACGAATTCAAGGCAGAGATTGATAAATTCTTGATCTCGGAAGGAATCAAGGGCTATGGGGAGAGTGCGGGTAAGTGGAGTTGAAATGCCCATCAGCCATGATTAAATGGCGGAGTGGACTCGATGGGCCGAATGGCCTTACTTCCACTCCTCTGTCTTATGGTCTAAGGTCGTGTGAAAATTATAACGAGTCCTGTAACTACAGTGAAAGTAACACAACTGTAAGTTCTGTCTGCCATGGCTCCAGCTGCCCTCTAGGAAAAACGTAAAAGATTGTGTGGCACTGTTGAAAACCAGGAGGGGTGTTCTCTCAAGCCTTGGTATTTATCCTTCAGTCAACAGATAATTTGTGGCTTCCTCTACATCGGGGAAACCAAGCGCAGGCTTGGGGACCGCTTTGCAGAACACCTGCGCTCAGTTTGCAACGAACAACTGCACCTCCCAGTCGCGAACCATTTCAACTCCCCCTACCATTCCTCAGACGACATGTCCATCCTGGGCCTCCTGCAATGCCACAGTGATGCCACCCGAATGCTGCAGGAACAGCAAATCATATTCAGCCTGGGAACCCTGCAGCCCAAGGGCATCAATGTGGATTTCACAAGCTTCAAAATCTCCCCTCCCCCAACCGCATCCCAAAACCAGCCCAGCTCATCTCCACCTCCCTAACCTGTTTCTCCTCTCACCTCAAGCCACACCCCCACCTCCTATCTACTAACATCATCCTGCCCCCTTGACCTGTCCGTCCTTCCTGGACTGACCTATCTCCTCCCTACCTACACTCACCTTTACTGGCTCCATCCCCGCCTCTTCGACTTGTCTGCCTCCTCTCCACCTATCCTCTCCTCTATCCATCTTCTATCCGCCTCCCCCTCTCTCCCTATTTATTTCAGAACCCTCTTCCCCTCCCCCATTTCTGATGAAGGGTTTAGGCCCGAAATGTCGAGTTTTCCTGCTCCTATGATGCTGCTTGACCTGCTGTGTTCATCCAGCCCCATGCTTGTTATCTCGGATTCTCCAGCATCTGCAGTACCTTTTATCTCTGAGATAATTTGGTTTGTTGTTTGTGGGAGCTTGCTGCGCGCTAATTGGCTCCTCCTTTACTACAGGGTTATTATACTTCCGAAGAACTTCATGGGCTGCGGCAATACGATTCGGGGCATAAATCGGCAAACGAACTTTGCTTGTACATATTTACTCGCCTCCTGCAGGGTACCATTGCCGCTGACGGGCTACAGCTCCTGCTAGACCTCGGTGGGGAGGAGCGTTGGCGGCGGCGGTTGGGAGCTGGAACGTAGCGATTGGTTGGCTGTGTGGGCGCGTGCCGAGTTCAAACTGCATTGAGGGGCGGGACGGTTGGAGACGGAGTGGACGCGGAGCAGGCGTGTTTGCAAAAGGGTAAAAGGAGGGGAGCGGAGGAGTTTAAATTGCACCGAGAAAATAAGACCTTCGGAGAAGGGTAAAAATCTTTTATTTTTTGATGGGGTGGGGAAAGAGAGAAATGGTCAATTCGTCCGAAGTTCTTCGGTCAAACTTGAACGGCCAAAGAGCAGCTCGTACGGTCCCTTGATGCCGCTTCTGTCGCCTTCAGCCGCCGGACAAGGCCTTTTATACCGCCACGGTGGGGTGGGGTGGGGTTGCCAGGGGAACCCACAGCCGATTGAGATTCATGGCCTGTCTCCGGGCGCATCGCCATCAGCTCCGAATGGCCGTGTCAGCAAATCCCTCTCCCAGCCGCCCCCCTCCCCAAACCCGCTTACACCATTGCCTGTAATCAGTGCAACAAGGCAGATACATTTTTTTTTGTTGTGATGGGAAACAATAACTTGTCAATTTGCATTAGCGAGGAATGGAGGCTGACAGAAGGAGACTCGCAGGTCACCGGATAGCTGCCATTAAATTGCAATTGAAGTGGTGTCAGATTAAACTGCATTGCGGATTATGGGAGAAACTGAGTCAGGAGCAAATTATGTGCATAAACTGACTCACCAAGATTGTTACAGCAGACAAATACCCATTCAGGTCACTAATAACATGTAATCTTATTTGCAGCCCTGCGTGCTTCATGTCACTTGTCGTGTCAGAACGTATTTTTTTTAGAACTGCATGATTTGTTCATTCCGTGTCCTGTGTAATCCGCATTTGGAAATTCGATGTCTTCAGCAGCTAAATTGAGCAAACCTGTTAAAATTGATCTTTTCGAAAAGGCATTTTTTTTTTTCTTTTAAAGACTTCGGATTCCCATCACCAGCCGGTGTGAGGACACTTTTTTTTGTCATGAAAATTGGCAACAGTTGCTTCCCTTTCCTTTTTCCCCTGGAGGATAAACCTGCTTACATCCTGAGACCACCTCCACCTAACCCATCCCAAACAACAACAGCTTGACATAGTCATGGTGCAGTTTAGTGATGGGGTCGATTGTTACCAGAAAATAAAAGGAAGGGATAGGATGTGAAAATGTGATATTGTACTGAGAAATCATTAAAATTGTAGGGAAGTTCAATAATAGAACAAATATATGGCATTTTTTTCTTTATTCATTCATGGGACGAGGGTGTCCCTGGCTAGGCAGTGTTTATTGCCCAGAGGGCAGTTCAGAGTCCATTACATTGCCATGGGTCTGGAATCACATGTAGCCCAGACCAGGTAAGGAAGGCAGTTTCCTTCCCTCAAGGACATTAGTGAACCAGATGGGGTTTTCCAACAATCAACAATGGGTTCATGGTCATCATAGAACATAGAACAGTACAGCACAGTACAGGCCCTTTGGCCCACGATGTTGTGCCGACCCTTTACCCTAAACCTAATGTCTATCTAACCTCCACCCCCTACCTTATACTATCATCCATATGCCTATCTAATAGCCACTTAAATGCCCCTAATGAGGCCGACTCCACTAGCCTCTCTGGCAATGCATTCCACGCCCCTACCACTCTCTCTGAGTAAAGAACCTGTCTCTGATGTCTCCCCTGTATCTACCTCCACTCACTTTAAAACTATGCCCCCTCTTAATAGCTACCTCCACCCGAGGAAAAACTCTCTGGCTGTCCACTCTATCTGTACCTCTGATAATTTTGTACATCTCTATCAAGTCACCTCTCATCCTTCGTCGTTCTAAAGAGAAAAGCCCGAGCTCACTCAGCCTTTCCTCGTAAGACCTTCCCTCCATTCCAGGCAACATCCTGGTAAATCTCCTCTGCACCTTTTCCAACATTTCCACATCTTTCCTGTACTGAGGCAACCAGAACTGGACACAATACTCCAGATGTGGCCGAACCAGGATTTTGTATTGCTGGATCATCACTTCACGGCTCTTGAGCTCAATCCCTCTATCAATGAAAGCTAACACACCATATGCCTTCTTAACAACTCTATCCACCTGGGTGTCAGCTTTCAGGGAACTGTGGACATGAACCCCACACTGCTCCTCCACATTGCCAAGAATCTTTCCGTTAACCCTGTATTCTGCTTTCAATTTTGTCCTTCCAAAATGAGTCACCTCACACTTTTTAGGGTTAAAGTCCATCTGCCACTTCTCAGCCCAGCTTCGCATCCTATCAATGTCCTTTTGTAACCGAGAACAGCCCTCCGCACTATCCACAACTCGACCCACCTTCGTATCGTCCGTGAATTTACTAATCCACCCTTCCACTCCTACATCCAAATCATTTACAAAAGTCACATATAGAAGAGGACCCAGAACAGATCCTTATGGTACACCACTTGTAACTGAGCACCATGTTGAATATTTTCCATCCTCTACCACCCTTTAGATTTAGAATTGGCTGACCCTTAGAAGACAATCCGCCACATTTCCCCGTATCCCATGCCTCCTTACTTTCTGCATGAGCCTACCATGGGGAACCTTATCAAATGCCTTACTTAAATCCATGTATACCATATCCACTGCTCTATCTTCATTCATGTGTTTGGTCATCTCTTCAAAGAATTCAGTAAGGTTTGTGAGGCATGATCTACTCCTCATAAATCCTATCTCTGAGTACTTTCCAATAATTTGCCCACCACTGAAGTAAGAGTCACTAGACTCTTAATTCCAGATATTTATTAGATTCAGATTCTACTATCTGCCATGGCAGGATTTGAACCCAGGTCTCCAGAACATTTTCCTGAGTCTCTGGATTAACATTCCAGCGATATTACCACTAGGCCATTGCCTCCCTATATCTTAATGCACAAAGCCTTTGGAATAAGGCATGATCTGGAGGTACAAATGAAGGTAAATGAATACGTTGTCATAGCCATTTTGCAAACATAGTTCCAAGGAGTTCCAAACTGGGAACTTCTCATTCAGGAATACTTCTTCTTTCAGAGGGATAGGAGAATGGAAAGGTATTAATAAGAAATGGAATGAGGACAGTTGAGAAATGTTGTAGGTTTGGATGATGTCAAGTTTATTTGGGCAAAGGTTAAAATTGGAGGAGTGGAGTGCAGACCCCAAACGGTAGCTGTTCTGTAGGAAAGGCTTTAATCAACAAATAATAGGAGCATGTAAAAAGAATATAGCAATAATTTTGGGTCCCTTTTAATCTTTGTGTTGATTGGGTTAATAAAATTGGAAAGGATAGCTACAACAGAAATTCAGAGTGCATCGGATATTTTCCGAGAGCAATATGTCATGGAGCAGGCTATGTTGGTTCTGGTAATGGGTAATGAGGCATGTTTAAGAAATGACTTCCAAGTGAAAGATCCCTCATGAAGTAGTGATCATAACATGATAGAATTGAACATTCAGTTCGAGAGTAAGAAAATCGGAAACAACTATGCTTAACTTAAAGGGAGTTACAATGAAATGATAGTTAGCCAAAGTGAACTGTGCAGTGGTAGACATTTTGAGGAGGTAATACATGACTCTCAGCAAGACCCAGTAAGGAGGAAAGATCCTAAGAGTGGAATAAACTAACCATGGCTAACCAAGGAAGGTAAAGAGAGAGGAAGCGTGTAAGGAGTCTAAAGCCAGTGTTTTTCCAGTCTTTGAGGTTAAATTTAACAATCCGGCAAAGGAGTGCTAAAAGATAGAAAAAGAAAGTAAACTGAAGGGAAAACTAGTGTGGTATATAAAAACTGACAATAAGAGTTAACAAGCATGGGGCTGGATGAACACAGCAGGTCAAGCAGCATCATAGGAGCAGGAAAACTTGACGTTTCGGGACAATAAGAGTTTCTTTCAATGTATAAAAAGGAAGAGTGAAGTCAATGTGAACATAGCACCCTTAGGAAATGAATCTGGGAAGACGGTTTTGGGGAACAAGGGAGTGACAGAGGAGTTTAGCAGATATTTTGCATCAGTCTTTTATGGTGGAACAAAATAAAGAATACGGGATAGAAATTGTGTGTTAGACAAAACAATGGGGCTTAAGGCAGTTATGTCCCCTAGCCCTGACGGCTTGCATCCTAGGATCCCAAAAGAGGTAGCTACAGAGATAGTGGTAGTTGTAATTTTCCAAAAGTCCTTGGGTCATGGAGAAGTATCAGATGATTGGATGACTGCTAATCTGACTGTAGGCAGATGGGATTTGTTTAGAATGGCATTATGGTCAGCAAAGACATGGTGGGCCAAAGGACCCGTTTCTGTGCTGAACTGTTCTATGTCCTATATGCTGATTAGCCTAATATCTATTGTAGGAAAGAATAGGAAACAATTTTGAAAAAGTAATAGCAGGACATTTGGAAAATTGTAATCTAATCAAAGCAGAATCAGCATTGCTTCATGAAAGAGAAATTATATCTGACAATTTTTTATTAGAATGGTTGAAACTTCCTCAAAATAGAAGGAGAGGAATCTGAAGAAGGGTCCTGACCCAAAACATCAGCTTTCCTGTTCCTCTGGTGCTGCCTAGCCTGCTGTGTTCATCCAGGTCTGCACATTGTTATCTCTGACTCCAGCATCTGCAGTTCTTGCTATCTCAGTGGACTTCCAAAGGATGTTTGACAAGGTACTTCACTAAAGGCCAAGTCTTAAGAGACCATGGTGTTGGAGGTGGCTTGTAGCCAGATTTACAGATGACACTGGCAGTTTGCAAGAAGGACACAGAGTTTACAGAGAGATATTGGTTTGTTAAGTGAGTGGGCAAAATGTTAACAAATGGAGTACAATGTGTGAAGTTGTTCATCTTGGAGTAGTGAACAAAAGAACAGTATGATCTTTAAATGGAGAAAAACTGCACAAATCTGCAGCACAAAGGGACTTGAGGGTACTTGTGCATAAAACACAAAATTAGCTCACAGATGCAGAATGTAATCTTGAAGGCTAATGGAATGTTGGCTGTTATTTCAAGAGGATTGGAGTATAAGAATGGGAAAATCTTACTGCAACTGTACAAATTGCTAATAACGTGAGAGACCGCATCTGGAGTATTTTGAACAAGTTGGTTCCCTTATTTAATGCAAGATGAATAATTTCATTGGAGGTAGTTGAGAGAAGGTTCATTTGGATGATCTCTGGTATGTAGGTATTGCCTTACAAGCAAAGACTAAACAGGGTGGGACTTTACTCCCTGGAGCTTAGAAGAATGTGAGGTAATCTCATCGAAATACATAAGATTCGTAAGGGATTTGACAGATTAAATGCAGAGAGGATTTTTTTCTCCTCATGGGAGAGTCTAGGACCAGAGGGTATCGTCTCGGAATAAAGAGATGCCATTTTAGACTGAGATGAGGAATTTCTTCTCTCCAAGGGTTGAGAATCTTTGGAAGTTCTTGCCATAAGGAATGTGGGGACAGATCTTGTATACATTTAAGGCTGAGATGGAATTGTGATCAGTAGGGAAATCAAGTGTTATGGGGAAAAGGCTGGAAAGTGGAGTTGAGAAATGTTGGATCAGCCATGATCCTATTGAATAGGATTCAGCTTGAGACTGAATAGGTTAAACAGTCTACTCCTGTTCTTATTTCTTATGGTCGTATGGTCTAATGAATATCCCTGTGTATCAAACAGCAGATATGACCAGAACCCATGTGAATCACAGCCATTAAAGCTCTGTTCTTCCTTTGGCCCAACAATACAGTCACTGACCTTCTGCCACCTTTTCAGTTCCTGACTGTTTCAACTGCTCAGAGCTACAGACTGCTGGAGAAATGTATTTGGTCTGGCAGCATCTGTGGGAAGAGAAATAGTTAATGACTAGAGTCCAGTATGCCTGTTCTTACAGAGCTAGAGAACGTCTTCAGAAGTGGCTTCTGAGATTTGAGCTCCAAGCCCAACTTCATTGAATAGCTCTAGGACTTAGCTTGAGTTCAAGACCAACTCTCACCTGCACCAGCCAACTCCCAGGACAGTCTGGACTTTGCTCACAGTCCCGTAGCTGCCTAAAATATAAAAAGTATTGGAACAGCATCTGCCCTGAATGTTACAATCCCCAGCTCACTACTCCTCCTCGGTTGCCAGTTACAGAGCGTACAGACATTCTTCACATGGAGAACATGTTAAACAAATAACTGAGGGGGAAGTGCGGTACCACTCCATCTGACTATACTTATAAACAGTGATAGTCAAACAGTAGAATTGACAAAGTGAAGTGAGAGTTCTCAGTATCGAGGCAGAATTTCACATTAAAGAGCCCTTTGCTGATGAATTGTTTGGGGGTGGGAGGAGGAATCTTCACGTAATGGAGTCATATTGGACAAATGAAGATGGCGTGAAGACCAATCATCTTGGCCCTAGAACATCACTGCATGGGTTCTTGATGTAGATATTTCTAATTGTCCTGTTCAGAGATGTTATTACACACTTGTGGAGCAGATGGAACTTGAACTCAGTTCTCCTGATAGGAACAGAGGGACACTACCACTATGTTGTAAGACCCATAAGTTTCACGGTAGGTATTTTTCATCAACCTGTTCAGGGATGTTATGTTACATCTGTGCAGCAAGTGGGACTTGAACGCTGTTCTCCTAGCTCAGAGTTAAAGACACTACCACTGTGCTAGAAGAGCCCTAATATTTCCTCAGGGTAGTGTCCTAAGGTCAACCATTTTCAGCTGCCTCATAAATGGCCTTATCATCATAATAAGATCAGACGTGGGAAAGCTTGTTAATGATTGCATATTATTCAGCACAATTTGCAACACCTTAGATGCTGAAGCAGTCTATACCTTGTGCAGCAATACAAGAACAACATTCGGACTTGCACCAGTAACTAGCAAGAAATGTGTACCGTACAAGTGCCAAGCAATGAACGTCTTCAATGACAGGATCTAACCACCTTCCCATGATATTCAACAGCATTACTGTTGCTGAATTCCCCCACTATCAAAATCCTGGGGATTACCACTGGCAAGAAACTTCCCTAGACCAGACAAATAGACATTGTGGCTAAAAATGTTGATCAGAGCCTGAGAATTGTGTTGAGTAACTCTCCTAATTCCCTAAAACCTGTCCACCATCTACAAAGCCCAAGTCAGGAGTTTGGTGAAATACTGTTCACTTGCTTGGATGAGAACAGCTTCGACAACAGTCAAGCTCAACACCATCCAGCTCAAAATATAAACCAAAAGAACTGTGGGTGCTGTAAGTCAGGAATAAAAACGGAAGTTGCTGGTAAAGCTCAGCAGGTCAGGCAGCATCTGTGAAGAAAAAAATCAGCGTGAATGTTTCAGGTCCAGTGAGCTGAAGGTTCTGAGGAAGAGTCCCTAGATCCGGAACGATTCCTCTGTTTTTTTTCCTTCTTCACAGATGCTGCCAGATCTGCTGAGCTTTTCCAGCAACTTCTGTTTTTGTACCATCCAGGACAAGGCAGCCTGCTTGACTGACATCCCAACCACCACAATCGGCATTCAGTCCCTCCACTACTCATGTGCTGTATCGAGTGTTTTATCATCTACAAGAGGCACTGTGGGAACTCGACATGACTATTTTGACAGCGCTGTTTGTGTACATAATATCTTGCTACTTAGATGAACAAAAGCTGCAGAGGCATCACTACCCTCAAGTTCACCTTTAGGTCAAACACCCTCCTGTCTTGACGATATTACAAGGTGTAGAGCTGAATGAACACAGCAGGCCAGGCAGCATCGGAGGAGCAGGAAAGCTGACGTTTCGGGTCTGGACCCTTCTTCAGAAATGGGGGAGGGGAAGGGGACTGAAATAAATAGAGAGAAGGGGAGGCGATGATGGAAGGTGGATAAAGGACCAGATAGGTAGAAAGAAGACAGACAGGTTGAGGAGGCGGGGATGGAACCAGTGCAAGTGAGTGTAGGTAGCAAGTTGGGATAGGGGTTGGTCAGTTGAGGGAAGACAGACAGGTCAAGAAGGCAGGGATGAGGCTGGTAAGTAGGAAAGGGGGGTGGGGCTTGGTCAGTGAGGTGATGATATCACTGTTCCTTCATTGTCACTGAAATAAAACCCTGGAATTTCCTGCCTAACCGCACTGTCTGCATTTACTCAACTGCAAAGTTTTAGGACGGTGGCTCATTACTATCTTCAGAACAATTCGAGATGGGCAATGAATGCTGTTCTAGCTAGCAACACTTGCATCACAAAGGTGAATGAATAAATGTGTGACTTTTGAAATGCCTGTGGGATGAGTTACAGATGGTCAAATTTACTGGCATCTGCAATCTGTAGTAAAAAGTTAACATGCAATAGCTCAACCTGTCTCATGGATTTTTAAAAAATTAAACATTTGATGGAGGCACAGCCTGAAATTTTGTTTTAATTTTTTTTGTAAAATCTGTCTGTCCAGTTATTGATACTAGAGGTTGCAAGTATTGGAGCACCCTTTTAGCCATGATTTAGCCTGTTTCTCACACGTAGCTTTGTGACTTTTTTTTAGCCAGTATAAATAACCGCTGCCTTAAACTGTTCGTTGCTCGATATAACTGCAACCTTGTAACTTTCATATGGCTTGAAACAGATAAATTGCATCTCTTTTCAGAGTGGAACTGTTAAAAGCAGCCTTTACTTTGTTACAATTGTAAATTAATGATGTAGCTGCTTTTGAACGCACGTAGGGTCATTTAAATAAGTGAATTTTGTCTGTATGACGGAGACAAATGTATCTCTAGTTACTCTTTCTGGATACTGGTCTAAATGGTTAATAGTCTATGGAAGCCAATGATAATTATGTCATGCCTGCCCTGTACATGTCTTTCTGATTTCTGCAATAATAAAGAAATCCTGCCAACTACCATTTATCAAGGTCAGCAAGAGCTTTAATGTTTGATTTTATCCTCTTCTGTTAAGTCGCACTATTTTGTTTAATGTAGTAACATTATTGAAATTTTTGCTTTGTACTTTGGATGCAATTGTGAAGAGGAGTTTGGATTAACTCTAGCTTTGAATTGCTCCTTTTTGTTTGAGATGGAATAGTAAGTACTGGATATACAATGAATCAGCCTCCATAAGGACACAACAGGTTATGAGGGTAAAACGGAGTGGAAAGCAGAAATTACATTTATTTTAGAGGGTGGGGAGACCAGAAATTACCTGTGTCCCCGAAGGAGTTTGTGTATTAAATGATTTTAAACTGTTCAGTCAATCCATTATGTGACATGAAAGATCATCTATGAGTTCTCATGTACATATTGAAAGTGCAGCAGGATACTATATGCAACTAGAGGTGGGAATAACCAGGTGGAACTTACACATAAAAAGGTTAAAAAAATTAATGAAAAAATCTAATGTGCACCAAATAAATTAAACAATGCCACTGAAGTACAGTAGAGTTGCTAACAGCAAAAAGAGATGAAGAACAGGCCTGCAACTTGAGCTCAGACGCTGGCTGATGCTGTGCTGTGATAAAAAGCCTCATAATACAGCTGAATAAGTATCTGGTTAACAAGGTGTAGAGTTGGATGAACACAGCAGGCCAAGCAGCATCGCAGGAGCAGGAAAGCTGACGTTTCGGGCCTAGACCCTTCAGAAAACATTTTCTGAAGAAGGGTCTA
>JAHRHZ010000065.1:12620366-12669425 GCA_024137785.1 Ginglymostoma cirratum
TCTGAAGAAGGGTCTAGGCCCGAAACGTCAGCGTTCCTGCTCCTCTGCTGCTTGGCCTGCTGTGTTCATCCAACTCTACACCTTGTTATCTCAGATTCTCCAGCATCTGCAGTTCCTACTATCTCTAAGTATCTGGTTAGACTGCCTGTGAGCAGTTCTGGGAACCAGACCCTAAGAAGTAAACATTGTCCTGGAGGGAGTTCGGTTAAGGTTTATTGGAATGTGAGTTGGACTTTAATGGCCTCCTGTCATGCCTGTGCTCCTATGCAATCTAAATTTAGCCCTCCCTTCACTCTGGAGGACTTGTGTCTTGATGTTTCGGTCAGAGACTCTGGTAAGAGCACAGCACATGAGTGCATTTGTTTTCCATTTTGGCTGATCACTTAGGATGTAAAGTTGCGCAAAATCCTTTAATGCGACAGCTGTTCAGTTTAAGTCTGCAGTAAGGATGTAGTCCTTCACAAACAAACATTTGCAGTGAGTTATTGAAATTCATTTTCTCTTCCTGCAAGATAATCATCAAGCTTAGATAATGTATCTGCTTGGAGAGAGGTTATGCATGAGATATTTAATTTTTCCACGTGGCTCGAATTTTTATTTCAGAGTAGGTGATTGCTAATCTCAAATCTTTAGTTACAGAAATAATTATTTTTTTTCTTGTAGCTATTTAAATAATGGTTGAAGTTATCCATCAGGAAATTGTTACAGAGCTGCCACTCATTCTTCACGTGGAAATACATTAATGAATAAACATCAAGTTAGGAGTCTCTAATGTTACCTTAAATTTCTGTCAAGCTGTGTTTAATGCACAGGTGTAATTTTTGAATGATTACAGTAAGTTATTAATGATGGAGATTTTCAAGGAGACTAGGTTCAATATATTGCTGGGCTCAGAATTAAAATGCAGAAACTAACATGAAGTTCTTAATCTGCAATTTAAGAAAGTATGTGTTTCCCCATGTTGAGAATTTGTTGTCAGCCGCATTGTGCATTAATTCTTATTGCATTTTGTTTTTAAATATCATCAAGAATTCTGATTTTAGTGAGACTGTAAAATTCACTCTCTGAAGATAATTCATTGGAACAGCAATTTCTTCAGAAAGTAGGCGGCCTGAAGGTTGTGCAAATGGTTGCTGTGACAACAGCATGTCCTAGGTCCTGCATTTTATGTAAATACAAATGCAAGAGCACGTATTTTTTTTTTAAACTGCACACAGAAGAAGCTCTGTGTGTAATAGCATAGTACAGTAATGATGTTTAAATGCATTCGGTGAGGCTGTCTCCAGTGATCCAGGAAATTAATGTTTGCTTGAAATTCATGGTGATGCTATGTATTAAAAGTGTAGAGTAAGGAAAGTGAAACAGTTTGAGATTGGGTAATATGTAAATCTGCATGTAGATATAATTGTGTTTAGAAATAGTAGCAATGAGAAAGCATTTGTACCCACATCATACAGGAGTCTCAGAAGTCTGAGGTTCAGTATTATCATTCTCATTGTATAGAATTTGAACTGCAGCAATCTGGAAACCAGACATTTTAGGTGGGCTATGGGCATTACTTATGTTGCTGAAAATTTTCTGTCATTCCAATTAATATAGCTTGAGTTTGGATAGTTTGTGTGGCAGAGATGGAATTTCAGATATGCTTGTTTTTCCGCTTGTGGAGTAGTTAGTTGTAGTCTGTGCACGTCGATCCTTTGTATAATTCAACTGAGTCAGGCATTGACAGTGTCAAGAACATTCTTGAACAGCTAAACACTTTGAAACAGGCTGAGCAAAAGACTGCTGAACCATATTGAATAGGATTTTTCTCTTCAATTGTAGTCTTGTAGTGCACCCCTATTTGTGCGTCTGCTGAAGTTTAACTCTTCAAATGCTTACTCTCTTTCATCTTCTAAGTATACTTTCTTTTCTGTGTAGACAGGCAACACAGGCATAGTGCATGAGTAGCTTTACAACTGATTACTGTTTGGTGCCTTGAGGCTCATTACCTTTTGGATAACTGTCTGCATAACTTGGAGGAAACAAAGCTACTGGTGTACAAGAAATTTCAAATTAACTATGCCACTAAAATTATAAAAGCGAAATACTGGAAATCTGAAACAAACAGAGAATGGAGGAGAAACTTAGGTCTGGCAGCAGCATCTTGAGTTTGATATGACTCTTGTCCAGAACTCATGTTTTACCAAACTCTAAATGTTAACTTTGCCTTCTGTCCACAGATGCTGCCAGACCTGCCGAAATTCTCCAATATTCTGCATTCCATTTAATCATTCACATTCTGGCTTGAAAAGTAACAATGACCAGGTTACATCTCTCTCCACTGAGCATGCAGAATGGTATTGTTACTTCTCTGCATGCCTACTATTTAATAGTCAAGGCAGTTGGCCCATCCATTGGTTCAAGATCTAGTAACAGTTGTCAGGATTAAGTTCCCTCTATGCAGTCTGGCTGCCATTCAAGTTTCCAGCAACTGCATGTGGAATTTCCCAGCACAGTTTCTATGGTGCCACGTCTCTCAGCGTGTCAGTACACCTTTTGAGAGATTCTCATGATGTATATCGTTCATTATGGTATGTAATCTGAATGCTTAAAGATCTCCATTCATCATTCCCTGGATCACTCGAAGCACGGCACCCTCTTGGAAACATGCTCCTCTGTTGTAACGTTACTCTTTATTAGCTCAGATGTGTAAGTGCTCGAGAAATGTCATGTTTGTGCATAAGTTCGTTGAAATAAACATCGGGGGTTTTCAGCACCATTTAATCCGCACCAGATCTTATTTATGTTACAGAAGGTAACTTAAGCATTTTTGCGTCATGGAAAATACCTTGGTGGAGGCAAGCTTGTACCCATTATGGGGGCCTCCCAGCCCAATTCCATTGTGGGGTGTGGTGGATATTAAATTCACGCAACATGAGTGTTTTGTTGTATATAAATGAATGAGAGCTGTTGCAAATCATAATCTGATGTAGGGAATAGAACAAATCTCCAATTTTTTAAAATTTAAACTGACCTTTGCTTTGTTTTCAAAATAGCAGAGTTTATGTTGAAATCTTGCTTAGTCGTGAATGCCTTGTGAACAAATGATTGGATATGTTGCTGAAATTCAGTGCAAACAGGCAAAAAAAACTACATTGCTGAGGTTGCTTTAAATCTATTTGTACATCATATATTACTCAAATTTGAAATAAGAAATTAAATCAAGGATTTGGACCAAGAGATTTGTGTTCTGTACCTACTTTAATACCTTAACTTGCTTGGAAAAAAGTAACAAAGTATGACACAAAATGGTGGAATGGCAGCACTAGTCACAAACCAAAAAATGTTTAAAGTGAAATGTTTGATGCTTGAAATAGCCAACTTAGACATACACCCTAGAACAAAGTTTGAAAATTGTGGTTGCAGCTTATTAACACACGTTTGTTTTCATCCTGCCTCCATTGTACAACTCTTATCTCAATGCTGACTTGGCTATCACCTTTCCTATGCTGCTGTGCAAACAGGTCAAGGGACACATGTTTTGCTGGTCCGAAAGATTCAGCAAATAAGCAGCGGCGTCAGCTAAATTGTACTTTGACAGATTTAAGCTTGCAGCGTCTTGGGTATTTGCCACTAGTAATCATTTCAGTATTTAAAACTACAGAACAAGGCTAAAAGTTATCCATAACTTCAAAGAAATGATAGAATAGTTGTAGCAAAAAGAAGGCTATTTTGTTTGTCTGTACTAGCTTTCTGCAAGAGCAACTCACCTTGCCCCACGCCTGCATTTGTTCCATAGGGTGGAAATTTGTTCTTTTAGATAACTGACCATTTTCTTTTTGAAAGCCATCGTTGATTCTGCCTCAGTCACAGATTTGTGTAGATTCTAGATATTGACCACGTTCTTCATAAAAACATTTTCCTCATGTCGTCATGGTTGTTTCCCTTGCCAATCAAAAAGCTTTAATCACATGATACTGGACTAAATTTTATTCCTACATACATTTCTACACAAATAGGATATCTTGCATCACTATCTAAATACTTTTAAAATTCTTTTAGAGAGTGAAAACTTTACTGTGGTTATTCTAAATTCTTACATGCATTTATGTTGTGGATGCAGGTTGCAGTTTAATATTATCCAAAAAATTCTTCTCCCCACTAACCTCCTATCCATATGAACTTCAGTACCAACAATGAAAGGCCAGCTCATCTTGTTGTTACTTTGCAGCATCCCAAAATGACGACTGTTTCAGAGTTGGAAGAGGTAATTCAGCAGCTTCGGCAGCAGCTGCAGGAATCGGAAAGTGAGAGGATGAAGGCAGCTCAATACGGGCTAGAGCTGCTGAAAAATGAAGCTGAACTGGACAACAAATTGACAGAAATAACAAATGAATTTGCTACTGTCCGAGAGGTAAGTGTATAGAAATTGCTTTACACAATAAACCACTAATTGAATGGGGATGTGATTCTTGAAATGCAGCAATAGTATTGTGTAACTTCAAGCTTATTTCTATCAAGAAAGCATTTTCTCCTGGTTACATATCCACAACCTGATTTGGACCAATGCTACTTGAAGAAATAACTGGAAAAGAAGAACATCTTATTGTTTTTGTCACCTATTTTCCCTGTCTTCTTCACTTACCCACCTTTGAATTGTATAATGTGAGACTGCTTTAAAATGTTCTTCTAACTGAATTTTGATAAATTATTCTTAAGAGGGGGAAATTAATGAAAGTTGTTAGTACGTATACCTCTGGAACATTGCATTGATCTATTGTCAAAACATCAATTTGTTTTTATGGAATAATAAGACCATATTTTCTCATTTTTAATTTTCTTGTGATATTTTAAATAGCACTTGGAACAGGAAAAATATTCACTACAAAGAGAGGTGGAACTCAAGAATCGTATGTTGGACAGTATGAGTTCAGATATTGAGAGCATCAAACAGCAACATAAAACTCAGCTGAACCAACAACTGGAACAGCTAGAGAGAGTTCATACTCGTGAAATTAATGAACTGAAGAGCAAGGTATGCCATAATTCTAACAAACAATGAAAAAGTTGACTCCACTGAAGAATTGTCAACCTGAAATTTTAATACACTCCATAGATAACTGCCTGATCTGATTGAGTTTTTTTTCTCCATGTTTTGTTCTGATTTACAGCATCTACAGTATTTTGCTTTTATAGTAGCTGGATTATTCCTTTTTATAGCAGCTGGATTATTCTTTTGACATGACTTTTCAGACATCTTTTAGGACTTGTTAAAACAAAAGCATGGAACACAGTCAAATACTTGAGTGATACTGAAAGCCTTGCTTACCTCTTGGTTTCACAACTGGGTCTGCTGCAAAAGTAGTTGGCTACATAATATTGAAAAGGCAAGTTTCAACTTCTTAAATAAAGAGCATCTAAGATGTTACTAAAATTAAGTCCAGTTTTGGGAATCTTGATCTTTCTAACATTTCAGTCCTTAATTCTTGAAATCAGGTTTTTTATTTCAAAAATATTTATATGTGAAATACACACGGGTCTATGTGACTAAGAGGTAAAGAAGTTTTTTTAAGGTCAGCTAAATATTGGAAGGTGCATGTAACTTGCTCCAGGGGTAATAGGCTACTTAATTTACACCCTGCCCAATTCAAATTTGACGGGAGGATCAAGGAAGAGGCTGGTCCACTAGTTTTGTTTTAAGACTATGGTTGGAAAGGAGGGCCTTTGATAGGGCAATAGTGCAACAGATTAAGAACAATCTCAGTTATGTCTCTTTAGGAGGTTAATATCATTTGAGATTCTTCCAATTATGACAGAGTAGCTGCTAGGAAGAAGAGATGCCTGAGAGAGTTATACAAAATAATCATGATTCTGGAAGTGGGGTATTTTATAATGAAATACTTTGAGCGACTAGGATACTTTGATTTTTAAATGAAATTGCACTGTTCCATTTCCCATGATGGTAAAATGTGATCAACTAGTTTGCTTCCATTTCATAATTTTAAATTACCAGAATGATCCTTGAATAGGGTGCATAACACTTTTTTAACGGCTTTCTCATCTATGTATCTTGGTTTATTACTAGTTGGAAAAGCTGAAATCTGAGCTAGACGAAGCACAGCTCTGTGAGAAGCAGTTGAAACATAAACTGGATCGACAGAGTGAATTACTGAATGCGAAGAGTGAAGAATTGAGGAACTTATCTGAGCGTGCACAGGAAACAATGTCATCTGAGGTGATGAGCCTTCAAATGGAGAACATTGAACTTGAAACTGCAAAGGTATAGAATTGGCATTTTCTTTCATTTTAAGTACTTATTTTATTGTCACTTGTCTAGTTCACATGTAAACATTTTATGGTGGTTTTCCTAATTGTCATGGCTACCTAAAGGACTTTACCATAGATTGAACAGCGGATCATTCCTGTTCTCACTCTTGCCACATCTAATGTGCCTGACTGGCAGAAATTGTATCCATTTCTGTTAGTACAAATGGTGCATGATGATCTAAAATCTACATAATTGTAGACCATCCATGTCTACAGCTGCAGAAAAACTTTCTACACGTGTTTTTACAAGTAAAGAATAAAAGTAGGCCATTCAGTCCTTCGAGCCAGCTGTGCCATTCGGTAATATAAGGCTTGGACTGACTAAAATCTCAAATTCGCACCCATTTCAGGAAGAGAGTTCAAAAAATGTTGACGCTTCAGCAGGGGGTTTAAAAAGAACTCCTCTCTGTTTGTTTAAATAGGTGTCCACTAATTAAAAATTAGGGATCTCTAGCTTTAAATTTTCCCATAAGAGGAAACTTTCACAATTATTTTATCAAGATCCTCAGAATCTTATTCATTTCAAAAAAAAGGCAGCTCTTGCTTTCCAAATGCCAGATACAAGCCTGCCTATCCAACCTTTTCTTCATAAGACAACCCCCTCCCCTGCAAAAAAAATCCAGGCATTAGTCTAGTAAATCTCCTGATTAGCTTCCAACTCATTACACCCTTACTTAAATTTATGCACAGTACTCCAGAGATGATCTTAACAGTATAACTGACGTATTACCTCCTTATTTTGTATTCAGTTCCCTATTTGGTTTCTTAATTACTTGTACCTGCATAATGATCCTTGGCTTATATACATGAATACCCAGCTCTTTCTTCATCAGAGTCCTGAAATCTCTCTCCATTTGGATAATATGCTACCTGTTATTCTTTCTGCTGAAATGGACAATTTCTGTTCCATGTTGTAGTAAATGAAATACAACACATGCCTACTCGCTTAACCTTGTGTTCACTCAAAACTTACCTTTGCGTCATCAGCAAATTTGGAAATCATACCTTGCACCCCTTCTTCAAACTCATAAATTATGAAAAGTTGATGTATTAGCTTCAATCCCTTTACTCCTTCTATTCACAAATGTATTCTTGCCATGTATTTGGGAGTGTTAATACTTAATTTGAATTAGAGCAATAATGGGGAAGACTTTTTTTCTTTTAAAGATTTCAAATTTTACAACACTTTTAAACTGATGATGACTGTAAATTAATACAACTTACCTACTAAAAATGCACAGTTTTGCATAATATTCAAGGAAACAGAGATAAATCTATTTGGCAGTTCAGTCCAGAATGTCCCAGCTTTAATCCCTAGCTGATAAGTTAGCTTTCTCAGTTAGATAGTGATGGGGAGACTGCATTTAACTTTAGTGCTTCTGATTAGGGCATTTACAAAGTCAGATTGGCATTTGTTGTATGCAGAAAGTGTCCATCTGTGAATATTCACACATGACAAAGACAATGTTGTCGAGGAGAATACGGAGATGCAGGCTATTAGACTAGACGGGATTGAGGTTCATAAGGAGGAGGTGTTAGCAATCCTGGAAAGTCTGAGAATAGATAAGTCCTCTGGGCAAAATGGGATCTATCCTAGGATTCTCTGGGAAGCTAGGGAGGAGATTGCAGAGCCTTTGGCTTTGATCTTTATGTCGTCATTGTCTAGAGGAATAGTGCCAGAAGACTGGAGGATAGCAAATGTCGTCCCCTTGTTCAAGAAGGGGAGTAGAGATAACCCTGGTAATTATAGACCAATGAGCCTTACTTCGGTTGTGGGTAAAGTGTTGGAAAGGATTATAAGAGATAGGATTTATAATCATCTAGAAAGGAATAATTTGATTAGGGATAGTCAACACAGTTTTGTCAAGGGTAGATTGTGCCTCACAAACCTTATTGAGTTCTTTGAGAAGGTGACGAAACAGGTGGATGAGGGTAAAGCGGTTGATGTGGTGTATATGGATTTCAGTAAAGTGTTTGATAAGGTTCCCCACGGTAGGCTATTGCAGAAAATTCGGAGGCATGGGATTGAGGGTGATTTAGCGGTTTGCATCAGAAATTGGCTAGCTGGAAGAAGACAGAGGGTGGTGGTTGATGGGAAATGTTCATCCTGGTGTTCAGTTACTAGTGGTGTACCGCAAGGATCTGTTTTGGGGCCACTGCTGTTTGTCATTTTTATAAATGACCTGGATGAGGGCGTAGAAGGATGGGTTAGTAAATTTGCGGATGACACTAAAGTCGGTGGAGTTGTGGATAGTGCGGAAGGATGTTGCAGGTTACAGAGGGACGTAGATAAGCTGCAGAGCTGGGCTGAGAGGTGGCAAATGGAGTTTAATGTGGAAAAGTGTGAGGTGATTCACTTTGGAAGGAGTAACAGGAATACAGAGTACTGGGCTAATGGTAAGATTCTTGGTAGTGTGGATGAGCAGAGAGATCCCGGTGTCCGTGTGCATAGATCCCTGAAAGTTGCCACCCGGGTTGATAGGGTTGTTAAGCAGGCGTACAGTGTGTTAGGTTTTATTGGTAGAGGGATTGAGTTTCGGAGCCGTGATGTCATGTTGCAGCTGTACAAAGCTCTGGTGCGGCCGCACTTGGAGTATTGCGTACAGTTCTGGTCATCGCATTATAAGAAGGATCTGGAAGCATTGGAAAGGGTGCAGAGGAGATTTACCAGGATGTTGCCTGGTATGGAGGGAAGGTTTTATGAGGAAAGGCTGAGGGACTTGAGGCTGTTTTCGTTAGAGAGAAGGAGGTTAAGAGGTGACTTAATAGAGACGTCCAAGATGATCAGAGGATTAGATAGGGTGGACAGTGAGAGCCTTTTTCCTTGGATGGTGATGGCTAGCACGAGGGGAAATAGCTTTAAATTGAGGGGTGATAGATATAGGACAGATGTCAGAGGTAGATTCTTTACTCAGAGTAGTAAGGGCATGGGATGCCTTGCCTGCAGCAGTAGTAGACTCGCCAACTTTAAGGGCATTTAAATGGTTGTTGGATAAACATATGGATGATAATGGAATAGTGTAGGTTAGATGGGCTTCAGATTGGTTTCACAGGTCAGCGCAACATCAAGGGCCGAAGGGCCTGTACTGCGCTGTAATGTTCTATGTTCTATCAGGTGGGATATGATGGGGCTCAGTTGTGGGAAATGGTTTGCATCACTGTCAAATCTTGCATAGGTTGAAGGCCTAATCTAATGATGTACTGGAAGCTTACCACAACAAATGTTGACTACTTTCTGGGTGGAGTTTAAAGAGGAGGGTAGAAAAAGTCCAACAAAACAGAGGAGATTATTGTTTAGCATTACAATATTTTAAACTGTGAATGAGCATATCAAGTAGTTTCCATCATTATTGTATTAAATTGAAACCATGTTGTTTGGAAGATTTATTTTCCCTCCAAAAGGTTTTAATGTGTTTATAGCTTTTTTTAATCTCCATGTTAAAGTTTGAATTTGACCTTCCAAATCTCTTAATTGTGCAACTGACTGCTCTCTAACCCACCCTATGAGAAGCGCATGATATGTGTTTAACATCCACTAATAAAAACAAAGTTTATACTATTCTTGATGCAACCTGCATTGTACCATTGTTAAACAGTGTTCTGCAATTTACTTTTTTGGCTCTAAATCCCAGTTTAAATTACTGTTGTAAAATTCTGACTTCTGACAAGACATTATCTCTCATTCAGGGGAAACTGCAAGAAGACCTTAATGAAATGATGTACCATCAGGAGCAGTTGGAACTAGCTAATAATAAGCTTCAACGCCAGGTCGAACGACTTCAAGAGGAGAAGGAGGAGCAAGAGAAAGAGACCGTATCATATTGCAATGCATTGGAGGTGGCCACATTTATTTGCGTTTCCAAAACTGAGTATACTTCTAGACTGAAAGACATTGAAATTGGAATGATTCCAAAACTGGCTGTAATCCAATCTCTGACACACTGTTAACACTGTGTGTAACCCAACTAAATTGCTGATGTCTAATTAATGCAAAAGTTAAGCAGTCTGACCTGGGGTCTTTTTCATAGGTTCACTAATTCAGGTTTACATTGAAGGCACTGAATATGTCACAGACAGCTGTTCTAAGCCAAAAGTGTTTCATTTTATCAGCAAATGAATCATAATTTAAAGTATATATACAGAAGAGATGCTCATAACGAAGCATGGAAAGTAAGAGGATTTCTCAATCTAGTTTCAAGTTGCAGTGAGTTCTTGTGTGCAATCTCATTGGTTTATTATATACTATTTGAAGCTGATAGCTGCTCACCATAATATATTTGCCAGATCTGACCTGGCAACTGCAGTTATAGTCTGTTTCACTGAATTCTACCCTACTTTGTGGGGTGACCTTGTGTGAGGTGGCGTGGAATTTGATCTTTTTTCTGGTCATTTGCCGATTAGACAGTTTTAGTATGGGTAGATGCAAATAGTATAATTGCATTTGTCCTTGTAGAAGACCTTGAATAGCACCATCCCTTCTTGAACTCTCTATCAATTCTAAATTGTTTTTGTTCCTTTTGAGCCAATCAAGCAGATTCTTTTATATCAAAGATGCATTATGTTGAAAAATCTTAAAGAACTTAATCTATAGGAAAAGTATTATACGCACTCTTCTTGGTTGAAATGCTGTGAAATCTGTGTTTTCACTCAAGGCCCCTTTGATTTCCGTCGTAATGTGGAAGGAGGGTTTTGAATGTGTTGAACCTCTGAACCATAAATTATCTTGGATTACATGTGAACGGGTGCTTGTTGGAATTTTTTTTACAGCATACAGGTGTTTTTAATTTACCTCTTAAATCTAGCAACTAAATTTAACATACATAATACTGGAGTGGCTAATAACAGTTTGTTTTCAGTGGACAAGAACATGTTCATCTTTTTTCTACAAAGTAACTAACAACAACAATGATGTCAGTAATCTGAGGCTTGTCACAATCTTCTTTAATGTTTTCTTTTATTCTTCATAAATTAAAGATCCCTGTTTTAAGCTTTTTGTACCTTTGTAAGATTATTGTCAGTCATTGAAAGAGGCATGACTTGGCTAAACTGTGTAGAATTATTCCTCTTGATGATCTTGATTAATATAGCTAAATTAGTAGAAGTATTGGGCGGATAAGATTATCATTGATTCCTGGGCAATTCAGAATTTTTGTAGTTGATTTTAAATTTCTTAAATGCAGAAAGCACGAGTGGCTAACCAGGATCTCCAGATCCAATTGGATCAGGCATTACAGGAAGCTCGTGACCCCAACAGTAAAGGAAACTCACTGTTTTCTGAGGTAGTGTATTTTGTATATTGTGATTGTGAACAGCTTTTTAACTATTTGTAAATGTTTCCTCCATATGAACCAGATAGTATAGACCCAGCGTAAAAATCATTATGTTCTGCAGTCAATGTTATGTTGAATTTCTATTAATCTATGCGTACATTCGTTTGCAGTATGTCATTCCCTTGCCTGGAAGCTCGGTAGACAACCTCCTTTCAAGCTTTTAGCAGTTCTGCTCATCTCAGAACACAACTGAAAATGTTTTGAATTACATAGAAATAAATTGTGCATACTTAAATGATGTTAAATTAGTTGGGAGAGCAGGCTGAACTGTTACGCAGACAATTGAAATACAGAATGTTCTGAAAAGATTCTCAACTAAGCATAGTTTTCTTTCTGTTTTAGGTGGAAGATCGTAGGGCAATGATGGAGCGACAGCTTATCGGATTGCGAGTCCAGTACCAGTCGCTGCAGAAACAGCACGCATTCTCCCGTCAACAACTTCACCGAATGAAGGTGCTGTTTCCATAAGGCATTTTTGGAGCCTCGTGGTTCCCTGTATCTGTTATGTATAACTATATATGTATGTTATAAATTATATTATGTACATTGATTATTTTTAATATCTATTATATGTCAGCTGAGTTTAATGAAATGCTTCCTGAATCATGGATATAAGCTGATGTGTTGCAATTTATGTTTCTGCAAGTCATTCTGGTCCATGTTAGCAAATATTACTTTTATGAAGATAACATTCATGTGTTCATGAGTCTGTCAGATAAAGTACAACATTTTGGAAAATGCTTTCTATCCTTACTAAGTACAGAACTAAGATACTTTGGACTGCTACATCACGTGTTTTAGGGAAGGCCTATCAAATTAATTGCATCTCAAGCATTTAACTGGACCATATCAGGCCTGCCCTAGCTCTTCTGAACAACAGCATCACTAGAGAGGGAGCGGTTTTTGGTGGTACTACATCTGCTTGAGGGCTAGGATAGTTTGCTCAATAAATAAATGGTTAGCAACAGTATTTGGGGTGCTTTAATTTGTTCCTAGAAATACTAGCTTCACACCATTTTTCTGTCTCCGGCAAGGGTGAAAGGCTTAAAGCTTCACAGATCTCCAATAGCATATGCTTTGCTTTGCTTTCAATCTTGGATTAGTTTTTGAATAAAAGTATTAATGCAACAATTGCAATAAGTCCTGAAAGGCTTAATGTCTACCTGGCTGTAATATAACTTTGTATTTTTATTACTAGGTGCAGATAGCTACAATGTTACAAATAAAGGGTTTGCAGTCTGATCCTGGACAACTTGAACGCCTGCAATCAATGCTTGCGCAAAAGAACAATGAAATTCAAGCTCTGGTGGTCAAACTGCGACGTTTGGAGAAAATGGAGGTAAATAACACTAAATTCCGTGTAGTAGGAGCTTAGGCGTCCCCTTTCACGGTGGCTCAGTGGTTAGCACTGCTGCCTCACAATGCCAGGGAGTCTGCTCGATTCCTCCCTCGGGTGACTGTCAGTGTGCAGTTTGCACATTCTCCCCGTGTCTGCGTGGGTTTCTTCTGGGTGCTCCGGTTTCCTCCTGAAGTCCAAAGGTGTGTAGGCTGGATGGATTGGCCATGCTAAATTGCCCGTAGTGTCCAGGGATGTGTAGATTAGGTGGGTTATAGGGGGATGAGTCTGGGTGGGATGCTCTGAGGATTGGTGTGGACTTGTTGGGCCGAAGGGCCTGTTTCCACACTGTAGGGATTCTATGATTCACTGTTTCTCCTGTAAGACAAATTAATAGTCAGATGTTTCAAATGGGCGGAAGAGGTACCAGTTGGACGATTAGGTGAATTGTCTGTACTCGTTCACCATTCAACCGTAGTAGTAATTTAAGGACAATGTAAATGATCGGTCAAAATAGCACCGGCACAGTAGTTGGTGTTTGGGCTCACCTGAGCCTGTCTGCTCCAGGCCAGCGGCATCATTTTCTCCACATAGTTTTCGTTTTTCTTTCTCTTTCTTCAGCCATGCTTTTTTGAGATTTTCACAACTTGTTGTCAAAATTATTAAGGGACAGAATATTTTCTTCCTTTTCCCCAGCTGGGAAAATTAGTAGTTCGATGTATCCCTGTAGTTTGCTAAAGGAGTTTTGACTTTTGCTTTGAATGAAAACACTTACTGACATTGGTAGTTCAATTGAGATTGTGAATTTCTCAGTACATATCCCATGACAATGGTTATCCAAATTATACAACTTCAATGTCCTCTTCAATATGATCTAGATTCACCTGTTGTCTTTACTTCTCTTTTAGATGAATTATGATGCTGGGGATAATCCTAATGGTGTTGATGCTTCAGATTTTGGAGATGGACAGTACTATGTTGAATTGCTAAAACTGCAAATTGACAATGCCAAGTATGTATCAGATTAAATCG
The DNA here is from genome assembly GCA_024137785.1 of Ginglymostoma cirratum. Classification (NCBI taxonomy): domain Eukaryota; kingdom Metazoa; phylum Chordata; class Chondrichthyes; order Orectolobiformes; family Ginglymostomatidae; genus Ginglymostoma; species Ginglymostoma cirratum. Next base: position 12,634,374 of record JAHRHZ010000065.1, read on the forward strand.
TGAACAATGATTGCAAGTTTTGTAGCCATGAGATCAAGAAAGTAGTTTCATCAGGAACTAGCTTTAGGTTTGACTATATTGATGGTTCTCCTGGGATCAGGAAAATTAATGTTTGTGGAATGTAGATTTGTGTTACATTGGTAGACCAGAACCATAATCAGAAAGTGAGGTCCATTCTACTCAAAGTCATTTGGTAAATATATGGAGGATCTCTAATACTTCCTGCACAGACACTTCTGAATTCTGTTAATGAATATTGCATTAACCAGAGGGACATTCTGGTACAGTTGTACTCAACACTCATGTTAAATCTATTATTTCCTCACAAGTTTCCTCAGGAATGTAGTTACAAAGATACTTTGCAGATGCATCTGCTGGTGCCCTGTTTAATAGGCCATTATGTATTTGTAATCCTCAATAATGAGTGCTGGCCAACCATCTATCATGGAGAATATCGAAGCTGAGCCTGATCCTGTCCCAGCTTGGAGATTGAACCAGTTTTGTTTTGCACTGTTCAATAGGTTTCTGTTTCCAGATGCAAATTGAATAACAAAAGAAGATTAATGACAGGTTACTTGCCATAGTTCCTCTTTGTTCTTAAAATGTATTCATCTTCAACACAAAAGGCTGCCTTAGAGCCTGTTGGTTGAATAGTAATGTACTTACTCTTTTTAAATATAATTAATTAAACATTTAAATAAAAATATCTATTGCAGGTAATCAAACATAACTCTTGTATCACTGATGCTAGTTTGTGCTGGCTCTACCTGTGTACTTCCACCTACTTCCAACTGTAATTTATTTTCTGAACTCTTCCTTTCCTTCTGCTATTAGCCTGTATCTGATGTAACTGTTGAACTGTTCACTTGAATATTGGTAGGTTAGGAGTCGAAGTTAAAACTTTTTTTTTCGAGGAATAAGTTTTTTTAATATAAAATGTGCTCTCAAATTTATCATTTTTAAATAGGCAGGTCATTGATTGCCATGGTTATAATGGAACTTTCCTTTACACTAGGAAAGAAAATAAGACAGTTAATGATGAACTGTCTTTGCAACGCATGAAGGCTCTTGCAGAGAGTCAACGTGTCTTAGAAGTTGAACGTAAATTTTACGCCAATGAGAGACAGCTGAAACAATTTCAGAGTGAAAACATGAAACTTCGAATCAAACTGGATGAGTTGAAGCTCAAGTATGAACCTGAAGGTATCTGTGCCAGCTTGTGATTCATCTACGTTTTGAAAACGCAGCCTTATTTGTTTATCCCAGCTACCAGTATTTGTGTATTGTATGAGTATTTGACTTAAATTTGCCAGTGCCTCATCCTTCATAGCTTGGCATAAATTTATTTTTCTATAGCTGATGTGGGTGATTGTCTGTCTGTGAAACATGTTGCCCTGTTTACTTGAAACCAACAGTACAAAGGTGACATTTTAACTTTAAATTATCTGAACTGGTTCAATGCCAATTTCTGACAGTTTGAAAGTAGTAGCATCTTTGCTAAACATGTAACTTTGCAGCTAATGGGAAAATTGCTTTGCTGCATTTTGGAGAAGCACTTGCCCAGCACTCTCAATGAACCACTTTCAAAGATTTGGAGGTGACAAATAATCATAGTTTATAATTTCTTAAATTGGAGCATAAGCCTTGAATGTAAAGAATTCAAGATTGAGTTAAATGTAATTCTTGTCTCCAGTAGGAGGTTCTGCAACATTTCAAGTGAATGTATCGTATTCCTTTAGAGTTAAACCAAAAGAACTGTGGATGCTGTAAATCAGGAACAAAAAGTTCAGAACTGAGGAAGGGTCACTGGACCCGAAACGTTAACTCTGTTTTCTTCACCACAGATGCTGCCAGACCTGCTGAGCTTTTCCAGCAACTTTGTTTTTGTTCCTTTTTAGAGTTGTTGTTTTATGTGGTTGAGCAATGTCTTTTTTGCAGTTCCAGCTTGTGCTTTACTTGCAAGATATCATTCAGTTATATACACATCAATAAGTGGATGCTGAATCCTATGTTTAATTAGACTAAGTAATTGAAGTGCACTAGAAAACTGTAATCAATGGCTATAACTTGAAATTGTAATCAGGTGCAAGAAGATTTACTCATTGTGAAATTGCACTAAATGTAGATCAGATATCTGTGTCACTCTTATGGGTACGTGGGCAACTGAAACTTTCGTCACTGTGTTTGAATTTTGTTAGTTGAGGGCAGAGCTCACTGTAAGCATTTTGTTGTGTTTTAGAGATAGTAAGAACTGCAGATTCTGGAGTGAAGAGATAAGTGTAGAGCTGGAGGAACACAGCGGGCCAGGCAGCATTAGAGGAGCAGGAAAGTTGACATTTCAGGTTGGGACCCTTCTTCAGAAAATTACTGCCTTGTTTTCACCGTGCAGTACCTCTTTTGTTTTAATTCATCTGTGTATATAATATTTAAACCAAAACAAAGCCAGTGTGATTCCTTCACACTGCTGCGTAGCAGTAGATACCAGAGATTAGCAGGATGTTGCTTGACTGTCAGCCTATGTGGAGCAAAACCGGGTAAATGAGTTTGGGTTACAGAGCAAACATGTGTTACAACTGGTCTCTGGATGAGGGCCCCAATTCATTATGATTCCAAATGATAATGCACACAGGCGAGGAGAAATGAACTGGTACTCCTCTATTCAGGCCCTCCCTTGGTTGCTTGCAATAAGGTTAATTTAAAATGGATCCCTTTCCTGGTGGGTACCTTTTTGCTTCCTAGCTCAAATTTATTAGTGCTTTAAAATATGTTAATTTAACCAGGCTGTCTTGAGTTAAAGAAATAGTGAGGTTATTGGAAACTAAAACATAAAAAACAATAAAACTCCACGCCAGCACACAGATCAGAAATGAGAGGTGATTCTTTTAAAACAACAAAAGTCCTTGGTTTGCTCATGATGAGTAGATTATGAAACATTGCAGCCATTAAAGTGGGTGACTCTGGTAGTGCTGATTTTGGGAATTGAGCCTTTTTTTTTTAAAGATTCTTGCTTCTGCTGTTAGCAAAAAGACACTCCCCCAATTTCTTTCAACTGGTGGCTGTCACCTGATTGCTTTTTAGCAGAAGAGAGTTGTTGTTTCTTTCTTACCTGCATACACGTCTACTGGAAATTCTTGGCTATGTCTCTTCCCAGTACTCGGGTGTGACATCCTGTGATTCCTGTTGGGTCTCATGTAATCCACACAGGGATTACTCAGACAACCACTGAATTCAACGCTTTCAACAAACTTGGTTTCTAAGTCCTTTTCAAAAAAAAACAAGCATTGTACTCCAGTTCAGCATATCTATAACTAATTCTGGATTACGATGTCTTGTTATTATACATGATTTAATTTGCTATTAGAATAGACTTGAAGGGTTGAGTAGTCTATTGCTTCTATATGATCAGGCTTCACGTGAGTAATATTTCTAATTAGAAAGCCTTTGTTTGTAAAGATAATGAATTCTTCATTTAAATGTAAAATTAAATAAAGAAAAAATAGCAAATAATCTAATTTAATTCTTCAATTCTAGACCGTACCCTTGTCTCTATTAATCAAGGCATGGATTTCTTGCTTAAATTGCCCATGTGATTCATCTTTATGTCAGCTTTTTACTGCTGCAACTTTTTTATGAAGTGAAATTGAAAGTAATATCTGCATATACAGTTTGTGAGGTAGGGATGTAGATTTTTCAAAGCTGTCATACCTCCTTCCCCACACCACCACCACCATGGTCTGTGTGCTGGTGGAACGTCAATGATCCAGTGATTTTAATCTTCCTAATTTTACATCACCTGTTCATTTCTGTGGAAGTTGAATATAGAACAGTTCAATGTGCATTTTTATTAAATGCCATTTTAGGCATGATGGCAATGTACCCTGTTTTTATGCTGTAATCATTCTATGATTCAAGTTAATAAGACCAACGAGAAAGATGGTTAAGCAGATTCCTGCCTTTATCTTAAATACTTTTTAAAACCGGCTTCCCCTAGTTTCAGTAGATATTAAACATGTGAAGTTGTTAGTTGGTTATGAACCAGACTACCTACCCCACCTGAAATGGTCCACAGCTATGTAGCTGTAACTACAGGATTAATACAGGAATTTCAAACTGTTTATGTTTAACTTTGTCTGCTTGCAAAATTTGATTCCAGAAATTAAGCACCGGCCATCAAATCGCAAGAAGGAGAAACTTCCATTTGAAGTGCTTGAAGAAACTCCACTCGCATCCAATAAGGATCCTGTCGTTGAAACCACTCTCTCATCTGATGCCAGAAGCAGACAGACTGATGCGCTGCATAATGAGATTTTAGCTTCGTGCTTTGAACCAGTCACTCAAGCAGTGCCAGCCTCAGCTGGTGATAAACAAGTTACAGAACTGGAACCCACCTGTAAACAGTCACCTTCTAAAGAAGGCAAGCGAGTACGAATCTTGCAAGAAGTGAATGAGGTACAAGTTTTGTCTGAACGGAGCCACAATGAAGTCTCTAGGCCATCACCATCTCCAAGGTCAGTGCCTCGTTTTCAGCTTTTGCCCAGCATTCTGCACTGGCCTATTGCACTCCTTATTTACAGCATGAACTATGCTCTCTGCTTTGTTCTTGGTGTCTTTGGTTTTGTTTTCAGCACTTTCCCTGCTTTCCAAAAGTTTCGAGTCTCAAAATTGTATAACAAGACTAGAGTTTTTTTAATCAAAAGGAAGACCTAGGTAATGCGCTGTTTTCTTAAAATCCTATCTTGTCTTGCTACAAACCTGCAGTACCATCAGTTTTTGAATACAAACTGTTTGGCTGGCGTGGTCTGGAACATGCATTTATTCTGTTGGCTATAATATTGAAAACAAAACTGCTGCAAAGGCAGATTCATTTTATTTTCCATTCCATTTCCTTGTGTATGTGCTTAGTTTTTTTTTTTGCCTTGTATTCATTTTGAAAATGCTTGAAATGCTATAAATGTGGAAAGGATTGGACTGAAACCAGTGTCATACATAATTGCCTAGTTAATTCACCTCTGTTTGTTCAAATTCACAAATTTTGTTCCGACTTTAAATACTGCACTTTTCCAGCTCTATGATAAAAGTATAGTGTACATTTTTGGTTAGGACTGATCAATTATATTTTGGCTTATTTTCCAATTTGTCTCCTCCCTTCCCTGGAGACCTTTTACTGTTTAGACTCCCTGCTGATTCCATAACCACTAAACTAGCCAGGTGATTTGTTCCAGTCTTTTGCCAATATAATTCTTGATCTAGCCAGTGGATATGATAACACCAATTGACAGCCTGTGGCAATTGGGAGCTCACAGGAAGAAAGCTGTATTGCAAGAGTCTGTTCATTGCACTGATATATTCTCCTTCTACCATCACATATTCTTATTTAAGGATTTTGCACTTCAGAATTTGGGGGTCATGTATCGTTTAAGGGGGAAATATGATCTTGTAATTTGAAGTTGCTTACCTTAAATTACTAGATAAATGAATTGTTGGAGTGCTTGAATTTTTTTTATATTTCAAATTGCAGGGCATTTTTGTTTGCACAGTACAAAAGCAACTTTTAAATTGTCCAGAGTAGACTAGCTTTGCATGCAGTCTGAGCTTGTCTACATCAGTTACATCACTGATATTCAAAGAAAATCTGTGCGTTATGCACAGTTTCACTATTTTGATTATATTGAGAAGTTTGAATGTATTCTTTCTGCAGTTGAAACTTTTCTGAAAACTGTTTTTGTCCTTTTTGTGTCTTTTCTCTTATCTTAACCAACTTTAGATCCGTGCTGTCTCCAACGGGCTAAACTGGCTCTTCACAATATAGATCATCCGATAAAAGACTGCTTCCTCAATTCTTGTTTTGCTCAAAGCTAAAACACTGTCTGAATTGCTAGAAATTCTGTAACCTGATGATGTTTCTGATCTGTACTAGAACTTCAATCCTCAAGAGTCCTCAAAGGATTTTATCCCTCCTACCCAAGCACCCTTGTCTTTTCTGATCTTCGTTCTCCCACCCCTTCACATTCTCCCCTGTCTAACTCCCCACTGCTTTTGTTTCACCCTTTCCCTCTTTGAATTTGGATCTCTTGTTAAAATTTTGTCTTTTTAAATCTTATCCCACACTGCGCTAAGAAGTTGCATGCAATTTGTAATGGACACTAAATACAACATTTCTGACTTCCTGAGAACATTATCGTGGAAATGTTTTGCTCACATTTTGTAGCACATTCTTAAGAAGCAGTTACCAAACATGCTCTGAAGTGCGTACAGCTGCACTGGAAAAATTCTTCCTGTTATTCAGCAATATGCTTTTTCCGCTGCCTTGCTGCTAATTATGCTATGAACAGCTTATTGGCAGAAATAGCCATAAATGGGGTTTTGTTAGTTGTATGGACTTCCCCAAAACCATTTAACAAACTTTATCTGCCATGTCTTGTTTTATTTCTGTTGATGTTGTTAGTATTTTGTATCCTAGTACTCTGAGTTATATGTATAAAGATATAAAGAATAAGACTATAAAGTTCATTATTGGGAACAGTTGGACAAGTTCTAGAAAGGGAGTATTGCTTCCACATTTAAAGTTTGTAATAAAGTCCAGCAGACTGAAGATACCTGTTCTCAAGCCCTTTGTGTTCAATTAAACTGCTCCATATTTAAAAATCTTTAGATTTTGATTCTGTTACGATCATTCTTGGCCAATGTAATTATTAATACTGGTTACCATTTCTTCATGCTGAATAACAATATTTAGAGATCCATATTTCAAAGGAAAATTACCTGTAGCATTAGCACCACCAAATGGACAACAAATACATTTCTACTGGTCATGGAAGGCTAAGCAGATTTTCTCTCCATTTAATATTTGAAGAGCTATTTATTGTATATTCTGACTTATTTCAGTGGAATGTGATGTATTAGAACCTGGTTGTCATGCAGGTCATAATGGGAATAAATTGAGATTTCAGTCTTTTAGAGAATTTCCTTCAGATTAAGCTGTAATACAACAAAAGTTGTTATTCCTGCTAATAGGGAAACAACATGAAACGCTTTGCATGGCATGTTCAATATTAAAAGTTGCATAAACGGTATGATTAGTCTGGGCTCTAACAAACTGTTACCCAATCACTAGAAGCTACCTGGTTGTCTTTCTAATTGAGTATGGGTTGTGCCTATTAAACAAACAAAATCATGGAAGCATTGATTTTTCTAACTAAGTGAATATGAGTGAAGATTTTTTTTACTGTGGGAGCAAGATTACATGTAATTTTATTTATTCAATAGTCAAGTTTCAAAACTGGCTAAGACTCAGAACATTTGAAATGCTATTCATTCTAAATTCTGCATAATGCTTTGTGCAAATTTTCTTTTGCTAGTTTTTCTCAGTTACTGTAATTTCTAACATTCAAAATATAACTTTTCTGTTTTAAAAAGGATTGTACAGTAGCATGACTAAATTACTTAATTTGGTTCTTAATAACTTTGAATATATTAAATGACTTTTCCCCTGAATGCATCTTTCCCAAAAACCTAAGCTTGAACTTGATAATTTTGTATGATTCTGTTAAGTGAAGGGCAGATGTTATGCTCTGAGCACGTAAACTAATGGGCTGATCAAATGTTTCTTGACAGTTTATTTAGATGTTTTTCAAAATCTTTTAAAGAAAAACTAGAAAACGAATTTGGAAAACTTTATTGAAATAAAATGTATGCTTTTTCATTTGTTTTAAGTATTTTTGTTTGTGTGAAAATCTGATCAATTGCACCTTTGGTAACTTTGACTACAATTTGAAACCAAAATGGCTGTATAAACCTCGTAAAGCTAATTAAGCTGTGAGCTGAAGTTGGATGAAGAGATTGAGGAGGAACCTTTTCTTCCTTTTTTGAGCCATTTTAAAAGTTGGCTATAAAGTCTAAATCCAAATCTAGTTGCATCTTGCAAACAAATGCAACCTTTACCTCCCATCCCCCAGTGCTACCAGACCGAAATATACGGTTCATTCACGAAGCACCAACAGTCAAAGCCTAGAATTCTGTTTCTCATGTGTAGCCGAATACCAATTCCCTATGGCCTATACTGCTAAATACCAGAATTCTGTGTTCAGCTGCATCTTTTGTATTCTATTATTCCATTTTAATAAGTTTTGAAACTGTAAAGGGTTTAAGGAACACAAGTATCTTTCTTTTATTTTCATTCTTCAGTTAGTCACTAAACCAGTGGGCTTGATGTTACCCGAGACGTGACATGAACACCCTCAATTATAGAAATGTAATTGTTGACCATCATTAACATCATGGGAGATTCATTTGTGAAATATAATAACCGTAATAATATATAACCATATATTGATTTTGAGGGCTTTCTCTTTTTATACTTGGTGAAAATCTTTGTTCGAATACTGGCAATAAGTATAAAGGTATAGCTCTCACTTTTTGGAAGAGAGGAATAATGAGAGAACCAAAGGAGGGAGGGTTAGTTCGATATGAGAGGGAGCCAATACATGGAGAAGATACTTGTTGAATGAAATGCAGAGCCTAAAACTGGAGCAAATAGAAGTGAAAGGGATGAGGAGTGTGAAAGGAGAGTTAAAGAATGGAGTGTGATATAGGAAGGAAGAAAACCAAAAAAGCCACAGAAGGTAATTGTGGAGCTGGAAGACAATTTGATGACTAGCAAGGAAGCAAATTAAGCAAGTGGTAAAGGGACATGGAGGCAAAATGTGGTGTAAGTGTTGAATGTTTGAGTAGAGTAAGGGCGTCCAGTTTGAGAGAGAATTATAAACTGTTTGTGTCTTCATTCCCCTCATCCATAGCATTTAGCAAAAGAAATCAATATCGAAGCTTTATGAAATAATTGCATTGTTAGGGATTGTAATGCACCAAAGGTTAGTCTTCTAAAATTAATTATTGGAACATAGCACAAACTTAATGTTGCGATAGACCTCACACAGCTGTTTTTAGATAGGAATGTTGATGTAAAAGGTGAAAAATTACACGTACTGTATTATTTTATGTCAAACCATAGAAAGTACTCCTTAGAATTACTTTATAAACACAATTACATGAGAGTAGATGGACATTGAAATTTCAGCACGAAACAAGACATTTGACCCACTTTGCCAGCTTCTTGACGGCAGCATCTGCTCCAATTTCTACATTTTTCCCCAACTGCCACTTTTTTTAACCTTCAAATAGCTAGGCTCTAAACACCTTTTACCTACCTAAGTACGCAATGCACTAAAAAACTTATTCAATTACAGAGAGCAAAACTCAAATTGTCAACCCACCCATGTGTTATTTAAAAGAAAATCACGTGAATTCTTAATAAATTTGCATTGTGAAATCTTGCCTTTAAGTGGCTGTTGTTCCTGATAGTTAAAGCTGGTAAATGGGACTAAATTAGGGTATCTGGTCAGCATGTACGAGTCGGACTGAAGGGTCTTTTCTATGCTGTACAACTCTGACTCTACAATCTCCTCTTTCTGGCTATCCTCTATGCCAGAACCATTTATAGATTAATATTGCACCATGTAGTTTTTTTATTGATCAACCTATTCAGGGATGTTATTACATACCTCTGTAATAGACAGGACTGGAACCGTGGTCTCCCAGCTGAAAGGCAGGGATACATACACTGCACCACACTATATGTGTTTATTTTCTAGGATGCCACTTTGTGTTGTTAAATAAATGCCCTTCTATTATTTGTATACTTTGTAGCATGCTGATGCATTGTAACTTTTGCTATAAGAACTTTGACTTCCTGTCATAGTTAGACCACATAACCTGTGTGGAACATCATGCATTTATAAAAAAAAAGTTTCTGGAAAAGCTCAGCAGGTCTGGCAGCACCTGTGGAGGGAAAAACAGTTAACATTTCGGGTCTGGTGACCCGAAACATTCAGAGGAAGGGTCACTGGACCCAAAATGTTAACTGTTTTTCCTTCACAGATGCTGCCAGACCTGAGCTTTTCCGGCGACTTTGATTTTTGTTCCCGATTTGCAGCATCCGCAGTTTTTTTCGGTTTTTATCATGCATTTGTAAACGGATGAAACGTTTAGCCTTAATGTTCTTGCATTGTACATGATTTAGCATGCTCACTTACTACTCCAGGTGTATACCTTTTCATAGGGGTGCCAGAGTTGAGGGGCTGCAGGACAAAATGTGGGAGAATGAAACCGTTCGGGTAGGTCTTCCAAAGAACCTGTAAATTCACAGTGGGCTGAATGACCTTCTGTGCTGTAAGTTTTTTTTTTATTTTACGATTTGAATTATTTTCTCCCCAAGTTTCTAGTTGAGTGAGAACTACAGTAGAGGTACTATTATAATGGCAGTACTGCTTCCAATAGTTTTGCCACCAGTTTTCCAGGTGACTACAAGTAGATTCTCAAGAACCATTCCCTAAGTGCAAATGCAGGCCAGGGTTTCTAGTTTTGTATACATGTCCTGCCACTGGACTGTTCATGGTTTAATGGCATTACAGTAAGGCATGACACTGGTACAGTTCAATTCTTGTTAATGTTAACCCTGTGAGTGCTAAGCTGACCTTTTTTTATTGTTTTATGGTTGCTGGAGCAAATGCAGGATGAGTGTCCAGAGCAACAGCAAGCTTCAGAATAAAAAAATTGGTTTGAAATTTCTTTTCAGTACTCAAAGGACTAATTAGACGTAACCAAAAATGAAGAAGGGTCTAGGCTCGAAACGTCAAGTTTTCCTGCTCCTATGATGCTGCTTGACCTGCTGTGTTCATCCAGCCCCATGCTTGTTATCTATGTGTTTTTATTATTGGTTTGGGAGATTTTTTTAAAAGTTTCTATACCTTTAATCTGTAATTTAACCTTCAGTTGTAAACTCCATATTTGTGAACTTTTTAAGAACTTTAGTTGCTTAGTTAACTGAAAGTTTGATTTGTAGACTGCTGTAACTTCATGAAAAAAATCTACTTGAAAGACCAGGTTATGTAGTTAAGGTGCATGATTTCAAAATGCCGAGACACCCATTTGCTTCAACTGAATGCCAATCAGAATACAATAGCGTGTCTGTGTTAAGAGAAGGAGACCATATCAGTTTATTTTTTAAACTTCCTATAGGGCTGTCACTTGAATTGCCTGTTTCAAAAGTTGTGCGTGTCTCTTATCTGAGGAAATGTTATTACTGTTCTATTAAAATCCTCTTTTGCTTTCAGAAGTCATAATGTCCCGCAATGGACTATGATTTTTATAATGGATGTCACAGCATTTAAGTTGGTTTGTGCATCACTACAAAAAGTGCCGACACAGATAATGGGGCATAGTGAGTGTATTGTCTCTAGTCGTGTATTGCTACTTTATTGTACTGTTGTCTTTTTTTAAATATCAAGGCCTTTTTCCTTTGTGCAAAACAAATTTGAACTGGTCAGTTTAGCCCAGTGCACTTTGGATATCCAATGATATAATATTTCACTGTAAACTACCAGTGATTTTAACTTTGCAGTCTTATTAGAAAATGTTAATAAAATTTTACAGATTTACTTTTTAAACTATGTTGCTAAGTTGTTTACCCAGAGAAGGAGAAACTTTTAACATAATAAAATCCTGTAGTTGTATTTTCAAGGTTGGTCCATTTATATACAGTAGGGATGATATTGAATCAAAAAATAGAAAAGATACAGTACAGTTTACCTAGAAGGTAATTTGGCTTGGGAATAAAGATACCTGAAAAATAGGATCTGTTTCAATTAGGGAAGATATCATGGAGTATTTTGAAAGATTTATTTAAAACTGAGGGTATGGAACTTAATATAAGCAATTTGAGGGGTCTACAGTGAATGAATGTGGATATACATTGAAATGTAAAAGATTTAAGGCAGCAAGATGGAGAAATTTATTTTTATGTAAAGAGTTAAGAGGCAGTGAAAAAAACAGCCTAAGTTGATCATTGAAGCAAGGACCATGTCCGTGTTTATCAGTTGGTGTGACGGGTTGAAGGGATATCAGATAAGAGGATTTGGGAACATGACCAGTAATGAGGATGACTGCTTGTGTGAAGAATAAACACAAATTTAGACTAATCAGCCTGTTTTGTGTTGTAATTTCTTCTGCAATTTTATAACGTCTTCTGTCTGTTTAGTGCTTGAATTGTAGGGCTAGGTTACAATCTTGTTCCTAGTTGAAATATGTAATTACAGCAGATCTATAAAATAGGATTGTTTTTCTGTATCAGTATACTGTCCCTTGTGTGCAGTGATGAATAATCTCTGCAAAGGTTGTCTTTTAAAATCTTTTGTGTGCTGGTTCAGAGATTTATCGAGTGTTTTTTCTAACTTGTCTTTTTTTTAATTTATCTCATTCTAAAAATGATGCAACAATCCCAATGTTGTACAATTTAGTCCCATGTTAGAAATATTTTGAGGCCAAAACTGTATAATAAACCTGTTCCTGTTATCTATTTCTGAATTGCTACTAGATAAATCTGATTTTTGGCTCCTGTATCATGTTTACTCCCATAATACGGAAGATTGTTTGAATACTCTGTCTGTAGGGTATCCAAGACTGATGTGAAGCTAGAAAAGCCAGATGAGGAAGAAATTGTTGAAGCAGAAGAGCTGAAACTGAAGAAAAGAGTTAAGCGTCCAAAGTTGCACCCAGTCATCCACGTGTCATCTCAGCCCACTGTTGAATCTCAGTGTGCCCAGCAGTAAACAAAATATTTTTCGGGTATTGAATACACAAGTGCTGTCTCTGTTCAAGATAAACATCTAGGGGAGTATGTAAGCACAGTACAATTTAACAAGCCTTCACTTTGGAACTTGCAAGACCTTTATGAATTAGACACTTTCAATTAAACTTGATGTGCATCTCTACTATGTGGTATTGCTGTTGGGAGATGCTAATATGACACATTTGTTTGGTAGTGTGTTGAATTTTGAGTTCAACAGGTGCCTCCCTGTATATAGGACCTTGCATTTCAACTCCCCTAATTGAAAGAATGGAGAAAAAAAGGAACAAAAGGAAATACTACTTTTAAAAAAGAAATTACAGATTCTCTTTTGTTGGATAGCATGATTTTGGAAGCAACTTCATAATTGCCAGGTCCCATAAAACTTAAACAGGCCTTTTGAAATGTGATAACTTAATCTTTGCAGCTCTTTTTCTTGCTGTTAACAACTTCAAATTAGCTACTTTTAAATTGAATGAGAAATGCATATGCTGCTGCTTTTCTGAAGCTCTAATTCTTGGTTCCTTTGACAGTGAAGTCTCAAAATACACCTCTGATCTATAACTAACTGTATTGCTCTCCATCAAGTAAGCCACTTGGTAGGATTCTCTAGCCATAAAAAGATTTTCTTACACTCTTGAAAAATGTAATTCTCATCTGTTAGCTCCACTTTACTACAGATTCACATGTTAAAAGAATGTGCAGACATCCATTTTCCAGTCATTCTACATATTTCTGTTGGGTGTTAGGATGTACAACCAAGTGTAGTATGGACCACTATGTAATGTCTGTCTGCATTTATTGGAAACTTTTGGTGTACAAAGCCAAGATATTCAACGAATTATGCAAAACTGCAGTAACTTTTTTGGTGTGGGTGTAGGGTGGTATTGTACTCAAAGCAAATATGAACCAAGATTTGAACCAAACCCGTGACCCCCACCCCCAATGACAGCAACACTATTTTCCTAGAATATCATGCAAGACTGCACAATCAGATTTGGTACGTTTTCCTTTCAGGACTGGAAAATAATACATTTTTCAGGATTAGCATTATGACCTCGGCTCAAGCTTGAACCTGGAACTGATATCTGTGTGTTCATCCTGATGATCAGATGGGGTAGTAAAGAAAGAGTTGGTAGCCTATTTGGTATTTTGTGTTTTTACTTTCTTTTAATAACAATATTGCAGAGTGCCTAGATTGAACTTGTTCTGTGGCTTTTAAAAAAGGTATTGTGTAGATAATTTATAACATTTGTGATCACTTTTTCAGTTTTAGTACTGTTGTGCATCATTCAGAAGTAATGTAATTATTTGCCTATTATCTGTTGCTTGCCTGAGCAAGTAACAACTTCCTGGACTATAAAATCATCTTTGTTATTGAGCACAGATATCAGCTCTGGGTTTGCAAACAGTTTGACATCCTTTAGAAATGTAAATTAAAATTTTGTGACCTTTTGTTTGCCCTTGCATTATCCATTGCCTCAAGAAGTTTGAATTTTTGTCTTTGCTCTTGTTTTTGGTCCCCATGACCTTGTAGGTTAAACTGTCATTTGAGGTTTGTATATTGATGGCTGATCCATGTATTTTAATCAATATAAGCATTGAAATAAAATTTTGAATTCTGATCCCATTTTATTCTTCCGATTTTTGTGAGGGTCTTGGCTAACATTCTTTTTTTTTTGTCTTTACATTAAACAAATTGAGAGAAAAACAGTTTATTTTTGAGACAGTCTTATTCCTTTTGTACCAGATGCCTTTACCTGTGCACTTTCTAGCTATTCTTGACTTAGAAGGGATAGATCAGAATACTTTTGATGATGGTATGAAGTTAAATACAGTGAATGTCTGCAGAAACTTAGTGGTTCAATTGCCTCAATCTTTAAAATGTCACGAATAGGTACAAAAATAAGCAAGAAAGCTAGTGGAATTCTGGTCTTTATATCTGGACTGGAGTTATGCAGCAGCGTACAAAACCCTGGTTAGACCCCGCTTAGGTACTCCAAGTAGATCTGTGCACCATGCCTTAGGAAGGACAAATCTTGGAGGGAGTACAACGTAGGTTTACAAAAATGATTTACCTGGGTTTAAGGGATTAATTTACAAAGTGAGGTACATGAATTAGGCCCGTTTTCTCTAGACCTTAGAAGGTTAAGGGGTGATCTGATCAAAAGCTTCAAGATATTAACAGGAAAAGACAGGGTATTTAAAGATTAACTATTATTTTCACTGTTTGGGGATTCTAGAACTAGGAGCATAGTTGGAGAATTAGGGCCAGACCACTCAGGAGAGATGTTGGGAGCACTTCCACACACATGGACAGTAGATGCTTGGAACTTTCAAATGGCAATGGCTGCAGGATCAGTTGTTAATGCTGAATCTGAGATAGAAAAAGTTTTGTTAGCAGTGGTGTTAAAGAATATGGGCCAAAGGCAAGTAAATGGAGAAAGACCACAGATCAGCCATGATCTTATTGAATGGCAGGAAAGGCTTAAGGGGCTGAATGGCCTACTCTTGTTCTCACATAGCACACATACCCATGCATGTATTTAAAAAATAAAATTTATGGACCTAGTAATTATCTCCAGTATGACAAAATACTGTTTTTGTTTTCATTTTCACAAATACTGGATTCATCTGATGTCCATCTAAAACTGAACTATTTACTGCAACTATAAACAAGCAGACCGTAAATTTGGGTTGTACTAGACATAACCATCTATGGCTGGAAGATGCACGTTGAGGATTTTGGGTCTACATTGACAGTGACGATGGAAATTTGAAGTTACACATGTAGCACTAAAATATATTTGCTAATCTGCTAAATATGCTTTTGATAAAATAAAATACTGCAGATGCTAGAAATCTAAAATGGAAATGCTGGGAAAACTCAGGTCAAACAGAATCTGAAGAGAGAAAAGCCTGATATTTCAAGTCCTGGATCTTGCGTCAAAATTCAACATGTGATGATGTGTGGGTTGTTTGTGGAAGGTGTACTCTGTGGATAAACCCACTTGGTCTGAGTGGAGATGCTACTATCATCTGCCATCTGCAGATTGTGTGTGCTCATGTGTGCGAGCACAATACCAGTTTCCCACCACCACCAACCCCCCGCCCCATTCCCTCAGGTTACCCTCCCAGCCTCAGTGAAACACCAAATGTATTTAGTTTCCATGGCAACTTGGTCTCTTGGGATGCTTGTAAATTCCGGCAGTGGCCACTGCAACCAGCAGTGCTGGCAATCAAATTAACTGCTGTCTCAGATGGTATTTCAGGGCTATAAGTTGTACCTGTAGCCTATTAATCCATAAAGCATCAAATGGTGGCAAACTGCTATCAAAAAAAAATCTAGTCCTTTGTTTTTCAAACGTTCCAGATTAGAAAGACCTTGTGCTAGTTTTTGGAAATGCTACCATGTTTTTAGCATTTTAATATTGGTGTTTGTCTCTGCAACAATTTAGTGGTGAAGAATCAAAGATAATTCTGGAAAATAATTTGTTATTGTTTGGTTGGGGATGGGGAGGGGTGTGGAAAGAACAAATTCCTATACCATCATGGGCAACAAACAAGAGAAAGAATTTATATAATACATTGGTCATGTAAAATTGATAAGCAAATGGCATCTCCAGGTGCTGTTGTATTCTTTATACAAAATACTGGGGAAGCTTGGTAGTAATACTACTTGCATAGTACCCCTGCATTCATGAGAACAAAACAAAATGCAAAGACCATTGCCAAATTTTAAACTATTTTAAGTAATCATTGTCTTCAAAATATAAAATGACATTCTAAAACAAAGAACTGGAGATCTGGAACTAACAAAAACAGAAATTGTTGGAGAAATTCTGCATCTGTGAATAGAAAAGAGTTAACATTGGGCGGCATGGTGGCTCAGTGGTTAGCACTGATGCCTCACTGTGCCGTGGACCTGGGTTCGATTCTACCCTTGGGCGATTGTCTGTGTGGAGTTTGCACATTCTCCTGGGTCCGCATAGGTTTCCGCCGGGTGCTCCAGTTTCCTCTCGCAGTCCAAAGATATGCAGGCTAGGTGGATTGGCTATACTAAATTGCCCGTTGTGTTCAGGGATGTGTAGATTAGGTGAGTTATGGGGGATGGGCCTGGGTGGGATGCTGTGCGAGCTGGTGTGGACTTGTTGAACCAAAGGGCCTGTTTCCACACTGTAGGGATTCTCTGATCTGTGATAATGAGTTTGAGTCCAGTGACCCTTCTTCAGAACTGAAGCTGTAGGAAAAATGTGGTATCTATGCTGATAGGCGTGGTGGGGCTGGATAGGAGGAGCAGGAGCCCAGAGAAAAAAGTGGGGGTGGGAAATCTGGATAGGCAGCCAAAGGCCAGACACTAGAAGTAAAAGCAGAGGTAATGATGGTGAATAAGGAAAGGTTAAACTGGAAATCCTGTTAGAGAGAGGAATAGAACTTGTACAAAATGGTCATACCTGGAAATAATGAGGTAGTGATTTAAACATTTAAAGATGCTGAAAATTTGAAAAACAAAAGCAAGATGCTGAAGAAACTCAGCAGGTCTGGCAACATCTGTGGGGGCATATAAAAAAAGTTAATGTTTTAAGTTCAGAACCTTTGGAACTAATTTTATTCTGCTGGGCTGCAGGTGAAAGGCCGGAGTATCTAATTTTGATGCCGGCCTTTATCCAGTTTATCCTACTTGATCAGTTACTCAGTGAAAGATCTTTGTTCATGTCAATCAGGTATAGAGGAAAATTTAACTCCTGAGTTTCAAACATTGACCACTAGATGGTACAAGAGTCCTGCTGGGCTGTGGTAGAAGCATTTCGTAGAATCCCTACAGTGTGGAAACAGGCCTTTCGGCCTAACAAGTCCACACTGACCCTCAGAGCACTCACCCAAACGGATCCTCCAATAACCCATCTAATCTACACATCCCTGAACACTACGGGCAATTTAGCATAGCCAATCCACCTAACCTGCACATCTTTGGACTGTGGGAGGTAACTGGAGCACCCGGAGGAAACCCATGCAGACACGGGGAGAATGTGCAAACTCCACACGGTCACCCGAGGGTGGAATTGAACCTGGGTCCCTGGCTCTGTGAGGAAGCAGTGCCAACCACCATACCACCTAAAATCAGTGGACATGTTTAACAACACAGCTAACGAAGCTAAATTTGGGGATTTTGGTTTGTGATCAAAACCATTGACTTTCACTGCGAGCCCACAAGTGTGGACATCCATTCAGGGCAGCACTGAGCTTGGCAGGCTGGCACCATTTACTTGGTATCATTTCAACAACAAACCCTTATACTGTGGACCATGATCTAGGAGAAATCACTTCAAGTAGAGAGGTGAACTATGCTGCACATTTCAACTACAGAATAAATCCTCACACTGTTAAATTGGTTGTATATTCCATCATTAATTGTGTTAGATTTCTGTTTATAGGGTTTTTCTTTTAAAAATGTACTTTCTAGTAATGTTCTGGAAATTACTTCATAATGAACTTAGAATATTGATTTTCCAAATGTTAATTTCCTGGTCAATGCCAACGTTCATCAAGGATACAAAGCAACCACCTCTTTAGTGAAATATTTGTGGAGATAGGGAAATAAACATCGCCTGAACACAGATTGATCCAACTGGTTAAGGCAATGTTTTGCCATCCAGTATTTCCAGGGCATGACACAACAGTGAACAAGCGAATGATGCAAGGACTTACTGGAACTAGTGAATTCATTCATAAGTCATGAGATTTCCGTCGGTGCCCAGAACACACAGACCCCATTTACAGAGTTGCACAGCAGGACTGTATCCTTTTCTTGGCATATCATTGCTTTTAAGGCATTTTTGTGGTACCTTACTAGTTTTATCCAGCATCAGTTCCAATGTGCCAAGTAATATTTATCATAAAGTTGACCTCTTTTGCCATTGTACATGTTTGACAATGTGTTTTAGCAATCAGTGATCCTTTAGTGAGTGTGTTAAATAAATCCTTCATTTTGTTTCCAGCGCGCTGAATGTTTTGTATGCAGTACTCTATTTAAGTTTATTGTTAGGAATCCAGTTGCCACCTGCAATTTAAGATATGTTCCACATGGTTTGCCAGGTGCATTTTGGTTTGTTTCTAGTGTTCAGTGCCATCTCTATCTGCTCTAAGGTAGCTAGCTCACTTGAACATTACCACTGCTCAAGTGCAGCTGGTAATACAATGTGTACTTCACACCAGTGATTCATTCTTCAATGATGCTCCATTCTCTTCCAGGCCTCTTCCCAGTGAAATTAAACTGGAAAGTCTTGAAAAACCTTGCAGCACTAGTCAGGTGGTCACAGAGCCGGATAAATGTTAGCAGTTTTACTTGCTCTCTTTCTGTGGGGTATAATGAATAGATTGATTGTTTTTTGTAAATTTCTCCAGTTTTTTGACCTTTTATAATAGTTCTAATCTCCTTCATGTACTCACAACTGAGGTGACATCAAAACAAGATAAGCAAGGTTTTTTAAAGGTATGAATTTACAAATTAAGAGAAGTAGGCCATTTAGCCTGTCAAACCTGCTCCACCATTCATTGAGATCATTGATCTATTTCAAACTTCTCATTCCTATTTTCTCCAAATTAGTCTTTTGATTCCATTGTTTTAGAAACACCTACCTATCTCTGGCATCAAAGCAGTCCATGACCTTACTTCCACCCCCGTATTAGGCAGAGTGCTTTTTTTGAACTTCAGGAAATGTCTCTTTTTTTGTCCTGAAAGGGGGGAGCCCTGAATTTTAACATAGTGACCCTTGTTCTGGAGTCATCCATCAATACCATGTCCACCTTGTCAATACGGTTCGGGTTTCCTCTGATGAGGAGGGCAGTTCTCCTGACATTGGATAGAAGATTATTCACAGACAGCAAGAAGCCAGGACAGTGGTACAATAAAGCAAACAGGCCTGTTAAAATCTAATTGCAAATCAATTCCACGATGGTTGGGCAACCTGTACATGTTTTATTTTATGTTAGTCCTTGGAGCATAGTTGGATGAGAAGCCACTGCTTCCTCTGTGGGATATGGATCATTGATTAAGATTTGCATTCAGATTCTTAAATTTCAATGTGCTGGTGCTGTGATCATGCAGTTATCAAAATGCATGGACAAAATAATTTGTGCAACTGTACCTGCATCACAGTGCACCCTGTGACGTAGCTTCTGGATGGAAGGATTATGGGTCTTAAGCAAAGTGAAGGCAGATTCCCTTCTGAGATGAAATCCATTTTCTGTTGAATTCAATTCTCCTGGGGAACCCATCAAAGTGAGTTGCAACATTCAGACCATATTCAGTCACAAGAGTTGCTAGGTGGCGGCTTCAATTCTGTCCAGCAATAGAAGTGTAGCTCATTACAAGGTCCTCAATAGTTCACCCAGGACTGTTGGGAGTTATTGAAGAGTTCAAGAGATGTATGCTCTGAGTGATCAGGTATGAGAGACAAAAACAGATCCCATGTTATAAGTGCCACAGTTATCTGCACTACTGAGGAAAACAGCTGACTTACCCAGATTCTGTGCAGGGAACTCATTGGGGAAATGATAGCAGTTTGACGGCACTGTTGTTAGAACTCAGGAGGATGTTCTAGGAATTAGTAGGCTTCTAAGTATTGGAGTCAGTCTCAGAAGGGGTCGTGGGAAGCTGAAAAAGTGGCACAATTGTTCAGAGTTTAGCACAGCTGTCTCAGCTCCAGCAACCCAGCTTCAATTCCAGTCTTGAGTGAATGTCCGTGTGGATTTTGCATGTTTTCCCTGTGTCTGCGTGGGTTTCCATCAGGTGCTCCAGTTTTCTCTCAGATCTGCAGGGTGAAGAGGTAGTAGGTAGTACTCTGGGGACCTAGGTTCAGATCCCCCATGGCAGATGGTGGAATCTGAACTCTTTAAAAATCTAGAATTAAGAGTCTGATAACCATGAATCAATTGCCGATTGACGGAAAAACCCATCTGGTTCACTAAGGTCTTTCAGGGGAGCAAACTGCCATCCTTACCTGGTCTAGCCAACATGTGACTCCAGACCCACAGCAATGTGGTTGCCCTCTGGGCAATTAGGGATGGGCAATAAATGCTGGCCTAGCCAGTGACACCCCCATCCCATGAATGAATAAATTTTAAAAAAAAGGTTACGTTGTTTGGCCATGCTAAATCATCTGTATTGTCCAGGGATGTGCAGATGAGGTGAATTAGCCATGGTAAATGTGAGTTACTAGGATGGGGTAGGGGAATTGGTCTCAGTGGTGTGCTCTTGGGAGAGTGAATGCAGACTCGATGAGCCAAATGGCCTCTTTCCACGCAGTAGAGATTCTATGATTCTGTGTGGTAAAGTCACTGGGTCTGTTCGAGGAATCTGCGAGGAGCTTGGAGTAAGCCTGCAGCATTTAACGTTTATGTACAGCTGAGAGAGTAAGTGTTGACTGATGCAACTGTGCAAGCTTGGAACTTTAGGGATAGAGGGGAGACACCCACCTAACTGGCTTTGCGAAGCTAGCTAGCTGGATCCTGTCGTTTGGTTTGTGAACGGAGTGCATTTTTGGAGTCCAGGGTAATGTAGACCCAGGAAAGGAGGGTGATCTACCAGAATGGGAACAGCCTTTGAGGAATGAAGCATTATTATCCCTTGTGAAGTTTAATGTGGTTTGATTACTTGCGATAGTTATCATGTGGGTGGAATTGCTGACAAATCTCTGGGATCTGGCTTGATCATGTTTGCTATTTGATGTATTCTGTGGAATGTTTAATCACAGTTTATTACAATATTTACCACATGTAAATTCAGGTTGTTAGAATATAAGTTGTACACGTATTGTAGACAGTAATTCTCTTCTACTAATGTATAGCAAAGTTTATTGCTTGTTCAAAACTGCGGCATCTTTTGGATTTATTGTATTAATAAGTCCTCTGGATTTCATACATCATCCTTTTCTAAAGGTACATGTCCAAGCCAGATGCTAACATAAATATTGTAGTCTGTTCCTAATCCTATTGTTACCAGAAAACTTTGACATCAATTTTACTTGCATTGCTCTTACAAGTAATGCAACAATCAAGAGTTCTCATTTGGTAAAAGTGGATTAGACTGGTACTTATTACAGAGACAATAGGCATCTTCATTGTCGAGAATGCTCTCATTAATGTCAAGTTATCCAAAGGCTTTTAATTAAGGCATCGGAAGTCTCAAAGCATTTGAAATGATGTTCTCAAAGGCTTTGTTGAAGTCCTCAAAGGTATCAATTAACATTAAGTTGACATTGGATGCAATCAGCAACACAAATATTGGAAAAAAGGCAAAAATAGGCACAGGAAAGGAAATTACAATGCAAGTAATTGAATCTATTAAACGCAGTGCAAAAAATCTACATGGCATAAATCTATAAAGACCATAAAACCAGAAAAAGTATGGAAAGTGCAAATATGAGAGCTATAACAGCAATAACTAAAATAATAAATCAAAAATTACAAAACCAAATATAATAGCCTATAAAAACAAGAAATATGCAAAAAAGCAATGGAATTCTGATTCCCCCTCAGTTATTAAATAGTTGTGTGCCTCCAGTTGTGATGGAAATCAGCTTGCTGCCTGTTAAGACTATAAGATATAGGAGCAGAATTAGGCCATTCAGCCCATTGAGTCTGCTCCACCATTTGATCATGGCTGATACATTTCTCAACCCCATTCTCCTTCCTTCTCACTGTAACCCTTGATCATACTAATCAAGAACTTATCTCTGTCTTAAATACACTCAATAACTTGGCATCTACATCCCTCTATGGCAGTGAGTTCCATGGATTAACCACCTTCCACATCTCAGTTCTAAACAGTCACCTTTTACCCTGAGGCTGTGCCCCCAGGTCCTAGTCTCTCCTACTGGTGGAAACAGCTCCGTGTCCACTCTATCCAGACATCTCTATTCTGTAAGGATTCAATTGGATCCCCTCACATCCTTCTAAACTCCATTGAATACAGACCCAGCACTCAGCTGCTCCTCATATCCTTCATCCCCAGGATCATTCTTGTAAATGTCCTGTGGACACCCTCCAATGCTAGTACATCTTCCCTTGCATACAGGGCCCAAAATTTCGCAATATTTCAAATGCAGTCTGATCAGATCCTTACACAGCCTCAGTCATACATCTCTGTTCTTGTTTTCTAACCAACCTGGAAGGAATGCCAACATTGCATTTGCCTTCCAAACTGCCAACTGAAACTGAATGTTAACCATAAGCAAATCCTGAACTTGGACTTCCAAGTCCTTTGCACTTCAGATTTCCAAAGCTTTTCCCTGTTTAGGAAATAGTCTATGCCCCTATTCTTCCTACCTAAGTGCATCACCCCACACTTTGTCAACTTGTATTCCAGAAGCCACTTCTTTGCCCACTTGCCTAGCCTGTCCATGTCCTTCTGCAGGATCCCTGCTCCACCAACACTACCTGTCCCACCACCTATGTGTCATCTATAAACCTGGCAACAATGTGTTCAGTTGTTTTATCCGGATTGTTAATGTATGACGTGAATATTTGTGGTCCCAACACTGACCACTGTGGAACTCCACTAGTCAGTGGCTGCCATATGAAAAAGACCCCCTCAACCCAACTCTCTGCCTTCTGCCAGTCAGCAATCTTCTGTCCATGCCAGTCCCTGACACCATGGGCTATTATCTTATTTAGTAGCCTCCTCTGTGGCACCTTGTCAAAAACCTTTTTAGAAATTCTGGGAAAATTCTAATGGATTTGCCAGGCAAGACCTCCCATTGACAAAGCCGTGCTGACTCAACCCTATTTTACCATGCACTTCCAAGTACTCTGCGATCTCATCCTTAATAATGGACTCTAAAATCTTATCAATGACAGAGGTCCTGCCAACCGGCCTATAGTTTCCTGTCCACTACCTCTCATTTCTCAAACAGGCGTGTTACATTAGCCATCTTCCAGTCCTTGAGGACCCTCCCCTTTTCCAGAGATTCGTGAAAGATCACCACTAATGCCTCAATAATATCCTTAGATATCTCCTTCAGAACTCTGGGGTATACCCCAATCAGTCCAACTGATTTATGCATTTTCAGACATTTTTGTCTGTGCAGTCATCTTGCCTTTATGAAACACTAATTGATAATGTGGTTGAGAGCTCTGACTCACTCAAACCTGGCATCCCACTGTTTCTGTCCTGCTGTCTTGTGAATCCTGGAAAGACACAGTGGCTCAGTGGTTAGCACTGCTGCCGCACAGTGCCAGGAATCTGGGTTCGATTCCACCCACAGGCAATTGTCTGTGAGTGTTTCGTCCGGGTGCTCCGGTTTCCTCCTAGAGTCCAAAGATGTGCAGGTTGGTAGATTGGCCATGCTAAATTGCTCCTAGTGTCCAGGGATGTGTACATTAGGTGGGTTAAAAGGGGGATGGGTCTAGGTGGCTTGTCTGAGGGTCAGAGTGGACTTGTTGGGCTGAAGGGCCTGTTTCCACATTGTAGGGGTTTGGTGATGATGCCAACATATTATTGTTTGGTAAAATCATGAGATTGCAGTTCATCTGTAAAGCAAATCTAAGGGACCTGAAGGATTTTAGTCCACATTCCCAGCTGGTTACATTTATGGTGAATAAGACAAGTGTAGGACAATGTAGAATGATGAGACTAACTGCTTCTGAAATGCATGATTTCATTACAAGGAAACCTCACCATCAGTGACTGTAGGTTGTCTCCACAATTCTTAAAATGTTGTTGGTTACCCACCATTCTTGATATATTTTGACTAACAATGATTGAAATACCTCAGTCCTTAATTAGTGTGTTCATGTCACTACCTAATTATGGATCTTACCCAAGCATACTCCCCATGCAATTAATGACTGTGTTTAAAAGCCTTCTTACTGGTCAATTAATCGTGAACAGCTTTTGGGATTAAAGGTTTCTTCCATGCCACTGCTGCCTGACTAGGTCAGGAAATCCCTCAGGAAGAACAAGGCACCTGCTGCACACAATAAAAGTTGTGGCTTCTCCATGTTATTGAGGGCTGCCAATTATTCATGGGTCACAAAGACAGAAGCCCAACTTTTCCAGCTCCCAGATCTTAAAAGGGGAAATACAAATAATTGGAGATGTGTGTGGCTGCATTAAGTTAATTCTGTGGCTGTGCCAACAAGAGAAACCAGGCCATATCTTTTTGTTTGGTCAATGAGTTGTAGTTGTGTCATATCCCCTTTCCCAATCCCTTTGTGTCTTAATCTTGCGTGTGTAACTTATGTGTGTGGGTTGCCCATGGCATGTGTGGACATCACTTTGCACATCTCAGTAATATTTCTGTCTTCAGGATAATTTTCACATTTGCACTGCCTGGCCCTGTCTTCAGTGCAAACATTGTCCTCCAGGACAGCAACAATTTTGCATAAAAGTCGTGCCTTTGCAGTTTTGGTAAGTGCAATGCAAAGAGAAACATATTAGTTTATTTGACTATCAGGAGGAAGCCCAGGGCTGTGTAAATCAGTCAAGTGCAGTATGGAGCAGAATTCCTTACTCTTCAATGAATCTGTCTTGGCCTCCCAGCAAAGCCTCTCAAGTTCTGTGTATAGTCATTTGTTTTCCAGATTTGATGTCTCTAATTCACTGTGTGAATCTAACAGGGCCAGGAGCGCTTCACTTTTCACCTAGAGTTGGATGAAGTACTCTTTGACTCTGTGTGACAATTCAGTTACTGTGCTGCTCTTGTCCATAAGCCACCCATGAGGGTTCAGCTGGGACCAGGTAAGCATGCAGCCTTGAAGGAGTTGCTAGAGGGCCTCTGCATGTCATTGTTTCAATCAGGGAGCCAAATCTACAGGCACTGTCACTTAACTGCTGCCCATTGGTTTCTTCAGCTATTCCCACTACTCTCGATGTTATCCATGGATATAACTTCTAATCAACGTGTTCAAAGATGTTGTTATACATCTCTGGAACAAATGGAATTTGAACCCAGGCCTCCTGGTTCAGAGGTAAGGACACTACCACAATGCTACAAGAACCTGTGGATACTGGGCCTGGAGATGAAAATGATAAGCATACTGGCTACTCCCCGCTGTGTGGGAAATTTCTTAAAAACCCCTGTGCTTCTATTTTGGGTTGCCTTTTGGGTTGTGATGATCCAGGCATTTTGTCTTTTTGTTTTGCCTCCCACGAAGAGATTACATGTTTGCAGTCCTGTACAGCAGCAGACTTCAGCTGGAAAATTACAGTCGCTGTGCTATAATACATTCCTTTCTTGATTTTTGGAAAATAAATAAATCAGCACAGTTAAAGCATGCAAGGTTAGGAAGGGTTTAGAGGGATATGGGCCAAATGCTGGCAAATGGGACTACAGGTAGTTCTGCTATAATGCTTGTTTCATTAATGCAAATTGGCTGTAATGCAATTGATGAATAGTGGACGCTGTTTCGATAACGCAAACTTTCTGCTGTACAGATATAACAATTTTCTACGGCAATTTACACTATTTTCTATAGCAAGATATCACATAACTATCATATTATAGGAGGACTACCTGTACATTAATTTAGAATGTCTGGTTGGTGTAGGCAAGTTGGACTGAAGGCTTTGTTTCCATGCTGTACAATTCTCATGACTCTATGAGTCTATTTATTTCACTGTCAATGAACTTCCTCATGCTAAGGGTTTGAAGTCTGACAATGATGTCCTTGGTGGTTTCTGATTTTGTGGAAGAAATCCACACATGAATTCCTACATGATGCCTTTTTTGTGAGATGCTTGGAAAATTGTACACACTTGATTCTGTTGAGAGCTGTAATCATCTCAGGGAAGAAATCTATGTAAAAGCACTAGCCTTTGTGGAACTTGTGATTTGCCCGCAAAAGCTCGCGTCGTGAGCATGCCACATCTCAACGTGGAGTTTTGTTGACTTAATAGCAAACAGGTGGGGCCAAAGTTGTAGAAGCTTGGTGAGGTAATGCCAGGAGATTTCCATTTCACCCTAAAAGTGTTGGTGGGCCTTGCAGGAATCATAAAGAAATCCTTTATATGAAATCGCAATCAAAGCAAGTGGAAATCCAGTACAAGGAATGAAGGGTCCTTCACTGTTTTTGACTTTGGAAGACTATGATTCAGTGTAAGGAGTGGGCTTTGATGACACGCATGGTTTCCTTCATGGAGCTGTCAGGCAGCTACTCAGACAAAATATCAGCTGTTCAGCATTTGTAGAAATATAGAGATGGTCGATCAGTATAAAGCCACCAGACTTGGTTTTTCACCTTCAAAGTGTATCAAATGGCATACGACATACTGGAAGTCTAATTAATACAGTGCATGGATTTATACTGCCCTCTCCCTGTCCTGTGTGGATTATTACCAATTCTTCTGGTAGGAGCTGTCTTCGCAAGGAGAAGATCGAAAATTGAGATTTACACTGTCAATAGGTGATTGTTGACTACTGTGCAACGTTTGGAGCCTCGTACAAGTGGTTGCCACATGTGTATAAGTATTCATCAGTTTCTGTGTTTAACTGATGCGATTTCAGACTTTGAGATCGCGTTGGGCCTCAAGGTGCTCTTACTTGGAAGGACAAAACAGAAAATTACTGAGACTTGTCCATGGTGCTAACAAGCCTGTGACAGAGAATCCTGTCACTGCTAGATATTTTTAATCAATCTGTTTTGTGTTATGTCACACCTCTGACGCATGTGGGACTTGATCCCAGACCTTCTGACTCAGAGGTGGGGGCACTACCACTGAGCCACAAGCATTCCTAATCTAGATATATTTTAATCAACCGACTCATGAACTCTGGTTCAGAGGTCGGATCACTACCACTGTGCCACTGTAGCTCGTTTTTATTTCCTTTACCAATCTATTCAGGTATGTTATAATATATCTTTGTGGCAGGTAGGTCTTGAACTCTGGAGCTCTCGCTCAGAGGTAGAAGCAGTACCACTGCATTACAAGAGCCTATTTTCTGAAAAAAAAAATGCCAGTGAAACTCAGCAGGTCTGGCAGCATCTGTGGAGGAAAAAAAAAGAGTTGACATTATTAGTCCAGTGACCCTTCTTCAGTATGTTGTGACAAAAGGTCACTGGACTTGAAATGATAACTGTTTTAATCTCCTCACAGATGCTACCAGACTGCCGAGTTTGTTGAGAATTTCTGTTTTCGTTACGGATCTCCAGCGCCTGTAGTTTTTTGATTTATTTTAGGTCATTTTGGACACTTCTTTGCTTAGAATTCCTGAACTTGGTATGAGATTGCCTCTAGGTTCCAAGTCTGCAGGCTTCTACAATCACTCGCAGAATCAAGATGTCAAGCATCAAAGTGATACTTCCATTGCAGAGGATATCTATACAATAGGGAAAATTATAACAATAAATGAGAAAGAATTTTTCTCTGCTGTGGAAAATAGAGGACACCAAAAGCCCTCTAATCTCTCCTCCATGCCCACTTCCACGTCTTCTTTCTGTGCAATCTTTGGTATTCTGCAAGTTTTGAAAGATGGCAATTTTGCCTTGTTGGAGTTAATTTTGAAATATGCATGCTGTTCTTGTGTCCAAAATTGTAACTGTGTTTATGTTGCTGTAGCAAGGAGGTTAGCTGTGTGTAATGTAAAGGTAGGTTATTCATAGTCCCAGACGACCACTCTCTCATTACAGCGAGACTGGTGGCTGTTTAACCTGAGGGTCATGGGTGGGGAGGAAATGATGTTGAGGAGGCTGTACTTTCATGCTGACCCCTGCTAGTAAGGGAATTGAACTGATGCTATTCACATTACTCTGCATCACAAACTAGCTATCCAGCAACTGAGCTAATTGACTCCCTTTTAGCCTACTGCACCTGGTACTCCCTGGAGGCCTCCCATGTAAGGACTAGCCAGGCCTGAGTCGACTTAGCTTCTGATATCAGCCGTTTTCTGACTAGTCTGGACAAAGACAGTGTTTGATGTACAGAAGCTGGATTCTGTAATGATCCCTTAACAGGAATTGCATTTTGGTAAATGTGTTTAATGTGAAGTAATATTGCTCAATTAAAAAAAAAGCCCTATAAGCTCCATAAAAAGATGTTTGAGTTTATGTCAGCACTGGTATGTCCAGGGACAATCTGCAGGACCTTGAATTTATGTATTTTCAGCCCCTGACTATGTTGAGTGTCTTTTTAAAGAAAAAGTATCAGGGCAGCTCTGACCGCCAAGTTCTTTCCAGCTGTCAATCATCCACTTTGAAGTTGTCGCCTTGTAGATGAAGATGTATCTGTATGCCAGGCCGTAAAATGTCAATTTGTTTTGCCTTTTCAGTATTCCTGCTGCATCTCATGTACTGCTTTCACTTTTCAAATTGTGCTGAAATATATATCATGTCTATTTTTAGGTAGGTTTGAAGTGTCACTTACTGTATGTAATGAATTTCTAAGCAGATATCTCACTGAACATTTACTTTTATACTTAATATAGGTGTGTCAACTATTTTAATTTTACTATGCCCCATATTATAAAATGTAATAACTACCACTTTAATGTAATCCAATGACTGTCATAATAAAATCTCATTAAGCGTCATCAAAAAGATATGGACTCACAGTTAATATCTCAAACACTCGCTGTCAGCCTGAGGACTTCTGAAAATGGTGAAATAAAGGCTGTGTGTCACACTGCAGTAGGACTTTGTCACATTTTCTGATTGCAAGGACTGGACCAAATATTCTCACTGTAGGAACTCAGTCAGATTTTCTCTTAGCTTTGGTCAGGTACAAGTACTGAAGGAAATCAAATGAAAGTTAACATGAAAACGGTTGAGTGTTATGATATTATATTCAACAATGGTGTTAGTTGATCACCACTTGGAATGTCAATTTATAGCTCTTAACAACATTTGATATCAACCGATAATGATAATTGATAATGAAAAATGTTAGAAGCTGTGATGAAAAATGTTATAACAGGGCACTTAGGTAAGTTTAAGGTAATTAAGCATAGCCAACATGGTATCAGCAAAGGGAGATCATGTTTAACTAATTTATTGGAGTTCTGTGAAGAAATAATTTGTGCTGTGGATAAAGGGGAAACTAGTGGATGTATTGTACGTAGATTTCGAGAAGGCATTTAATGAGGTGTCATATCAAAGGTTAATATAGAAAATAAAAGCTCATGGTGTTATCCATATTGATATGGATAAAGGTTGACTGGCTAACAGGAAGCAGAGAGTAGGAATAAGTGGGTAGTTTTCAGGCTGGTAGTATGCCACGAGTGGTGTGCCATAGGAGTCAGTACTGAGGGCTGAATTCTTTACAATTTATATTGGGGTTGAAGGCACGGAAGCTGGATTTTCTGATGACACAAAGATAGGTAGAAAAGCGAGTTGTCAAGAGGACATAAGGATCCTAAAAAGGGTTATGGTGACCCTTTAGTGGTGGGAAAAGGTCTGAAAAAGATTCTTGGGGGTTTGTAGGAATGTAGAGTTGAGGTTAAAATGAAATTAGCCATCATCTTATTGAATGGTAGAGCGGGCTGAATGACCTACTCTTGTTCCTTGTTCATGTGTTGATGTGGTAGCTGAAAAATTGCATTTCAGTCCTAAAGAGATCAAGTGATGCCTGAAAAATTGTGTTTTAGAGTAAAGAAAAGCAGCTGGGTGTAAATAATGTCCAAAATTTCTTTTAGAGATTAGGCCACGCATACCCTGGATTGTACTCCACAGTTCTCCACCATCCAGGCTGATGTGTTCAGTTTCCTTATTCCCCCTCTGTCCCTCTAGTCCTGGAGAATGTTAGCTTGTTTGGCTGTACCATTATAATTGAACATCCTCAGTGTCAGTGCATTCATTACTATGGGCTGCATAAATCCAAAAAAGTTCTTCCTTCCTCTTCCCCTGGAGAATGAAGTCCTTCACATCTCAGCTGTGCCCTCCCTGTCTCCTTGAACTGGAAAGACACCTGGAGTGAGATTGAGATGCCTTGACCCCATCTTGCCTCAGCATTGGAGTTGCGTGCCCATGGCGACAGATATCGATTCCAGGTTGAGCCGGGTACCCGGCAGCCACTGACTCTTCTGCTGGATCTGGCTCATGAATGCTGCTGCCATTCTTTCTTGGAGGTAGTCAAGCACTTGCATGCTGATGGCATGCTGAAGCCATGACAGTAAAAAGATCTTGGATGGCCTCCTCTATTTTACGTTCTAGTCTATTCAGGGCCTTTGGCATCACTGCCTGATGTTGACTAAGAACAGAAGCACATCATCTACATGAGGCTCTGCTGGTTAACGGGAAGCAGAGAGCAGGAGTAAATGGATCTTTTTCAGGCTGGCAGGTTGTCACAAGTAGTCCTTTGAATGTTAGAGACCTTGGACATTGCCTTCTCCACTGGCTATGGACTCATGCATGATGTGCTCAAGTGCTTCGCCCTCTTCTGGTAGCCGCTAGTGTCCATAGTAGAGAAGAGTTGGTTACAGTAGTCTGTGACTCTTCTAGACAAATATCAGACACTGCTCACACATCTGAGAACAGCAGACTGCAAAATTCCTCATTGGTTTCTTGTCACATTCCTGCTTCCCCATCAGGGCAGAAACAGTCATTGTCCTCCCTTACCAGCTCTGTAGGTCACTCTTTGAAAGGGGTGAGGATATGAATATCCAGCATCCCTCCACCAGTGTGGTCAACTCCCCTTCATTGTGGGCGAACTTACCCTTGCTCCAGGTCACCTGGATCTGATGGGAGGGCTTTCTACTGTCATCATGGAGTAAGAGGACATCCCTTCTTTCAAAGACATTCTGGAGAGGACAACCTGTAGGAGGCGACATTGGACCTTGGGGCACGTTTTTGTCTGGTCTGAGACATCACCAGTAGGGTAGGGATAATGAACATGACCTGTAACAAGCCCAGTACCAAACATCGAGAACAAAATGGAAAGTACCCTTCATGATTATAATGTAAGCTAACAAGGCAGCCATATTGGTCATTTGGCTCCTTTGCTTTTTGTGGCACAATTAATCATTGGTTAACAACATTTATTGAAGGGCAAATTTTGACCAGAAGGAACTTTGTCGTTCTTCAAATTGTATCAGAGCACATTTTGTCACCATCTAAACAGGCAGATGTGACTTGCTGCAAAACCTCCCTTGGTAGACAGCATCTCTCTCAGTGAATGTCAGTCTAGATTATGTGCTTGAATTCTGCAGTGAATCTTGTAGCTGTAGCCTCCTGAGTAAAGTGAGGATGCTATCTCTGAGTTGGTCTGGCGTTTATGGAAGCAAGTTTGGTATTATAGTTGGCGACAAAGCCAAAACAATCAGAACTCAATAGAACTGTTACAGAAATAATGAATCATTCATCCAATCAGACTGGAAATAACTGTCCAAGCTAACGCTGTACATCCAAGTATTAGGTGATGACTGTCAATGCACAATGTTGAAAGGAACAGATTGTATACTCAATCTGCAGCGGTCTCTCTAATACATCTTTCCTGATAAAACCAGTACAGTAATCTGGGCTTAGAACTTAAATCCTTATGGGTGAATCAATGGAGCTGACCCATTTAAATCTGCGTTGCAAATTAAGCTGTGTGCAGCATGTGTACTTGCCACACATGCTTCCTGTGTGTACACAGACATTTAGGAAAAAAGGTTGGCATTACAGTAAAACTAATGAAAACATGCAAATTGACATCAGCATCAAGCCTACCTTACCATTGACTGGATTAAAGAATGTGCTGTGTGATCACAATTAGATTTTGTTAGACTGAGGTTGTCAGAATTTAATAAGGCCTCAGGAGTAATCACGTAGAAGATACAAAGGGGCATATTGCACAAGAACATAAGGTCATTCATGTGCAGCAGTGAACTTTCATGTTTCATAAATATTTGCTTTCTTTTTACAGTATTAGGACAGATTAAATATACATGGTATTTAGCTTTTAAAAAATAATTAACGATTTGGAGGCTAGGAGGGAGAAGACTTCTACGTTGGGTGCTCAGCAGGAAGTAATGATTTACTGGGATGTGAACCATAGAATGATGGGCCTAATTATTCACAAGTGTTTGAGTGTGTGGGCCTAAGGGGGTTTAAGCCTGGTTAATCACATCTGGTAATTATTCTATAAACTACTTTGCTGTGAGTTGTATTTGTGTCATGTTTAGATTTTATGGGGTTTTTTTACAGCAGTGGGGAGTTATTGTGTTTACTGTTCATGATTTTCTGTGCATTTAAAGCACACAGCAGATCTTTCTTTCTATCGCTTTACTGTTTGTATGAAAAACATTTTAAACGGTATTAAAACATATTTTATTACATATTTACATGCTGGATAGGGATTTTATTTCCTGTTCAAGCTGAAAGCCGCTCATAAGGCAATAGGACATTGCCGCTTTTGCGAACTAGTTTTGTAAAAATGTTCCATGTTTCAGTTCCCTCTGTTTTAATATTTTCATTCGTGAAGTATAAAAAGGAGCTGATTTGTCAAAATATGGAATATCAGAAATGGTCAAACAGTTTTGTGGTGATCAGCATTATTTAAACATTTTTAAACAAAAATAATCTCCTCGTAACACCCTGGAATTCAGATGCTATTCACTGTTTAGCACAACAAATTTTAAAGACTTAAAGCCCAATATTGATTTTAGAGAAGGCCTAAATTTGGCTGAGTAAATAATAACCTTGAATAATATAGAAACAATGAACCCTATTTTTGAATTTCCTGTTCACTTGATGTTCTTTCATGAGATGTGATGATGCCATCAAGAAGAACATTCATTGAGAAGGTGGTGATGAGTTGCCTGTTTGAACTTTCACAAGGTTATAGTATATGAACTATGAACCTTTAATTCCATCGACTTATTTAATACTAAGACTTTTTTTTAAAGAAAGCAACTTGAAATGAGCCTGGGCTTCAAAACTCACCTGACGTATGAAAGTGGCCATATTTCTGAAGTTAAAATTATCAGTGGACATGCCACCCCCATCCACTCAGAACTTCACATCTGCCATTGATAGATAGATAGATATTAATTGTTAGTTGTATTTGTGAAAATACAGTAAAATGTGTATAAGTCACCACAAAAGCAGCGCCATTTAATTACATCAGTTACATATATTAAAAAAAGACGACATTAAGACAAACATCATCTTTTGTTCATTCTGCGGCCTCCTAGTTTCACTAGCCAGCCACTGCCAAAGGCTGGAGTCTGTCCAACTATAGTGAATCGGGGGCCTCTTGAAACTGCCAACAACGGGGCCTGTCGAAACTGTCAAGAGCCGAGGACCTGTTGAAACTGCTGAGGACTGGGCCCTGTAAAAATTGCTAAGTTTGAGCACTTGAGAAAAAAGTCCAAAGGATGTATAACTAAGCAAAATGCATGTCATCTGCAGAATCTGCCAGACTCAAAAGCATCCTGCTGAAACCCGCCATTGTAACAAAGGGTGCTGAAGATACCCTACCCTCATCACTTTCAATGGTATCTCCCTGGCTTTGACACTGGCCTGCTAGCACACTATTGAAACACAATCGAAAAAGTAACACTATTAATCCTGTCCAGACAGCAACCTCCTGGAGACTCTGCAGAATGCCACCGTTACATCGAGAAGGACTTCCTCATTCAACAAATCAAGTCCAGAAAACTTTCCCGGCTAAATTTTTGAATGCATCACAATTCTAATTTTAAGTTTAATCGAGATCCAAATGTCATAGCACCCACTTTGGAAAAGGGTGATAGCAGTTTGAAAGTGATAATCTCGAGAAGAATAACCAAATTACCTCAGCGGTTGCATCACTGGAACTTTAAGACCACCAAAGGAATTATATATGAATGTATAACTCATTTGACTCATGGACTTTAACTCATTTTTAAATTCCATCCTCTCCACTCTACAAACTGTTTTTTTTTTACACAGTGCATATGTGTATATTGTGGGATTTGAAACAGATTTTACCCTTTTTTTAAATAAGTTTTGTACTTTCCTTGAGTGAGTTTTACAATCAAACCAACTCCTTATGTTTGTTGAGCTACAATCTGTGTGACTTATGTTCTTTCGTATAGCTTTCCTTGGTCAATTGAATTGAGAAATGTTTTTTTTTAATTTGAAAAGGCAGGTGAAAATAGTGTTAGGTTGGTAAAGCAAAGGAAAATGCTTTTTTCCAGAAAAGAGAGCTAAGTTGAGCATCCGGACCCTGCACATATTTTCTCAAAGAAAAGGACACCAAACCTTGCACTGTACTCTTTCACTTCTGACTGATTAAATGTTGTTTGGGACAGAGACTATCTACCTGCTTCTCAGGTACAGTGTTTAATGCAGATGAGAAGCAAAACAATTAAACATCTTCCTTAATAAAAACCAAAAGAACTGCGGATGTTGTAAATCAGGAACAAAAACAAAGTTGCTGGAAAAGCTCAGCAGGTCTGGCAGCGTCTGTGAAG
>JAHRHZ010000065.1:12676677-12717944 GCA_024137785.1 Ginglymostoma cirratum
ATATTCTCTCTGCAGCCCGGTGTGAAGGTCTCTCTGCAGCCCAGTGTGACGGGTCTGTGTGCAACCTGGTGTAATCGTCTCTCTGCAGCCCTGTGTGACGGTCTCTCTGCAGCCCGGTGTCATATTCTCTTTGCAGCCTGTCTAATGGTCTCTCTGCAGCCCGGTGTGATGGTCTCTCTGCAGCCTGGTGTGACGGGTCTCTCTCTGCGTCCCCGTGTGACGGGTCTCTCTGCAGCCCGGTGTGACGGGTCTCTCTGCATCCTGGTGTGACGGTCTCTCTGCAGCCCGGTGTGACGGTCTCTCTGCGGCCGGGTGTGCCCTCAGCATGGACTTCTGGCCTTGAGATGATTCCAGAACAGCCTCATGACCTCTAGAGCCTTGAGATGAAGCCCAGTGCAATCTGAATTCTAGTTGCCATCACAGTTTGGACAGACTGTTATTCCGAACATTTAATTTACTTATCTAATTTATTCCTATAATCTGTAAAGCTGGACTTTTTATTTCTTTATTTTTCTAATATTTTTCCCATAAGAATTTGCACTTAAGAAGTATATGTACCTTTGTCCCTAAGGTATCACCATAAGTGGTGACTTGTAAACTTTCCACTGTACTCACATGAGTATATGTGGCAATAAAGCTAATTCTAAGTCCGGCACTTGTTTGTTTTACCAAAATGCAATGTTTCACGTTTATCCAAATTAAACTCCAAATGCCAATTCTCAGCCCATTGCCCCACTTGATTAATGTCTATATGTAAACTTAGATAACCTTCTTCACTGTCCACTATGCTACCAATTTTGGTATTGTCTGCAAACTTACTAACCATGCCCTCAATATTTGCACCCAAGTCATTTATATAAGTGAAAAACAAAAGTGGACCCAATATCAATCTCTGTGGAACACTGCTGGTCACAGACCTCCAGTCCAAAAAGCAGCCCTCTGCCATCACTCTCTGCTTCCTACTATAAAGCCAATTTTGTATCCAGTTGGCAAGCTCACCCTGAATCCCATGAGATCTAACTTTACTAATTAGTCTACCATGCGGAACCTTGTCAAAGGCTTTACTAAAGTCCAAGTAAACAATGTCTACTGCTCTGCCCTCATCATTTTGTTTTTTGGTTACTGTCTCAAAAAATCTCTGAGTCAGACTCGTAAGTCTCTAGTTCCCAGGCTTCTCCTTACAGGCTTTCTTAAATAAAGGGACAACATTAGACACACTCCAGTGTTCCGCTGCAACACTCATGATTATAGATGGTATAAATATTTCTTCTAGGGGCCCTGTAATTTCCTCTTTAACTTCCCACAATGTCCTGGGGTACACTTGGTCAGGTCTGGGAGATTTATCCACCTTCATATTTTCTAAGATCTCCAGCACTTCCTCTTCTGTAATGTGAACTGTTTTCAAAACATCCGTATTTATTCCCCTGAGTTCTCTAGCCTCCATTCCTTTCTCCACAGCAAAAACTGACACAAATATTCATTTATTATTTCTCCCATCTCCTGAGGTTCAACACAAAGATGGCCTCATTGATCTTAAAGGGGCCCTACTCTCCCTGTAGTTGCTGTTCTGCTCTTAATGTACTTGTAGAATTTCTTCGCATTATCTTTAACCTTATTAGCCAAGGTATCTCATATCCCCTCTTCGCCCTCCTGATTTTCCTCTTAAGAATGTCCCTACACTCTTTATGCTCTTTAAGAGATTCATTTGATCCCAGTTGTCTATACCTAATGTGTGTCAACCACTCAATTGTAATCACCATTACTGGAGACTGTAGCCAATTCATACACACCAAGATCCCAATAATAATCAAATATATGTGCAATTTACTTGTTTTTCAAGTGTATGCGAGGAATAAATATTGACATGGATCCTGGGAAAAATAATCTGACCTTCAAATAATTCAGGAGAAACATATTATCTGCATCTGATCTGTGTACAATTTGACTGCCAAATTTCCTACATTTTAACAGTGACTACATTTGAAAGTGCTTTTTGAGTTGTAATGCGCTTTGAGATTTCTTGCAGCCAAGAAAGACACTTTTAAAATCAAGTCTCCTTTCTGAGCTGCAGTTTCTACCCAGAAATAAAAAGGAAAGTTTACAGCATCTTTGACTTTCCAAGTCTGAAGACAAACCCCATGTATTGTGTATAGTGTTCTGGACTGACAAATAAAATAACCAATGTATTTTAATTTGACATAAAGAGGCTCCTGGCTAAGTGTATGTGTATGTCTATTGAATTAAAAATCAAGTGGTGTTAAAAATGGAATTAGTGCTCTATATTGAATTGTTTGATCACCAAGATCTATTTAAAATTTTACTTAAAGACTCAGAAGTTACCAATCAAAGATCAGTCAGCTTTTTATTTTTATGTTGGTACATTGCAAAAATCCTGCATTCTTAGATTCTGATGACACATTTAAACAGTGCAAGAGTTATGTAGTCCAGGGGTTTAAAATAAATTGATTATTGCACTGACTTTAGCAATTCTAGCAGTAAAACTAACAGACTATTCAGGACAGTATGTGTTAAAGTTTTACTGTTCAATTGCTTATATGAAGTAGTTGATCTGACCATTAAAAATTCCACAAAAGGGATTTTATATATGTGTCTTTACATGTACATTAGTAACCATCTCAACCCATTAAAAGTTTGCTAAATCTTCATGAGCCAGGTTTTGCATCAAGGGAGCTGAGGCGATTAGAAATCGAGGATATTAACGATTGTATCCCACAAAATCCTTTTATCATAACATGTACATGCAGTGTTAGTAGTCCATTTACTAGGATTACAATGAGAACACTGAGGTGCCAGGCTTCAATACTCCCTTTCTGATATATTGTTGATATTGCCATTGGGCTTTGAAAATTATCCAATCTTATCATTTGTTCATGGGATATGAGCATTACTGGCCGCACCAGCACATATTGCCCATTCTTAATTGCTCTTGATGGTGATGGGCTGTGTTCTTGCACATCTGTAGCCTACTTGGTGTAAATGTTGTGGACTGGAACAAACCCACACCAAATACATCAAGGAAATAGCCTGGGTGCTAACTTTCTATTTTATTTAAAGACAAGTGTAAGGTGCTGTGCGTCCAGATGTGATTCGATTGGTCCACTGCTAGGCTTTATGTAAAGCATGCAATGTTCTTACAATAAAATTAAAATAAACCAAAGAAAAAGAACTGGAATAAATTTAACTCTATTGAAATACTTAAAAAATAATATAATATTTAACACAGGAGATGACCTGTGAGAGCAGGGGAAAGAGGGTTGGTCATTACTGCTTCAAAGTTCATGACCGTAAACTTTCAGCTCACAACCTCACTTGGGGTTCCAGCCCTCACTGTTGGAAGCCAAATGTAATGAAATTATAAATAATTTAACTAACAGTATCAGAACAAATTAAACAAGAAATATAGACTGCAACTCAGGGGAAAACTACCCTGCTCTTCTTTGAAATAGTCACATGGGAATAGAGAAAGATTAACTGAAATGTTTCACAGAACTATAATTTAAAAAAAAATTCTGAGAAGAATAGACGGGAGGTAAAATTATCATGGGTGGATCAGTTGATCTGCCCAATTCTTCAGCAACTGTTTATTCCTTGAAATAAGATTAAACTGATGATCATTTTTCAGGCAGAGTGCTTGATGGTTTCTCTTGAGGGATGTTGCGAAAAGGTGACCTAAAAGAATACAAAATAATTTATATCTTCTCTTCTCTGCCCAAAAGTAGGTCTGAACCGCAGTACCCAATCTCTGGCATGGGTAGCGCAAGGAGGCAGGTCCCAAATCCACCTCAGTTGGAGCAGACATCAAAGCCTGTGCTGGTTGTACTGAGCTGATTCACAGAGGCTATCAGTCAATGGCAGCCAAACATAACCCTGAAGAAGAGTTATAGAGTCCAGAACCATTAACTTTATTTCCCTATTCTGTAGATGCTGCCTGCTGTGCTGAGTTTCTCCAGCATTCTCTGTATTCGTTTTAGATGGGTCAGAAGATTTACAAGATGCACATGTTGGATGGCACGGTGGCTCAGTGGTTAGCACTGTGGCCTCATGACGCCAGCGATCTGGGTTTGATTCTGCCCTTGGGCAATTGCATGGAGTCTCTATGTTCTCCCCGCATCTGTGTGGGTTTCCTCAGGGTCCTCCGGTTTCCTCCCATGGTCTAAAGATGCACAGGTTAGGTGGATTGGGCATGCTAAATTGCCTATAGGGATGTGCAGGCTGGGTGGATTAGCCATGCGAAATGCAGGGTTATAGGCTAGGGGGGTCTGGGTGGGAGCTCTTGGGAGCATTGGTGGGGACCTGATGGGCCGAATGGCTTTGTTTCACACTATAGGGATTCTGTGATTGTAAAAATTTGCAAGTTGATCCTCAACCTGTTTGTCACCATTACAAAAACACCTTCCTATGTTATTAAGTCCTGGAGTGGGAATGAACTTGAGGATTCTGGATCAGAGACAGGGACACTACCCACTGCGCCACCAACACCACCTAATAAATTGTGTAAATAAGTGGAAAAAAATTAACTATGTTTTTAAAAGTTACAGTGATCCTTTTTTCATTAGGAGCTTTGAAAGTTCACCCCTTCTGGTATGTTGTGTAAGTGCTTGGCAGACTGTCAGCTGTGTGTCATACCCCATCCAACAACTGAAATAGACTGAGATAGGACAGTGAACATTGGCTAGAGGGCTTGGAGCAATGTTAATGAGTCATCACACATGACAGTTATCACTCAATATTTTAACCAGTCTCATTGCTAAGCAATGGTAATGGAAATTTGGATGAAAAGCATTTAGCAGCATTATAGTTGCGTGATTTCCAACTAATTATTATACATGTAAAGGCATATTGTTGACACATTGAATTGGAAAAGAATGGGATAGGGGATGACAGTGGACAGCCCAATTGAGGATCTTACATGGACAGAGTAGGCTTAATCACCAACTTCTCTTCCCTGAGTCTAGTGTTCCATCACTTTTGACCAAAAGACAGCAGTTCTGATATAATATGGGGTTGGGGAACGCATATTTATTTTTGTGTTTAACTCCTCCCACATATAGTGGACATAAGATCAGTGTATTCTATTTCCTTTTTCTCTAATCCATGCCATCCCAAAGAACCTGTGCTTAGATGAAGAATTTTATTCCATTTTGTTTCGTTTAGTAAGAAATGAGACAGTGGGAGAGACAGAAAGGAAGATAATCCCTGATAGGAAAGGGACAGACGTAATTTATTACGGTTTCTCTATCCTTTCTCTGTGGGTACCATCTATACTTGTTACTGAGGAGAATGCCTGTTGTATAAAAGACCAATTAAGCCCTTTAAAGACCTTAGGGCCCTTGTCTTGATTTTGCTGCTTTTCAAGCAGAAACAGGCATGGAAATTCTGGCAAGAAAACTCAACAAGGTAGGCAAATCTCCTCCAAAGGTACTCAGTGCCTTATCTAGGTGCCTGGCACAAGGAAGGGGTGACAGCTAAAGGCCACATCTCTATCACTTGGTACTATATCCCCAGTCCCTCTTCTCCTGTGACACTAACTTCACCCTCATTCAGGTAAGGCCTAGGTCTCTCAGTGACTAAAGGTGTTTGCCTGAATGCAGTTTTGGAAGCTGCCATTCCTCCCCTAGTGGCGCTGTCTGCAATGGAGTGCTGCAACTCTTGATTGTTTAGCAGATCCCAGAGAGTGGAATTTTCGTGCCCAGGGTTCTTGATTCCAGAAAAGCCTTGACCCTGGCTGCTGAAGTGCCTGAGGGACTTTAATACTCTATGCCTTCCTCATAGAGGGTGGTGTGTGTCTTTGTCACCTCTGCACTCCCTCCCTGTTGCCTGCAGTGAATACTATTCTGCATATGCAATCCATCCAGACCCGGGGTTTTGCCCTCTCTAAATTGTGCAGCAGTAACTTTCTGCAAATCAAGCTTACATAAGCAGGAGTGAGATAAATAATAACACATTATCTTAAATGATGTGGTGTGAGGGATCGTTATTAGCGGGGACAATAAAGAAACTCATTTACTCTGCTTCAAGTATGATCGTCAGGTTATTTACGCCCACCGAAGAGTATAGACAGAGACTTGTTTTAACCTCTTAACCAAGGGGTGGCATCTCTGACAATGTGGCATTCTATCGGTACTGCACAGCTTTTGTGCTTAAATTGAGACTTCTAATTCAATATTGGGTGTGCCACCCTGATCCAAAGCCTAGCTCAATGGATCAGGCCTGGTACTTGTCTATGAAAGTTATTCTGAATGTGTTTTAGGCTTTGTGGCATGTTATTTTATTAAAACAAAACATTTCTGATCCCCTGAGAACATAGCAGCATTGTGGGACAATTTAGTCTTTCAAATTCGTTCAAGGAGCTCAAGGCTGGCATGTAAACTGATCCTGCATTCTTTTTATTCATTCGTGGGATGTGTGAACACTTGCTGGGCACGCATTTATTGCCCATCTCTAGTTGCCCTTGAGAATGTGGCTATGAGCTGCCTTCTTGAACCGCTGCAGTCCATGGGATATAGGTACATGCAGCGCTGTTAGAGAAGGAGCTCCAGGATTTTGACCCAGTGACAGTGAAGGAATGAATGGCAATATTGTTCTAATTCAGGATGGTTTGTATGGTTGAATGGGAACCTGTCCGTGGTGAGATTTCCATGTATTGCTGCCCTTGTCCTTCTTGATGGTTGAGGTCACAGATTTAGGAGGTGTT
The DNA here is from genome assembly GCA_024137785.1 of Ginglymostoma cirratum. Lineage (NCBI taxonomy): Eukaryota > Metazoa > Chordata > Chondrichthyes > Orectolobiformes > Ginglymostomatidae > Ginglymostoma > Ginglymostoma cirratum. Next base: position 12,683,393 of record JAHRHZ010000065.1, read on the forward strand.
GCCGAAGGAACATTGGTGAGATGTTGCTCTGCATCCTCTATATGGTGCACACTGCTGCCTCTGGTGGTGAAGTGAGTAAATGTTGCAAGTGTTATATTAGGTGTCATATGAGTGGACTGCTTTGTCCTGGGGTGATGGCAAGCATCTTGAGTGTTATTGGACCTTTACTTATCCAGACAAGTAGGGAGGATGCCTGGAGGTCAGGAGGTGTGTTACTTACTGCAGATTCCCAGTCTCTGACCTGCTCTTGTACCCACAGAATTTATATGACTGGTCCAGTTCAGCTCTGATCAATGGAAGCCCCCAGAATGGTGGTGGTGGATGCAGCAATGGTAATGCCATTGAATGTGGAAAATTATCCAGGTAAAAAGCAACACGAATCCAACCCAGCTAATTATGTGCCATTGGTCTTCTCTTGGTCATCAGCAAAGTGATGGAAGGGATCATTGAGAGTACTATCAAGTGGCACTTGCTCAGTAACAACTGGTCACTGGTACACAGTATGTGTTCTGCCATAGCCACTGAGCTCCTAACCTCATTACAAATTTGGTTCAAACATGGATAAAAGAGCTGAATTCCACAGGTGAAGTGAGAGTGACTACCGTTGAGATGAAGGCAGCATTTGATCAATTGTGGCATCAAGGACCCCTAGCAAACCTGGAGTCAATGGGAATCAGATGAAAACTGTCCATTGGTTGGAGTCATGCATAACATAAAGAAAGATGGTTGTGGTTGTTGGAAGTCAACCATTTCCATCCTGGGACTTTACTGCAGGAGTTCCTCAGGGCAATGTCTTAGGTCCAACTATCTTTTGATACTTTATCAATGACCAGTCTTTCATCGTGGGGTCAGAGGTGGGGATGTTTACTGGTCATCGTGCAATGTTCAATACCATCTAAGACGCCTCAGACACTGAAGAAATCCATGTCCATATGCAGTAAAACCTGAACAGCATCCAGGCTTGGGTTGATAAGTGGCAAGTAACATTTTCCCCACACAAATACCAAGCAATGATTATCTCCAACAGGAGAGAATCTAACCATAGCATTGAACTGGACCAGCTATATAACAACAGGGCAGAGACTGGGAATTCTGTCTCCTCCCTACTCCTCAAAATCTGTCCACCATCTACAAGGCACATTTCAGGAGTGTGACAGAATATTCTCAGTTGATTGGATAAGTGCAGTTTCAACCACACACCATTGAGGACAAATCAGCCTACTTGATTGGCAACTCATATCCCACTATCATCACTTATTCCCTTAATCAATGATGAATATAGGCATCTGTGTGTTCTATTTGCAAGATGTACTGCAATGACTCACCACAACTCCTTTGAGAGCACCTTCAAAACCTGCAACCTCTACCACCCAGAAGGGTAAGGGCAGCACATGTTTGAGAAGACTGTATTTGCAAGTTCTCCTCCAAGCAACTCACCATCTTGACTTGGAAATATGTCAGTATTTGCTTGGTGTTTCTGGATTAAGATCCAGGAACTCCCCCCCTAACAGCATAGTAGGTCTCACTATGTGGACTTTAGCGGTTCAAGGAGGCAGATTACCACCAACTTCTCAAGGCAAACTAGGGAAGGCCAATAAATGTTGGCCTAACCAACAACAAGTAAATAAAAATAAATAAATGCTGTCTTCACCGATGATGCACATGTCTAAGTAACAAAATAATTTCAATCCACTATCATTGGTGCTGAAAAGAACTCCAGCTTAATAAAGTGCAATTAGAATCCCTACAGTGTGGAAGCAGGCCCTTTGGCCCAACAAGTCCACATTGACCCTTGGAGCATCCCACCCAGGCCCAGACCCTGACCCCTATAACCCACATACCACTGAACACTATGGGCAATTTAGCATGGTCAATCCACCTAGCCTGCATATCTTCAGACTGTGGGAGGAAACCAGAGCACCTGGAGGAAACCCATGCAGACACAGGGAGAATGTGCAAACTCTGCACAGACAGTCACCTGGGGCTGGAATTGAACCCAGGTCCCTAGTGCTGTGGGGCTGCACTGCTAACCACCGAGCCACCGAGCCACCATGCCACCCTAATTGTTCAATTAGATTTGTAGATTCAATTAGATTATCAGATTTTTGTAAGCAAGCAAGAAACACATATTCTATTATTACAGCCTATTTAAAATTTCAATCATTCTTGGATCAATGGACCACCAGCTGAATTAAAGGCATTGATGGCTTTCGAAACCTAGCCAAGCATTTAAAATAGCTGCAGCTGTCACAACAACAGCTTCCAGTACATTGCCTGAAACATTTGGAACAAAATGATGTCCTATTTCCATTGCAAATCAGAGTGCCTGTAATTGAATAGAGAAAAACAGGTACAGAGGCTTTAATTTGCACGACAGATTCCTATAATGAATAATTGCATTAGTAACACATCAACAATGGACAGTCTTACAGTGATATTTTAAAACATTTTAAACTCACCTTTTAGAATGTTCCCAACCACTCAGCACCCTTCCCTCAGTGGTCACAAAGTGTTCTAAGAAATAAGTAAACAGTAAATGGTAAGGACCTGAGGTGTGTTGTGGAACAGAGGGACCTAAGAGTACAAGTATACAGTTCGTTGAAAGCAGTGTCACAGGTAGCCAGAGTGGTGAAGAAGGCATTTAGCATGCTGCCTTCATCAGTCGAGGCAGTGAGTATCGGAGTTGGGATGTTATGTTACAGTTGCATAAGTCGTGGTGAGACCACAGTTGGAGTATTGTATACAGTTTTGGTCACCCTGTTATAAGAAAAACATAGTTAAAGTGGAAAGTGTGCAAAGCAGATGTTGCCAGGACTAGTAGACCTGAGTTGTAGGGAGAGGTTGGCCAGGATAGGAATTTATTCCTTGGAATGTAGGAGAATGAGGGGTGACCTTATTGAGGTGTATGAAATCATGCGGGGTATAGATAGGATAAATGCATATAATCCTTTTCCCAGGGATTGGGAATTGAAAACTAGAGGTTTAAGGTGAGAGAGGAAAGATTTAAGAAGGACCTGAGGGGCAACTTCACGCAGAGAGCAGTGCACATATGGAATGGGCTGCCAGGGAAAGTGGCAGGTACAATAGCAACATTTAAAAAAACATTTTGGATATGTACATCAATGGGAAGTGTTTAGAGGAATATGGACCAAATGCAGGCAATTGGAACTAGCTGAGTGGGCACCATGGTCAGCTTAGACCAGTTTGGGCTGAAGGGCCTGTTTCCCTGCTGTATTACTCTATAACTGTCTGACTCTAAGTGCATTGTTTATGGGGCTACTCAAGTCCACAGCAGCACACAACCAATTGTATGAAAAGAAATGCAACGTTCTTATGTTCCTCACATTCAGGAGCACTGATGTGGAGACGCCGGTGTTGGACTGGGGTGGACAAAGTCAGAAGTCACATGACACCAGGTTATAGACTAACAGGTTTATTTGAAATCACAAGCTTTCGGAGCACTACTCCTTCATCAGGTGAAACGGTGTTGTGTAACTTCTGACATTGAGGAGCCCAACCTTGGAAGATGGCACCCAAAGCCTTCCAGACTTGTGAGAAGACCACACACAAATCTTGTAGGTTTAGGAGAATAGGAGGATGCAAACCAAGTTTAGTATTTCACAATACAATTCATGCCACCATTAAAGTATGAAAATCTAGCCCCAAGTATCTCTAGTAAATCTGAATTGCACTCCTCCAAAGTCAATATATCTTTCTTGAGGTCTGGTGCCCAGAAATGCACTTTGGGTGTAGTCTAACTAAAGCTAAAGTTTGAAAAGAATCAGGAATTCTGACATCTTATAAAAAAAGTTACATTAGCTAATATTCCTGTATAAATATTCCATGAGTTGGAAGTCATGCCCTTAAGAACTAAACCACCTGATGAGTTTGGACTGTGATTTCCCTTGACCATTTATTTTCCTTACATTCTCGAGTTCACATCATGCATCTCATGCACACCCATTCTGTTTCCCCTTACGATCCAGTCCCGAGCTTCATTTATAATACATTTGTCATGAAAAACAGATACTCGTCTGCTATTTCAATCTCATGATATAATTAGTTGCCTCGCAATTGATATACATAGTCCCAACTTATTAATATTTTATGAATCACTCAATTAACACCTTGCTGTTGCATATAATGGATTCTTGCAGCTTTGTAGAGTGTAAGGAATGATTTAGAATGTGAGATCAGGAGGGAGCATTTATTTTTCATCATATTAAAGATTGTTTACTTTTAGATGCTAAAACCAGATTAAGCTGAGCTGAATACTTGGAATTCACAGAAAGCAGTCCCTTTTTAATCTTATTGTAGAGGGAAGATCATTGATGAAGGTAGGAAAGATGATTGAGCCCATGTTGCCTTCATGTAGACCACTACAGTGATAGCCTGGGGCTCTAATGATTGGTTTCCAACAACCATGACTTTACATAATTGTTTGCATATAGTTTACAGTGCAAAAAAGGTCCTTTCAGCCAAATTGGCCTTTGCTGGTGTTGTTCTACACATGAATCTCCTCTCATGAATACTTATCTACCTTGCCAGTGTATCCTATTTCTTTCTCCCTCATTTACTTACCCAGCTCCCTTTTAAATATATCTGCGCTACTTACCTTAACTAGTCCTTGTAGCAACTCATACCACATTCTATTACTCTTTGGGTAAAAAAGGATCTCTTGAATTCCCTGTTGGATTTATTTGTGACAATCTTGCATTTATGACTTAGTTTTGGGCTCAACATAGGCAGGAGGATTTTCTACTGTCATATTTTCCTTACTCTTATTGTGGTCTCTAAGGTTACCTTGTAGTCTTAGAAAAGTATCCCAACGTTTCCTAATTAGTGAATTATCGTCTGCTCTGGTATCATCCTTGCAAATCTTTTTTAAACTTTTTATCAGTGATGTTACATTCTTTGTATAACATGAAGACCTGACCTGTTCACAACCCTCCCAGTGTGGTTGAACCTATGTTCAATACAAGTTTAACTGCAGCCCAGTCCTTGTTTTGCCTTATAACCTGCATTACTGTTTTTGGTAAATTGGAAATGTATACCTCTGAGCAATGCTGCTCCTCCACCCTATTTGTACTTGTCCAGCTTAAGAGGTAAACGACCTTGTATTCTTCCTGTCAAAATTCATCACCTCACAGTTGACAAATATTGAAATGTAATCAACAATTGTGCCTATTTAGCAAGTTTATTAATGGTTTCTTGAACTCTGTTGCATTTTTTTCTTGAGTATTAATTATACTCACGCTACCATATACATACAACACGTGGCTTTAGTTGCTGGAAGGTTTTGGAATTGCTGTATTGATCACAAGTTTTGCTATTGCGTGGTGCCACAATCAATTGAACATTGCTATGATTTTCATTGCCAGGAATTGTCAACTCTTCTGCCAAGCTACTCCTGAGTTTATTTCTAGACGAGGTCTATGATATGTTCTAGAGTCCGTTGGTTCTGGACTGAACATTGGTGAGATTACTGGTGAATAGTGTTGTTTCAAGACACAGATGAAGATATTTTTCAGAGCTTCACTGATGGTTGAGGAGAGGCTAAAGAGTGGTAATTAACTGCGAGAGTTCACCTGCTTTTTACTGGATATGTCTTATTTCTTTTTTCTCTGCAGGTGCGCTGGCAGACTGCCAGACAAAAACTGCCATGAAATTTGAGTGATGCAAAATGCATCGATTTTGAGACTTTCTTTCCTTGTTTGTTGATAACTTGTTGGCACAGATAGAGAACAGAAGAAATGTTCTTGCTAGGTCTTACTTGATTCTGTGTGTTACAGGGGATTAGTGGCAGCAGAGAAATGTAAGCAATTGAAATTATGTAAAAGTTATCTTATTCATTAAAATGTTGTTTTAAATATGAATGTGGCTGCTGGCTGAAGTAATTGTGTTTGCAATGTTTGGTATTCTGTAGATTTGTTACAGCATTAATGAAACCTTGTATGGCAGCCCTGTTTACCTGTGGACTTTTGTGTATTCTTAAAAGTGTACCAAGTATCATTTTGAATGCCGTATGTTTGAAAAATTATTTTCATGGGATGCAACCGTTGCTAGTTAGGACCGCATTTGTTGTCCTTATCTAATTGCACTTGAGAAAATGATGGTGAGCCGCCCTCTTGAACTTTTGCAGTCCATGGGGGTACAGATACACCAACGCAGTTTGGAAGGGAGTTCCAGGAGTTTGACTCAGTGACAGTGAAGGAGCAATGATATTGTTTCAAGTCAGGATGGTGCTTGACTTAGAGGGGAAATTGCAGGGGACTGGTGTTCCCATGTATCTACTGCCCTTGACCTTCTGAATGGTGGAATTCACAGGTTTGGAGTAACCTTGGAGAATTACATCTTGTAGATGGTACACATAGCTGCAACTGTGCATTGTTGTTGAAGGGAGTAGATGCTTAATGATGAATGGGGTGCTGATCAAGCAGGCTGCGTTTTCCTGGTTGGTGTGAAGCTCCTTAAGTGTTGTTGGAGCTGCACTCATCCAAGAAATTAGAGAATATTCCTTCGCATTCCTGACTTTTACCTTGTAGATGGTGGAGTCAGGAGAGGACAGGAGTTACTTGCTGGTGAATTACTAGCCACTGACCTACTTTTATATCTCACCATATTTACTTGGTTAGCCCAGTTCAGTTTCTAGTCAATAGTAACCCATTAACTTAACATTGATCTTCAGGGTGCAAGGCGACCTACTTTCTGTTGATTATTGAGTCATTGAGTCATACAGCACAGAAACAGACCATTTGGTCCAACTCATCCATGCTGATCAAGTTTCCCAAAGTAATCCAGTCCCACTTGCCTGCAGTTGGCCTATATCCCACTAAATCTTTCCTATTTGTGTATTTACGTAACTGAGTTTTAAATGCTATAACTATACGTGCATCTACCGCTTCCTCTGGCAGATTGTTCCACATAAGCACCACCCTTTGTGTGAAAAGGTTGCCCCTCATGTTCCTTTTAAATCATTCCCCTCTCACCTTAAACCTATGCCCTCTGGTTTTGGACTCCCCGACCCTGTGGAAAAGACCTTGGATATTCACCTTATCTGTGCCCCTCATAATTTTATAAACCTCTATAAGGCCACACCCCACCCCCCTATGCTCCAGGGAATAAAATCCCAGCCTATCCAGGCTCTCCTTATAACTCAAATCCTCCAGTCTCTGTAACATCCTGGTGAGTCTTTTCTGAGCCCTTGCAAATTTAATAATATCCTTTCTATTGCAGGGTAACCAGAATTGAACACTGTACCCCAAAAATGGCCTCACCAATGTCCTGTACGTCAATATGATGTCCTGAAGCAGTCATGAAGAACAATCAATCAATTGACACATGGCAACATTTTCACTAAGACCATCCATCAAGATATGGTGTAATATCAGTCCTGGGATTGCAAAAATTTTATGTAATGTCTTTTAGTTACGGCCTCGAGCCTTCAGTTTAACTCACCATTGAAAAGAATTTCTGCATGTCTGTCTGTTCTAAATGCACTGCTCTTATACACCTTTTGGTTTGTTGATCTTAGAATCAATATATTATACTGAAATATATATATTAATTATACACTAGGACTTTATAACCTTAGTTACCTCATTCCCCAGATCAGAAAGATACCGCTAGTGTTTATCTACACTGTCGTCAGTGTTTCAATGTTTCCTCAGAAAAACGACCCTGAGAGGACACTATGTACTCTCTGGCAATATTGACAGTGACGACTGAAGTATTTATTTTAAATGATATATTTATTGTCTTTTGAAACGTTTATAACAAAATGGAAATGTACACGGTTATTCTAGGAATGTGTGATTTACCCATTTTGTCCCTTATTAAAATAAAAGCAAATACAATGGACGCTGGAGATCCGAAATAAAACCAGAAAGTACTGAGAAAATTCAACAGGGCTGGCAGCATCTGTGGAGAAAGAAATACAATTAATGTGTTGAGTCTGCTATGAATCTTCTTCAGGAGAAGAAAGGAGATGGAAAATTATGGTTTTTATGCTAGCTTTATTTCATATTCATTTGTGGGATGTGGGCATCACTGGATGGCCAACATTTATTGCTGGTCCCTAATTGCCCTTGAGAAGGTGGTAGCGAGCTGCCTCCTTGAACTACTGCAGTCCACCTGCTGTGGGTTGACCCACAATGCACTTAGGGAGGGAATTCCAGGATTTTGCCCCTAAGACAATGGCAATATATTTCCAAGTCATGATAGTGATTGGCTTGGAGGGCAGCTTGAAGGTGGTGATGTTCCCATATGTCTGCTGCCCTTGTCCTTCTAGACGGAAGTGATTGTGGGTTTGGAAGGTGCTGTCTGTGGATCTTTGGTGAATTTCTGCAGTGCATCTTCTAGATAGTACACACTGCTGCTACTGAACGTTGGTGGTGGAGGGAGTGAAGGCTTGTGGATGTAGTGCCATTCAAGTGGGCTGCTCTGTCCTGGATGGTGTCAAGCTTCTTAAGTATTGTTAGGGTTACACCTATCCAGGCAAGTGGGGAGTATTCCATCACACTCCTGACTTCTGTTTTGTAGATGGTGGACAGGCTTTAAGGAGTCAGAAGGTGAGTTACTTGCTGCAGTTTTCCCAGCTTCTGACCTGCTCTTGTAGCCATTGTGTTTATATCGCTTGTCCAGTTGAGTTTCTGGTCAACGGTAACCCCCAGGATGTTGATAGTGGGGGATTCAGTGATGGTAACACCATTGAATGCCAATGGGTGGTGGTTAGATTATCTCTGATTTGTGATGGTCATAGCCTGGCATTTGTGTGGCATGAAAGTTATTTGCCACTTGTCAGCCTAAGCCTCAATATTGTCCAGATCATGTTGCACTTGAACATGGACTGATTCAGTATCTGAGGAATCGCGAATGCTGCTGGACATTGTGCAATCACTGGTGAACATCCCCATTTCTGACCTTATGATGCAGGGAAGGTCACTGAGGAAGCAGCTGAAGATGGTTGGGCCTAGGACATTTCCCTGAGAAACTTCTGCAGAAATGTCCTGGAGCTGAGATGATTGACCTCCAACAACCACGTTCATCCTCCTACGTGTCAAGTTTGACTCCAACCATGGAGAGCTTGCCCCCTGATACCCATTGATTCCAGTTTTGCTAGGGCACCTTGATGCCACACCTAGTCGAGTGCAGCCTTAATATCAGGAGCTCTCACTCTCACCTCACCTCCGGAATTCAGCTGTGTTGTCCATGTTTGAACCAAGGCTGTAATGAGGTCAGGAGCTGAGTGGCCCTGGTGGACCCCAAACGGAGCATCACTGAGCAAGTTATTGCTGAGCAGGTGATTAATAACACCTTCCATCACTTCACTTTAGTGAGAGAAGGAGTAGGAGTAAGTGGAACAGAATCTTAAATGTTTCAACGAGATCACCTCTCATTTTTTTAAACTCCAAAAGGATACAATCCAAACCTGTTCAGCCTTTCTTCATAAGGTAGTCCCTTCATGCTAGGAGCTAGTTGAGTTGGCCTTCACTGAACTGCTCCAAAGCAAGTATGTCCTTACTGAAGTAAGAGGAAAATATAAATTCATAAGGTAAACAGCTACAAAAAACCCCAGCAAATCACAACCAAGCTGATCTTGTTTATATCCCTTTTCTATAAAAAAATGTTTCTATCAAGTGTCACTGTTAACAGTTACCCATCACACCCTGGCAATGACCTCCTGGAACAGCTTCCTTCTTCTCGTTATCAGACTGTTGAATGGACTCTAGCCTCAAATAATGTATCCTGCAATGTAACCTGTATGCCTCTAAGTCTTTTTGATCTGTACATCCTTTGCTTGCTGTGATCTGCCTGTATTGCTCGTAAACAAAGCTTTTTACTGCATTTTGGTACACATGACAATAAATCAATCAATTAATCCTGGGTGATTTCTTTCTCCGCCGTTAGCCCACTGTGTTTTCATCAATCACAGATTCCCTGCCACTGCTTGAGGTGCGATCGCTTGATTTAGCCAAGACTAAGGATGAACCTCAGTCCCCACTTGGTGGAATGGATAAGTCAATCACTACGGGCAGATTCTTCCCAAGCCCCTAGCAACATGGACTCTGGCAGGAGATGTGGGACAATTTGTGACAAATCAAGTAAGGCTTTTTTCGTTGAGAGGAGCAACATTTTCCGACTAAATTCTGGTCACCAAGATGAGATTCGCGTTAATGAGACGCAAGAGACCTCTTAACAACGGTTATTGCTCATTATCACCCTCACTATTTTAATCTTCCCTCATTAATATACAGTTTCCCATTCTCTCACACACCATATGGAAGCTATACATTGAGAATTCCTGACATGAAAGTCAGAGTGTGTACCTGGAGACTCCAGATTGCCACTTGTCCCTTCAGAATCCCATCTTGGGCACTTGTCATCAATGTGTCTATGAGCAGTGACCCACTTCACGTTCTGGAGTGCAGCTATCTGACACATATGAGCGTCTCTGCACCCTCATACCACATCCACCTGATCCGCCTATTGTTCATTTCTGCACTTCAATGTGCATTTTGGGGTACATAAGCAACTATTATTGGCATGATGCTGCAGGGACACTTTGCACAAAGGGTCGGGCACCCAGCTCACTAATTAAACCAGGCTGTGTTCCAGGGCTGCTTACTTGCTGTCTTAGTGCTCACTGTCTTATGGCCTACCTAGAATTTTACAGCATCCCTGCCTTGCCTTGCCTTTTTAGCATTTTGCTCCCTCAGCCACACTTTAAAGACTCACAGTACATCTGTCATCTCTTGCAGTTTTATGCAGGAACAAAGCCAGACAACTTATCGCACTGGTCAGCAGTCATCTGTCAAGAGATGGTCATGTTGTTGAAGTTCAAAACTCATGAGGATGACATGGAGGGCTACCGGGAAGGAGATGTGCACATTTGAAGGTTTACCACGTCAGAGAGACAGAGCCTGAGACTCACTGTTCAAGGAGTGACTGTTGTTGCAGTAAGTACCAAGTGGGCACTGGAGATGAAAATGTCTGCAACTAGACCCGCAGTGCTATATTCTGCAAAGGAAGGGACTTCAAGCAATGTGAGTCCCTTCAAACAGCAACACCAGTACACAGATATCCCAGCACTGAAGCTGAAATACACCTTCGAGCAGTACATGCTTTGTGAACTGTACGCAATTAGCAGCTTCTCTCTGCAGTCCAAGTTCTTGCCCCAAGAGCTCCTGACCATATCATACAAGATAACAACTAAATCCCACTGAGGTTTGTGATATAGCAATATTTGTCTACCTGGAAAGTTGAAGCCCAATGCCTAAGTAGCAGCAACCTGCATTTTAACCATTGCCTGCACATGGGGCACATGACCACTTCACATCTTGGACCACGGAATATCATGTTGTGCTAAAGATGGATGGGTTCTCTACTTCCGATTTTACAGTTGCATCCAGCTCGCACACACACGCATGATGGTCAAAAGAAAACATATATACTAATGTGATACTATTTTTACAGTGACATTTCACCCATGCCATCTATGTCCCCTCAGAGGTTTGTCTTCTTTCTTTCCATCCTACTGCATCTAAGCACAGTCCCAGAGTGGGCAGCAGGCATGGAGGGAGCCTGCCTACAGTGGAGACCATTGGCCTTGGAGGTTTGGTCAAACACCTCTAGGTGGTTTGTGTCTAGACAGCCCAGACATGCAGAGTGTATCCTACACAGAAGCAAATGCACCCTCCTGGGCTTGAACTCCCACAGGCTGAGGGTCGCAGGTATGGTGGGGGTGGAGTGCCCTCGTAACAGAATCTGGGGGTGTGGGAGGGTCTGTACATGATTCCTCCTCCACTGTGTCTCGGTGTGCTGAGTGTGGTCCAGGTCGCCCATTCCCCTGTTGGTGCTGACTACCAGCGGCTAGAACGATGGGCTATCAGACACTGGGTTTGCTGGACCTGGCTCTCCAGGGCAGCTGCCAACCTGTCCATGGAGGCGGGCAGACGCTGGCATGCCTGAGACAGCAATGTCCCAACTGCATTGCTGCATCGCTGCAGCCTTTGTGTCAAATTGCCAAGTGCCCTTGACAAACCTGCTTGCTGCTCTTGTGTCTGTTTGTCAACCCCAAGAAAGTTCCTCATTGCCAACACCTTAAGGTCCTCTCCTACCTGGGGCTGAGAGGGGCCCTGGTCTCCAGCAGCCTTCTGAGTGCCAGCGACCTGGGACATTCCTTCTTCAGCCGATCGCACAGATATGTCAGGCAAATATCAGCATCACAGGAAGAGGCAGCATTGCCGGTGCTTCCTCTGAGATATCTGTGCCCTCTCCTCAGAGGTACAGAAGGGCATGTCTAACGGGTTGGCATCCTGACGATGGGCAATGTGGACTGGTGCCTGCAGGCGACAAAAGAGTAAATGTCACGATCAAGGTGTGGATGTTGTGGCATGTGGATGGTTTGTAAAAAAGAGAGTAGCACAATAATGCCAACATCTTGGTTGCCAGGATATGGCGATTTCAGCATCTCCGCAGGAGCGGTCCCAATCTTTACCAGGTCAGGCCAACATTTTCTTACCATAGGATGTAAAGTGACAACTATCTGACACCCCACCATCTACCTTTGCTCTTTTGGCCCTGTACTGGTGCCATTTTCCAAGAGGATGAGGCCCGAGAGAAAAGGAGGGATTGAGGGAGATGAAAATCGGTGGCATGGCTGTTGGTGCTGGTACAGGAGGGGGAAACAATAGTGACATGACACTAGTGAGTGAGCAGGCAGTAGACAGGCCATGCAGGGTTGGGTGTGAATTGAGTTTGAGGTGGCAAGAGTGAGTGAGGGAAGATTTTCCATGCAACATTGAGAATGATAGACTGTGAGCCTTGGTGGGATTTGGGTGCAGTAACAGAGATAGAGTGAGGGTGAGGTAGCAGATGGTAGAACTTACCATAGTCGAGTGGAGAAGGTCACTGACTAGCAGAACCTCCAGGTCCTGTCCCCAGTGCAGGCCACCAAATTCCCATCTCAGCTTTGACAGGGAAAATATCTACAATTGTTCAGAGTAGTTCTGGAATGCCAGTGCTTGACTGGCTCAGGATGGCTTTTTAAATATGGTGCTGATGTATATTCCAGGAAGTCTCAGCAATAGCAAGTACTCATGGCTAAGGTGAGTGGGAGAATTGACTAGCACTGGATAAGAAGGACAACATGGTAAATAGTTAATGAGGCAATTTTGGGATGATTGTGCGAGAAAACACATTAGGCTTTGCAGAGAGAAACTTTCTATAAAATTCGACGAAAATGGTAAGATTCAGCCCAAGGTAACTTGCTGAGCCTTCTGTGGAGCTCCATGACTTGCAGCTATGAGTGGCAAATTGAAGTTACTTATGGTTCAGGCTATTTTTGGTGCTTGTCTTTTCCTTTTAATATTATTTTACGTTCGAATCCAGATTGAGCTGTTGATTCAATGTCTCTGGAACTGCCCTCAGAACTTACTCAAACTGCCTATCAGTATCTCTCTGCCAACTCCCTCTTCCTTGACATCTTCTCAGTGTTTAAGTTGATAGTCAGGTTATCCTTTCAGATTGTGAAGCTGTGATTGAGATTCCTGTGTGGCCTGTTTACATTTAGTCATTCAACTAACACTTAAAATTAGAACAAGAATCAAGATTGACTGATTTGTATAAGACTAATCCCTTGCATGTCCGGACTGATGAATGAAGAGAGATTGCATCAGTTATGGCTATATTCACTAAAGTTTAGAAGAGTGAGGGGTAATTTCATCGAAACCTATAAAATTCTACCAGAACAAAACAGGGTAGATACAGAAAGGATGCTATAAGAAAGATGCTGGTAAACTTGAAAGGGTTCAGAAAAGATTTACTAGGATGTTTCCAGGATTAGAGGGTTTGTACTATAGGAGGAGGCTGATTAGGCTGGGGCTATTTTCCTGGATTGTCAGAGGCTGAGGGATGACCTTATAGAGATTTATAAAATCATGAGGGGCATGGATGGGGTGAACAGCCAAAGTCTTTTTCCTAGTGAGTCTAAAACTAGACGGCATAGGTTTAAGGTGAGAGGGGAAAGATTTAAAAGGGACCTGAGGGGCAACTGGATGGGCAAATGAATAGGAAGAGTTTAGAGGGATGTGGGCCAAATGCTGACAAATGGACCTAGATCAGTTTAGGATATCTGGTCAGCATGGACGAGTTGGACCAAAGAGTCCATTTCCATGCTGTACAACTCCATGACTCTATGACTGGGAGTCCAAAACCTTGGGTCGCTGCCTATGGATATTGGGTAGGCTATTTAGCACTGAGGAGAAATCTTTTTACCAATGGTGAACCTGTGAAATTCAATGCCAAAATTTTGACTGCTTTCACGAAGCATATAGATAGTTCTTAGGGCTAAAGATATCAAAGGGAGAAAACAGGAACAGGATACTGAATTGGATGATTAATCATGATTATATTGAATGACAGGGCAGACCTGAATGGCCAACTCCTGTTTCTATTTTTTATGTTTTTATGTAAAAAAAAGTGTCGATGAACACGAATGAGAGAAGGATCCTGAAGTCCAAAGCATTAATGTTTGAAAGCTTGAATGCAGCTAGGTAAAGCTATAAGAAAAAACACAGTAATTATTAGAATAGGGAAAAGGCATGGGTTAGACCACAGCTGCAGTACCATTCTGTTTTGGACATTTTGGTACAGATTTAAACACATAGACAGTGTACCTGGGTAATAGCTTGAATGGGAAAATGCAGTTATGCTGAGAGACTTGAGATACTGGATTTTTTTTATTGAAATGACTCAAAGGAATAGAGGCTACATTCAAGAAAATATGATCTAGATGCTTCCTAGTCAGCTGTGCTCAAAGCAAATTTGCCAAATTGTTAACATCAAACTCAGACATTTCCATTCTCAGTGGCTATCAATAGACCGTAAAGAATAATACTTTTTTCTTTGACTAAAACCAATTCACTTATTTTCCTAAATGTTGTATTTTATTAGAAGGTAAGCAATGAATCAGAAATCAAAGTAATCTCAAACTATGATGTGGACAAGGCCACTGCTTCCTGATCCCCTAACACCTAATGTTTTGATTTGCTCTCTTTCAGGTCCTAACCTCAGCCATCAGCCAAATACCCTAGTTCTTCCGTCAGCGGCTGTCACACAGCCTGGCTCGGTCTGAATCATAGGCTTCAACAAATGGGAGGGCATTTAAATTGGTGATGGCAGTTTGACGGCATGTGTGACAGCCAAATTGGGAGACATACGGAAGAGGATGCTACAGGAAGAAGAGACTTATCAATAAAACAATAGAGGAAAAGTGAGAAATAATCAGAAAAGTGCAAACAGCAGCAAGAAAAATCCACACAGAGAGAAAAAGAGTGGAAGTCAAAGAACAGCAAGCGCAATAGAAAAAAATTTAGAGACTGAACAAAAAAAGTTAAAAACAAGACAGACCTAACCATTTGTCATACTTAAGAAACTCAATGTGTGATCATTAAGTTTTATATATGACTGTTACTGGCAAGTTGCTGATGGTGCTTTGTGTTAACTATGGTGTACCATACAGACATTAAGTTGAATCTATGTTTTTTCTATCTGATTATATTTTCTTTGTGCTTGTAGGTTGAATTTTGACAGTTTATTTACTAAACTTAGTACAATTTGTACTCCTGAAATCGTATGACAGGGCATGTGACACATCGACATCCAAACACAATGATGGCATAAATTCAACCGTCCTCCTTCATGCCGATTACCCACAAAGCACTGTAGCAGTTTTCACATTCACAGCACCATAGCAACACCCATCATCAGTCAATCAAAACAATTCAATATTCCTTGGGAAGAAGAACTCAGGTCTCCTGAAAACGTGAAACACCAGGGTAGTGGCAAAGTTCATAATGAAAGACAGCAAAACAAAACATCCATGCTGGATATTACCTCAGTCTTTTAATCAACAAATTAACAATCCTCTCACAGACTTCCGAAACAAAATTGACTACACTCCAGAAGACCTGGAGCTGTTTTTTTATCCCCATCACAAATAAACTCTTCAACAGCAAGAACTATAGCCAATGTATATTTTCATTAAAAATTTGAAAGCAAATTGATATCCCCCTAATAATATTGTACATGATACAAACCCAACTCTCGCAAATACAGTCAACTTACCCTATTGTTACTTGTCTGCAGTAGAATATGATCGTTGTATTTCAATGTAGCAAAGATTCGAAAATATCGTACAGCTTCTGTTGTCAAAATGCTCAGAAACAGGTTTCATTTCCAAAGTGCAAAGACTGATTTTCAGAACTTACTGAGCACTGAAGGTAAAAGTGTGCAGCGTCACCAAATTGAGTGTTTACGTAATTCATCCTTTGCAGAATATATTCCAACATGGTAACCAAACAAGATGCTACAACACTCCAAAACTTTCCAACACAAACAAGATTATAGAGTCATAGAGCTGTTCAGCATGGAAATAGACCCTTTGGTCCAACATGTCCATGCCGACCAGATAAATTAATCTAGTTCTGCCTTGTAAATGTTGTAATTGTACCATCCTCCAATACTTTCTCTGGCAGCTCATTCCATACATGCACCTCTTTGCATTAATCTTTGTTGTTTGTTGGGATCATATAAATATGATTGATACTTATTGTGAATAACTTCCACATAGTCTAACTAGAAAATTTATCCTTTCATTCAGTACAATTCTTCTAATTACCTCAATGAATTAAAGTTATGCTTATATTTAAAAGTACAATTAAGGAGAATCTCTTCACTATTTCCACTCTACGGTGGGCAGGGTAACACTGCCAATCAACATTGAAGTTAGGTTCGATACTACAACAACATTCATAGGATCTTTACATAAAAGTAAGTGCCCACAAAACAATTATTACCACGAGATCAAAATCCTCGAACTGCCTATCTAACAGCCCTGTCAATTCATCAGCTGAACAGCCATGTTCAAGAAGATAGTTCACCACCATTTCAGGGCATTTGGGGTTGGGCAATAAAAGCAGGCATTACCAGCAATTCACATCCCATGAGTGAATAAAACATATCGTATATTAACAAACATTGTATATTCCATCCTTAATTCAAGCTCTGAGGGGGACCAGCTAGCTCTCTTGGCTTGATGGTTAGTTCTTATTAAAGGCAGCAGTATGGGTTCAATTCCTCTCTCGACTGTGGTAGAATTGCCTTTTTGTTCTGTCCCTGAGAGTGTTGGGCAAAGGTAAACAATGGCCGACAAAAGCTGACAAGTAAACAGCTTAGGGTGATGCGTCAACAGACAATGTGACCATGAAACTACCATTGGTTGCCATGAGAACTCATCTGGTCCCTTTAGGGAAGGAAATCTGCCACTCTTACTTGGTCTAGCCCATGTGTGACTGTAGACCCAAAGCAATGTTCTTGAATCTTAACTGCCCTTTCCAGTCAGTTTAAGGGATGGGCAACAAGGCTATGTTTTTTTTCCATGAATGGCATCAGGTGCGGCAATGAGTGTTGTTGTGCAGTGACATTGACTGACACAGTATTTCTGTCCAGTGACAGAGACGCAAGAGCCACCTGGCAGAAAAATGATGATGCCAGGGACAAAATTAATGGCACAAGGGACCAACTGGCATTGCTGCCCATGTCCCTGCCCCAAACTGAATTGGCACAAGGAGCTAGGAAGGACTGTGAGATGAATCGGCCCAGGCAGCAAGGAGGATTCTTTTAAATATTAATTAGCTTTAAATAAAGGTGGGGGCAGTCTGTGAACAAGGTGACAGTGACATGTCCCCAAACAGTAGCCATACTGTAAGAAAGGGTACAGATCAACAAATGATAGGAGTATGTAACAAAAACAGAGCAATAATTATGGGTGACTATAATCTTCATTTTGATTGGATCATATCAGTTAGAACAGGCTATCCTGGATCTGGTAATTGGGAATGAGACATGTTTAGTAAATGATCTCAGAGTAAAAGATCCCCTGGGAAGTAGCGATCATAACATGGTAGACTTTAATATTCAGTTCAAAAGAGTGAGAAACATGGGTTGAAAACAACTGTGTTTAACTTAAATAAAGGGCATTACAATGAAATGAGGATAGAGTTAGTGCATTGGGCACTAGCAGGAATGATAGTAAGCAAGCAATGGCAGGCATTTAGGGAGGTAATTCATGACTCTCAGCGAAAATATATCTCAATACAGAGGAGAGATTCTGATAGAGGGATAAACCAATCATGGCTAACCAAGGAAATTAAGGAGATTATAAAGTTGAAAGAAGAAGCATATAAGGAGGCAAAAGTTAGCTATAGCCCTTAAGGCTGCGATAGTTCAGAATCCAGTGAAGGAGGGCTAAAAAGATAATAGAGAAAACATAAACTATGAGGGCAAACTATAAAACCTGACAATAAGAGCTTCTTTAAACATTTAAAAGAGAGAGGTTAAAGTGTTTATGGGCCCCTTAGACAATGAATCTGAGGAAATAGTGGTGGAAACAAGCAAATGGCAGAGGAGTTAAACAAATATTTTGCAACAGTCTTTATGGTGGAAGATACTTTGAAAGTCCCATTACTGCAAAAGAACACAGGGGAAGAATTAAGTACCATCACATTACTAGAGAAGTGGCCTTGGACAAACTAATGGGATTAAAGGCAGATAAGTTCCCTGAACCTGATGGCTTGCATCCTAGGATCCTAAAAGAAGTAGTTACAGAGATAGTGGATGCTTTGGTTGTAATTTTCCAGAATCCTTGGATTCTGGATTAATACTGGGCGATTGGTGAAATGCCAATGTGACACCCTTATTCAAAAGGAGAGGGAGGCAAAAAGCAGATAACTATAGATGATTAGCCTAACATCTATTGTTGGAAAATGTTGGCATCAGTTATTAAGGAAGTAATAGGAGCACATTGGCATATCATAATCTAATTGAATATAGTCAGCACAGCTTCATGAAAGCAAAATTGTATCTGATGAATTTATTAGGATTTTTTGAGGAAGTTTCAATCAGAACGGATAGAGGGGAACCAATAGATGTGTCATATTTGGACTTCCATTAGGCATTCAACATGTATTTCACAGAAGGTTAAGTCATAAGATAAGAGCTTACAATGTTGGAGGTAGTATTTTGGCATGGATAGAGAATTAGCTCATGGTCAGGAAAAAGCGGGTGGGGATAAGGGGTTCTTTCTCAGGTTGGCAGTTTGTAAACAGTAGGGTTCCACAGGGACTAGTGCTAGAATTGCAACTGTTTAAAATTAATATTAATGATTTGAAAGAAGAAAGCGAACGTTCTGTAGCCAAGTTACAGATGACGCTAAAATGGGTAGAAAGGCAACTTGCGAGGACACAAACAGTTTACAGAGAGATTGATTGGGTAAGTAAGTGGACAAAAAGTTGGCAAATGGAGTATAATGTGAGAAAATGTGAATTTGTTCATTTTGGAAAGGAGAACAAAAGAAGAATATTATTTACATGAAAAAAAATGTTCAGAAAGCTGCAACACAAAGCAACTTGGGGGTAACTGTGCACAAAATGCAGAAAGCTAGAACACAGATGCAGCAGGTAAACAGGAAGGCACATGGAATGTTAGCCTTACTTCAAAGGGCCTGGAGTATAAGTGTAGGTAAGTCTCACTGCAACTATAAGATTTGCTGGTAAGACAACACCTGGAGTACTGTGAGCAGTTTGGTCCCTTATTTCAGGAAAGATATCATTTCATTGGAGGCAATTTAGGGAAGGTTCACTTGGATGATCCCTGGTATGGAGGGACTGTCTTATGAACAAAGGCTAAACAGGTTGGGAGTCTACACATTGGAGTTGAGAAGAATGCAAAGTGATCTCATTGAAACATATTGGAGTCTAAAGGATGTTTCTCCTCATGGGAGAGTATGGGACCAGAGGGTACAGTCTCAGAATAAAGGGGTGCCAATCTAAGAATGAGATCAGGAGGAATTTCTTCTCTTGGAGTGTTGAGAGTCTTTGAAACTCCTTCCCTAGAGAGCTGTGGGGTCAGAGTCCTTGAGATAGATAGATTCTTAATCAGTAGGGGAATTAAGGGTTATGGGAAAAATGCAAGCAAGTGGAAATGAGGAATGTTGGATCAGCCATGGTCCTATTGAATGGCAGAGCAAACTTGAGAAGCTGAATGTTTCTACTTCTTATGGTCTTATGGTGACTGCACATGGAATGCAGTGTTATCAGCAGCGCATGTCTGGATGCATACTGAAGCCTGTTGCAGCCAGCTGATGACACCAGTCCCTTCCGTACAGGCCCACTGGCCATTTTGGTGCTCAGACTAATCACTGCAGGGCAACCAGTGCTGATTGAGCCAATGACACTCGTATCTCATGAAAGAATAAAGAAACTCATAGAGTGGAATTCAAGTCATTCAATCATTAAGATTTTAGCACTGAATTCACACTCTGCTCCATGATCTACATCCCTTAATTTAAATATATCATTCATTATTTACCACTAATCTTCCACTTTGATGTGTATTTTCAAAAATGTTTTCAAATTATTAAAGCATGCAAAATGGTAAAATCAAAATGACTTAAATATCACAAGCAGACTTTACAAAGATCAGTGATGCATCACGTGGTGAGACTGATAGCTTACAGAAAAAAAATCTGAAGCACTGATTGAATGTTGCTTTCCTAACTCACACATCCAAACTATTCAGAGTTCACTGTCTTTTTTTTTGTCACTTTTAAGTTCTAAAGCCGCCAGATCAAATTGAAAAAAGAATCTGTTGTCTGAGAGACTGGGTGCATTCTGGTCTAACAGATGAAGAAGCAATGCAACATGCAGGCCTCAATCTCGTTTAATCCCAGTTTTCACTCAGCAGTACTGATACTGAGATTGCTTCCTGAATAAAAATCAGCCTCCTGGATTACATTTGTACCTTTTTAATTAGTGTTTTTTTTTTCAAACTTGTGCTGTTAAAGTTCACACTGTGCCAGATGTTCATCATCTGTATACCATGCCTGGCAGGACACTTGGCTAGAGAACATTTTTACAGCTATTTGCGAAACTGATTCCTTGACTCAAAACATCCAGAAACAAGGTTATTTTTGTAGAAATGATTGGAAAAGAAAATGATTTATCTGAATCATTTAATCAGCTTATGAAATATAGTAATGACAAAGTAGAGGGAGGACGTATATCTACATACACATAAAGACTGTATTAATATTTGTAAAATGAAACTCTTGAGCAATGCACAATATTTAAATTCTTGGTATGCATACTATATTCTGAGGATGGGTCACCGGACCCGAAACATTAACTCTTATAGTTTTTCTTCACGGATGCTGCCAGACCTGCTGAGCTTTTCCAGCAACTTTGTTTTTGTTCCCGATTCACAGCATCCACAGTTCTTTAGGTTTTTATTAACTTTTAACACTCTGTTTATATATAGATATAAATTCCAGATATTATGTACGTTGAGGAAGGATCATTCTGAGGATCACCAGACCTGAAACCTTAACTCTTGAGTTCTCTCCACAGATGCTGCCAGACCTGCTGAGATTTTCCAGCAATTTCTGTTTTTGTTCATGTGCGTGATGTGAATAATAAACTGCTCCAGAAAAGTGCTGAGGTGAAAACATTGAATGTTTTCAAGAAGGAGTTGGAGATAATTCTTAGGGATAAGTGGATCTTAGGGTTTGGGGAGAAATCGGGAGCAGGGGACTGAGGTGGATGATTAGCCATGATCACATTGAATGGCAGAGCAGGCTCCAAGGGCCGCATAGCCTACCCTTGTTCTTATTTTCTACATTTACGATGTATAGGTTATATTTACGTGAAGACTCGATATATTCGCAAACTGGAGAAAATATATGGACTCGAGATATATATAATATTCAAACTCAAGATAAGTACATAATACTTTCATAAAGGCTCAATCTATATGTAATCTCTAGATAGTATTTATCTTGAGTTTATATAGACTCCATATACAAATTCGAGGATGGACAATATCTGATATATAAACTCTGAAGTTATATATTTATACAAAGACTTGATGTATTGGTCTACAAACTCTCTACGTGTATATAAAGACTCTCGTGTCCAGTGATCACATTTGAACGGTTAATGAATGCTGTCACTGTTCTTGTTTGGTTGTGTGACGCTAGGAGGTGGGCTAAAAGGGGGCTGGAGAGGGAGCTCGGGGCGGACCCAACATCATAACAGAGCGGCTGGCTGATGAGAAAGCTTGCCGATACACACACTGGCTATTTCCTGCTTTCCACAGGAGGGTGACCGGCTCCTGGACTCAGACATTGATTCATTTACTGCGCCCCTGACATCCGACAGCAACAGGCCGGACTGGCCGCGAACAACAGCAAAGACTGAAGGAGACAGAGGGACGTGTTCACAAATAACAACCAACCAGACAGACAGACACACACGCACACACAAGACAGAGCTCCGGTAAGACCACCCCCCCCTCCCCGGACTTACAAAATATACCCCCGGGGTCTGTCTAGGTTGCGGTTTAAAGGGGAGTGGCACTTTGCCCATCCAAGCGGTTTTAGTGAACTTTAATAAGGTGTGAGACTAGATTCCTAAAACGTCAAGTTCTCCTTTCTGTGTGTATGTGCGTGTGGTTCTCCCGCCAGATTTCAGCGCTTTGCTGGTCACTGCTGAGTGAAATTGACAGTGGCGGGCTGTCTCGGGCAGCTAGATACCAGAAAGGATGTGGAATGGAGATACATACACGAATTGTATGGACACAGGCGTGAGCCTGGTAGATGCATACTCCCACTGAGGCTATTACTTCAGAGTTGTGTCGGCTAGCTACCTTTAGATTGAAATATAACCAGGGACTTCACTCTACCGGTGGCTGACAGACCTAGTCTTTGTGTGTTGCTTACTTTCTTTCCCCCTTCTCTGCCTGCGCTGGTTTTCTCTTACAGCCAATTGACTTGATGCCCCTTTGATACCTTGCTTCCAAAACATGCCCCAAAATTCAAAAGTCCAGTTGGAGAACTGGGGAGATTTGGCATTCTGAGATTATCTGGAGAAGCTATGCTCGCACTTCTTCATCCTGGCGTGGCTTGTAGATTGCCGTAACGCCTTACACTGTCCTTAAAGTGTATTTTTAGTGTCAGGGCTATGTTAAGATTGTGTGTATGTGTGGGTCAGTAACAAACTGGGTTATAATGTCCCCTGAACTGGTTTAATCTGGTCAATGCCAACATGGATGAGAACTCCCCAAACAGTTGTCCAATATGGATTCTTGTGACTAATATGAAACCTGTCTTTTTTTACCATTTAAAAAAATGTAGTACAGGAGAGTTTATGTGTAGGATTGATGTGAAAAGGTTTACAGAATAAGAAAGCCAGTAAAACTGCACCTGGAGTGCGTGTTTGTGTGTGAGTGCATGGCGTTATAAGTAAAGAGTATAGCTAACTGTTCTGAGATGGTAGGTTTAAGCAGAAAGATTTGTTAAGTGCAAATTGTTTTTAACCAACTTGCTTGAGTTATTTTGATGAGATAAAAGAGAGGGTTGATGTGGATGCTGCTGTTGATGTGGTGTACATGGAGTACACGAAATGCATTTTAATTAGTGCCATGCAACAGATTTCTGAATGAAATCAAAGCTCATGAAATAAAAGGGATAGCAGAAATATAGACATGAAATTGGTTGAGTGACGGGAAACAAAGAGTAGTGGTGAATGATTATTTTAGAGCGTGAAGGAAGGGTTACGGTGGAGTCCCTCAGAGTCAATGTTAGGACCGCAACTTTTTCTGATATGCACTATTGACTCAGGCCTTGTTGCGCGGAGCCCACTTTGAAAATTCACTGATGATCCAAAACTTGGAAGTATTATGAACCACAAGAAGAATGGTGTACAACTTCAAGAAAAGATCGATTGGAGAAAAGGATAGACTCATGGCTGTTAAAATTGAATGCAGAGAATTGTGAGGTATTTCAAATTGGTAGGAAGAACAAGGAGAGACATTCTGAAATTCTAAATTCTGTAATTTTTAAAGGGGTTCAGAAGCATAGGGCCTGGGAGGAAATGCTAACAATTCTGTGGAGGTGTCTGGATAATTTGGAAGAGAAATTAATGAAGCGTACAGCAGCCCAGGCTTTACCATTAGAGATGTGTTGTACAAAAGCAAATAAAGTATGTTAAGCCTATATAAAGCATGAGTTGTCCTCAGCTGGAGTGTTATGTGCAGTTCTGGGCAAAGACATAAAGAAGGATGAGAAGGCATTAGAGAAAGTGCAGAAAAGATTCATGAGTAAGGTTCCAGGGATGAGGAACTTTAGTGTTGAAATAGATCAGAGAAGTTAAGAATGCTTTCCATGGAGAAGAAGAGTTGAGAGGAGATTTCATAGAAGTTTTCAGAATCATGAGGAATCAGCGTGGCGTAGACTATTCCGAGTGGTAGAATAATCGAGAACCAGAAGGCACAAATTCTCAGTAATTGATAAAAGAAGCAATGACAACATGGAAAAAAAAAGCTTTTTATGTTATGAATGATTAGGATTTGCCTGAGAGTGCGGTGAGTGTAGGAGGGTCATTTGAAGTTTTCAAAAGCAATGTACGTTGTTATCTGAAAGGAACAATTTGCATGGCTACATGGAAAAGGCAGGGGTTGCACTAAGTGCTTCAGAGAGTTAATAATGATACAATGGGCTAAATTGCCTCTTCTTTGCTACAAGCATTCAATAATTTTATGGTGCCACTATTGTCTCAGTAATTGCCATGTAACAGCAGTTTCTCTATATATGCCAACTTATTTAGCTGTCTCAAACCTCTCTCTTTCTGCATCTATTGTGTCCCTTTCTTGCAATCTTCCTCACTCTCTTTCCTTGTGGTATTGATCGTACAATCCTTTTCTTTTCTCACGGAAATTCTGTTGTCCAGCCTGCCAAAGCACTTGTGCCCCTCTTTGTCGTTTCAGCTGAGAGTCTCACTTTTCCCTCTATATGATTATCACATGCCTCCTAGTTGGTACCTCCTGACCTTCCTGTATCTGCTTCTCCGACAAACAATATTCCACAAATCTGAGGAACGGTCACTGGTCCCGAAACATTAACTGATTTCTCTTTGCAGATGCTGCCAGACCTGCTGAGCTTTTCCAGCAATTTCTGGTTTTGAAACTATATTTCACACTTGGCATTTTAATTTATTCTTACTTCTTAGAAGTAGCTTTGAAATCGCTAGTCTCTGTTTGTCTCTCTCTGTTTAGTTTTCACCTCTTCATTCTCCTTTACTGCTGGCAAGCACAAAGATATCAATTTGTTACAACGTGCAGTTTGATAGTGTGAGCTCGGGAATTTGATGAATGAGGGAATTTTAAGGGTTAATGTCTGTCTAAAATCTAGTCTGGTTGCATTTAGCACTTAACTACAGATTACTATCAAATTAAGTTTCTTTCAGCCTTAGTCTGGATAACTAAGTTCCTTACTAGAGAAGCAGCTGTGTTTAGTTAATTAGGTGGCTAGTTAAGACTGGTTATTCTAGCCAGCTGTGCTGACTTGTCTCTGTAGCATTTCAGTGAGATTATAAAAGGTATGGCGGTGTTATCAACAGTACGATCAAGTAACACTTACTCGGCAATAACCTACTCACCGAAACTCACTTTGGGTTGCACCAGGGCCACTCATTTCTTGCCTTCATTGCAGCCTTGGTTCAAACATGGAAGTAAGACTGGAATAGAGGTAAGTTGAGAGTGACTGCTCCCGACTGATTGTGGCATCAAGGAACCCTAGCCAAAATGGAGTCGATGAGAATAAAGGGGAAAATCTGTCCATTGGTTGGGGTCCTATCTAGCACATAGGAAGATGTTTGTGGTTGTTAGAGGCTAAAAATGTGTACCAGGACACCACTGCAAGAATTCTTCAGGATAGTGTCTTAGGTCCAACTATCCTCAGCTGTTTTATCAATGTCACTATAAGGTAAGAAGTATGGATATTTGTTGATTGCACCATTCAGCACCATTTGTGGCTCCTCTGATACTGAAGCAGTCCATGTCATGTTTGGCAAGACCTGGACAGCATCCATTCCTGGTTATAAATGATATTTAATATTCATGTCAAACACTTGCCCAACAATGACTACCTCCAATACAGAGTAACCCCAACTTCGCTTGGCATTCAAAAGTATTACCATTGTAGAGTCATTTGCCTATGGAGTATCATTGATCAAAAAATGAACTTGACCAACTCTAAAAGAACAAGTCAGAAGCTGTGAATTCCATAGAGAGTAAGTTACATCCGGACTCTACAAAACCTTCCTCCTGTCCATAATGTATAAGGTAGGAGTGTGGTGGATTACTCTCTACTTGCCTGGCTAAGTACACTTGCGACAACACTCAAGAAGGTGAAACATCCAGGTCAAAGATCTCACATGATTGGCACCCCATCCACCATCTTCAAGATTCATTCCCTCACCACCAGTGCACAGTGGCAGCAGTGTGTACCAGCTACATATGCACTACAGCAATTTACCAGTGTCTTTAAACTGCACCTTCCAAACCCACGACCTCTACCACTTAGAAGAATAAGGTTAGAATGTGTTTGGAAGCACCACTAGCTGCAAATTTTCCGTTAAGCTTTATATCATCCTCACTTGGATATATCACCATCGGATTACAAGAGAAATTGAGAGCTTCATCAAAAAGAAAAACGTAACGTATAGGAAACTGCAAGCAGGCAGAGCCCTCGAAGAATACAAAGATAGCAGGAAAGACCACAAACAAGGATTTAGGAGAACTAAAAGGGATCATGAAATGCCTTTGGCAAACACGGTTACGGAAAATCCGAAGACACTTTATGCATATATAAGGAGCAAGAGGGTATCTAAGAAAAGGCCATATCCACTCAAGGACAAAGGAAGGATATTATGTTTGGAGTCAGAGCAAGTGGGTGAGGTTCTTAATGAATACTTTGCATCAGTATTCTCCAAGGAGAAGGACATGGTGGATGGTGAGCCTCGGCAGGGGTACATTGATATTCTGGGGCATGTCAGTACAAACAAAAGGAGGAGGTGTTGGGTGTTTTAGACAGTATTGAGGTAGATAAGATGGAATCTATCCTAGAATGCTGAAGGAGGCAGGTGAGAAAATTGCTGGAGTTTTGTATGAAATCTTTGCGGATATTTTAATCAACCTGTCCAGACATGTTGCTACACAACTTTGAAGCAAGTGGGACTTGAACCCAGATCTTCTAGCCCAGAGGTAGAAACACTACCACTGCACCACACCATCCTCTTTAGTCACAGGAGCAGTGCCCTGAAAGCAAGACAACCTTTAATTTTTAAAATTCTCAGTGCACAAGGTAAGCATGCACACAGACAACAGCTCACTGAATCAGTACAGCTCGAAACAGTATAGAGCTTGGAAATTACAGGGTGCTGTGGCAGTGTAGCAGTATCCCTACCTCTAGGCTGGATGGTCTGTGTTCACTTCTTAGTTACTCTGAAGGGGTGTTACAGAATAGCTGAACAGGTTGATCAAAAATCTATAACTTATTGAGTGAGATAATTTTAAGGATCAATCTCCATCTAAAATATTGTCTACTTTAGCATTTAACTACACTTTACTGTCAACTTTGTTTTCATCTTAGTCAGGGATAAATAACCTCTACTTGGATCAGGCAACTGCAGTTAGTTAACCAAGTAGCTATTTAAATTAGAGATAAAAGGTACTGCAGATGCTGGAGAATCCGAGATAACAAGGTGTGGGGCTGGATGAACACAGCAGGCCAAGCAGCATCATAGGAGCAGGAATATTTAAATTAGTTTCTCTAGTTAGCAATGCTGATTCATCTGTGTCGAGTTTCAGCTAGAATAAATACTGGTGATCTTTCTATGCATGCAAAGTACACAAACAGTACTGCTCGAAACGGATTGTGAGTATAGACGTTTGGTGAACCATTAGTGTTAGTTCTTCCTTAAATCTACCCTGTTTTACATACAGCATTTAACTACATTGTACTGTTAAATTAAGTTTCTTTTTTTCTCAGCCACTGTGCTGTCCCCATGGTCATGTGGCTTTTTGCCTTTAAGTATTCAGTTAGTAGAGAAACAGTGACATACATTAGAGAGATATTTCATAACTCATAGCAAAGATAAATTCCCTTCAGCAAGAATGTCTATATTAAAGGGATGTATGATTCATAGCTAACTAAGGATATTTCTTAATTTTGAAAGCAAATGGACACAATGCAGTGAAAATTTGTGGTAGGTCAGAAAGTTGGACAAATTTTTAGAAAAGTTAGATCAAGAATATATAAGGAGGAAGATATTAGTTTATAAGAGAAAGTTAGTTGGAAATGTAACAGCTGATAGTTAGAGTTTTTACTTGAAAAGGAAAAGAGTAACTGAAGTGAGCGTTAGTTCCTTAATAATGGCAATATGGACATGGCAGAGGTGTTAAGCAGGTAATTTGTGTCTGTTTTGCTGTAGAAAACACAAAAACATCTAATAAATACTTGAAAATCAAGGGGTAAAAGAAATGGAGGAACTTAAAACAATCATAATCACTGGCGAAAGAGTACTGGAAAAGCTGTCAGAGCTAAAGACTGGCATTCTGTGAAACTGATGGAGGAAAGTAGGCCTTTTCCTGTTTTTCGGCCTTTTCCTTGTGTAGTAGTGTTACTGTCTAGTTTTTCCATTGTGGTTCTTACTTTATATTTGTGAATTGAGTTGGTGGCTAGAGGTGGTGAAAGCTCCTCCACCTGCTCAGCTGGTACAACTTCAATGGAATAGTGGTAGCAAATGGACTGATTACGCCACTTTCCCTGGGTTTCCAAGGCCATTCCTCCATATTAAGTGGAGACAAGCTAAACTCCATGTGGAAATGCATTCCAAGATGTTTGTTTCTTGCTCCATCTTTCTTCTGCTATTTTTAAATAGACTTCATAGAACCGTAGAATCCCTGCAGCGTGGAAGCAAGCTATTGACCCATTGAGTCCACACTGAACCTCTGAAGAGCATCCCATCCAGACCCACATCCTACCCTATCCCTGTAACACTGCATTTCCCATGGCTGACTCACCTAGCCCGCACATCCCTGGACACTATGGCGCAATTTAGTGTAGCCAATCCACTTAACCTGCACATTGTTAGACTATGGGAGCACCCAGAGGAAATCCTGCAGACGCAGGGAGAATGTGCAAACTTTGCACAGCCAGTTGCCCGAGGCAGGAATTGAACTTAGCGCTGTGAGGCAGCCGTGCTCAGAGCTGAACCACTGTGCTGCCACCTTGGATTTAGGCTTTCTGCTTTTTAAGTTTTCAGTCTGACAATCAAAACAGAAAATACGGGCAATATCCAATAGGTCTGGCAGCATCTTTGGGGACAAAAACAGATTTAACATTTCAGGCTGATGACCCTTTATCATCAGATGAAGAACCTGAAACATTCACTTTGTTTCTCTTCCCCTAGATTCTCCCTGACCTGCTGAGCAGCTCCAGCAATTTCTATATTTTCATGTTTCCAGCATTCACCATTTTCTGCTTATATCGTACAAACCCAGTTAACAGTACTCTGGTCAGTAAGTACAAAATTCAGTTCCTTTTACTTCAGTAAGGGGTAAATGTTATAGCTACAGTTGAATTTGATACCTTGCACTCCCTGTACTGCTCACAAAACAAGGCTTTTCACTGTACTTAGGTACATGTGATTGCAATAAATCAAATCAATAGATGTAATGTACCTGAGTTCCTTTAGTTAACATTAATGGTTTAGGGATTTTGTTTGGCTGGTTTATTAATGTTGACTGTGATGCCATACAGTATGGGTTCAATTCCCACACCAGGTGAGCTTACCAGAAGTATCCTCCTTCTCAACTTCTCCACTAACCTGAGATGTTAGGTTAAACCACCACCATTATCTCTCTCTAATGAGAGAGCAGTCTATTGCCCAGAATCAGTTCATTCTCTTCCATTTCTAACTTTGTAAAATAAACTGAAAAAGGGACCTGATAGACTATGTGACATAGAAATTGCGCATGTGATAAAAAGTACTATGACTTGAGTGACACTGAGATGAAGACAAATTTCTTCAGTTAGAGGGCAGTGGGGACCAAGTCGTTGAGTGTTTTTGATTGGTAGGGGGATCAAGGGTTATGGGGAGAAGGCAGGAGAATGGGGTTGAGAAACCTACCAGCCATGATTGAATGACAGAGTAGATTCGATAGGCTGAATGGCCTAATTCTGCTCATTTATCTTCTGGTCTTGTGCAGTGTGCCCAATAGTGGTTGTGTTATGCCTTATGGTATCATTCTAACAGAATAAAATAATAGCAGTAATACAAAACCTGCATCAGTTGAGGTGAGGTTGTTTTGGTGCTCGGTGGCATTAAAGCTTTTCAATATAGTTTAAATAATGCTAATCTTGTTAGTGTTAATCTTGCTTCATGCATGTCCTGTGCAGTGTATCCTGTATGTTCTGTCCAAGTTTTTCTCACCCTATGATTTGTATGTCCTTAATTATTTTGATCTGCCTGTACTGCTCACAAACAAAGCATTTCACTATACTTAGATGACAATAAATCAAATCATTATCATCAATATCAATCAAATCTTCAGTAAATTTTATTTGCAGGCATGGATCATACAGGACTCCCTGCTCTTGGTGAATTAATTATGCTCCTCTTAGTTTATAAAGATTTTTCACTATACTGTTAAAAGCTAAACACAGTCTAGGGCACTGGAAGTATTGCAACTACACTTGTTATATCTGAATATACAGTCTGTTTCACACAGCATGCTGCATGTCACATAATAGCAATGACAATCATTCACTTTGGTTTAAAAACATAATCCATTTTAGCACCATTAAAATTAAACAAAACTGGCTATGTTTAAATGTGTTTACAATTTGTCACTTTTGTTGGAAGTTCAATATTATTGGAATCTCTGTCTGATTATCTATCACTAAAATGTGCCTTCCCTCCAGACCACATATAGTTGAGTACTTCTGAGTATTTTCATCTACTGAGAGTGATCTGACAGGGACGAGAGTGAAGGGGGAATTATAATTACGTGGAAACAAATTTTCTGAACTTTTCTTTTTAGGTGTGTTCAAACCTTCCTGATATCCAGAGGTCTGTCTGTAGGATTATATGTTTGTGTCAGCGCTGTTTAATATGCTTCACAGTCTAGGGTCTGGAGCAGTGCAACCAAAGAACACATTGGACCATTACAGCCATTTCTGTTCATAAAACTGTTAACCACCACAAATCTCCTACATTCATTTCAGCAGCTAGGATGTTGCTGCTAAGTTCAGTGGAGGAAGAAAAAGTGCAATGAACAGATTAGAAGGTTGTTGTAGGTAACTCCCAGTAGCTCAAGAGCATGGTGTAAGGAGCTAGCACCCATCACTGTAATAATGAAAATAGGCAACCGGTTATTGTTTTTGTTTGTTTTTGCAAAAGTAAAGGCATTCAAAAGGTCATCGGATGATTATTTGATTAGAAATGGTGAGCAAGGGTATGGGGCTAAAGCAGGAGATTGGCAATAGGCAATGATCCTCATTTGAAGAACCAGTATAGGTACAGTGAGCTGAATGGCCCCCTTCTACCATGTAATACTATGATTCAATGAGATTTAGCAGATAATAGAGAAATGGTGGATGTAGTATTTTAAAAAAATATATAACTTAAAATATACTAAAGTTACAAATCAATATCAATCCTGCATTCTAGACAGTGAAGTACACATAAATACTCATTGATGAGGGAGCTGGTGATAATGTCACTGGACTAGTAATCCAGAGGGTGAGACTAATGGTCTGCAAACATGAGTTCAAATACCATTAAAGCAGAAATCTGGAGTTGAAAGCTAATCTCAGTAGTAGCCACCATGAAACTGTTGGGATTGTCTTCTTGCAGCATCGGGAAGGCAGCCAATATAATCAAAGACTGCTGCCACCCCAGTTATAATCTCTCCCAACCTCTACCGTCAGGCAGAAGATACAAAAGTGCCAACAGATTCAAGAACAGTTTCTTCCCTGCTGTTATTAGACTTCTGAATGGACCTCTCAAATTTTAAATTTAATGTTGATCTCACTCTTTGTGCACCTTCTCTGCAGCAGTAACATTGTATTCCTCGCTCTGTTCGATTTCCCTTATCCACTCTGTATGGTATGATCTGCCTGCATTTCACGCAAAACAAAAATTTTCACTGTACCTAGGTACATATGACAGTAATAAATCAAATCAATAAAAGGACCCAAGATAACAAGGTGTAGAGCTGGATGAACACAGCAGGCCAAGCAGCATCAGAGGAGCAGGAAGGCTGATGCTTCGGGCCTAGACCCTTCTTCAGAAAAATCATTTTTCTATGTGGGAGTAGAAAATGTCCCGACAAATGAAGACATGGAAATTGGGGGTCTGGGAAAGGGTCAAATTGGTGTTGAAAGGTAGGGCAATACATGATGAGAAACTGACAGCTCACACTACACAACAATGAAATAAAAATCAAGTGGGATATAAATCAGATTGCTGGTCGCAATTGTCCATCCTATGCTAATTCCCATAACAAAATGTATGCCCTACATATTACATCAACTTTGTCAGACTATTAGCACAGGCAGCATTTTGCTCCATTTTCTATGCTCCTAAGGCAAAGAACATTTGGTATGAATTATACCTTCATCAATAGAACAAGTGTTGCTTTATGGTCAGTTTCAACTGTATGGGTGTCAGAACAAATCGCTTGGTCTTTCATTTCTACGAAGTAAGTTAGAACACAGACAAAAAAAACAGAAGACTATCAATGATGTCCTTTTAAAATTCAGTAGGAAGTGGTGATGGAAGGTTTCTTTTTAAAATACACAACTTTTTTCTTTAACCAACCCTCTATCAAAGTTGTAGCTGTCAATCAGCTGAAGCTTGAGGCATTTTCAGGGTCTGCCCTTATTCTTGCATAAAACATTAACTTAATATTAGCTAAATAGTAAAACATACAGTAGTTTGGAAGAGAAGTAAAATGTAATGGAGCATAGGCATGCATTACAAATTGGGAATCTAGCAAATGGCAAACTGTGAGCTACAGCACCATTACTGGCAGGTGTAATTACAATGTGACAAGTTTACAAAGGCAGTTTTCATTGTAAATTCTTAAACAAGAATGTTTAATACGAAAGTTTAA
Source organism: Ginglymostoma cirratum (assembly GCA_024137785.1). Lineage (NCBI taxonomy): Eukaryota > Metazoa > Chordata > Chondrichthyes > Orectolobiformes > Ginglymostomatidae > Ginglymostoma > Ginglymostoma cirratum. The sequence goes on from JAHRHZ010000065.1 coordinate 12,716,471, forward strand.
GAGCAAAATGTGCTCTTAAACATGACAATGGGATGTGTTTTTGTAGACAGGAATTACATATAAATGTAAGGTTATTTCCCGTAAAAATATATTTTAAAATAATCCCTCAGTATAGCATTGAAGTGCCAGTCTAAATTTATGTACACCATATCAAGGGTGTAGGGAATGGATGCATGTGGATGTGTTGCCAAACAAGTGGGTAGTTGCCCTGGATAGTGTCAAGATTCTGGAGTTCGTTGGAGCTGTACCCATCCAGGCAAGTTGGGAGTATTCTATCATCCTGACTCGTGCCTTGTAATTGGTGGACAGGTTTTGGGAAATCAGAAGATGAGTTACTCGCTGCAGTACTCCTAGCCTCTGACCTGCTCTTGTAGCCACAGTGTTTACGCGATTAGTCCAGTTGAGTTTCCAGTCAATGATAACCTCCCAGGATGTTGATAGTGGGGAATTCAGTGGTGGTAACATTGAATGCCAAAGAATGATGGTGAGATCGTCTCTTAGTGGAGATGGTCACTGCCTCACAATTGTGTGGTACGAATGTTACTTGTCACTTTCCAGTCCAAGCCCGGATAATGTCTGCATCTTGTTGCATTTGAACATGGACTGCTTCAGATTCTGAGGAGTTGAGAATGGTCCTGAATGTTATGCCATCAATGGAGATCATCCCACCTCTTACCTAATGATGATTGAAGGTCATTGATGATGGAGCTGAAGATGGTTGGGCCTAGGACACTAACCTGATGAACTCCTGCAAGGATGTCCTGCAGCTGAGATGACTGACCACCAACAACCACAACCACCTTCCTTTGAGCCACATATGACTCCAACCAGCAGAGAGTTTGCCCTTGATACCAATAGATTCCAGTTTTTCTGGGGCTCTATGATGCTACACTTAGTCGAATGCAGGGCTGTCACTCTCATCTCGCCTCTAGCATTCACCTCTTTTGTCTATGTTTGAACCAAAGCTGTAATGAGGTCAGGAGATGAGCTGATGCCAAATTGGGCATCACTGGAGCAGGTTATTGCTGAGCCAGTGCTCCGAGATAGCACTATTGCCAGCACTATTCCATCACTTTACTGATAACTGAAAGTGGCTTGATCAAGCAGTAACTGGCCAGGTTGATTTGTCCTGCTTTTTGTGTACAGGATATTCCTGGGCAATTTTCCACATTGTTGAGTAGATGCCAGCATTGTAACTGTACGGGAAGAGCTTGTTAGGGGAGCAAGTTCTGGAGTGCAAATCCTCAGTACTACTGCTGGAATGTTGTCAGGGCCCATAGTCTTTGTAGTATCCAATGCCTCCAACCATTTCTTGATATTACGTGGAGTGAATCGAATTGCCTGAAGACTGGATCTGTGATGCTGGAGACCTGTGGAGGGGCCAAGATGGATCATTCACTCGGCACCTCTGGCTGAAAATTACTGCTAATGCTTCAGCCTTATCTTTTGCACTGAAGTGCTGGGCTCTTCCATC
>JAHRHZ010000065.1:12718344-12737747 GCA_024137785.1 Ginglymostoma cirratum
AAAATTTTTCTGAGGAAGGGTCTAGGCCCGAAACGTCAGCCTTCCTGCTCCTCTGATGCTGCTTGGCCTGCTGTGTTCATCCAGCTCTATACCTTGTTATCTCAGATTCTCCAGCATCTGCAGTTCAATAAAAGGACCCACATGGTTCCTCCAAGTCTTTTTGGGAAAGTAATCTGTTGTTCTTACCTGGACTGGTCTGCATGTAAGTCCAGACTCCAGCAATGCAGTTGACTCTTAATTGCCCCCTGAAATGGCCAAGAAAGCCACTCAATTCAAGGACAGTTAGAGGTGTATAACAAATGCAGGCATTGCCGGTGGCACCTGTGTCTTGTGAAAGAATAAAAACAAAGTTCACGAGTACTTCATTGAGGACCTGTGCCTGAAACTTTGATAAGTCCGATGGGTTAAATGTATCACCTGCTATGTAAGTTGAACTTTATCTTGATTTTATGCCCTGCAAACTAGAGCCATTATTTGTGCAATCCTTAACATTTTGAAGAATGTAACTTTAGATACAAATTTTATCCTCGGTCATTCTGTTTCTCATGAAGTTTTCAATGTATTTGCATCCACCCTAAGTCATAGCTTCCCTTCCCCAGCCAAGCACTGGCTTCAGTACAGGTTCTGAATCGATTTAAATAAAAACTCTCACCTCTATACTGCCCTGCGTGTTCCTTGGGAAGTAGGTCACATAGCTAACCAACAATAATTCCTCATTATCCAAAGCGGAAGAATAGTAAGATCACGTCATCACTGAGCTCAAAACAATAAAATTCAGAAGAAGGGCCTCTGGACACAAAGTGTTAACTCTGCTTTCTCTCCACAGATGCTGCTAGACTTGCTGAGTTTTTCCAGCAATTTCTGTTTTTTTGTTGATTAAATTTATTTGGCCAACTTGGTGGCAGCAGAATCAGAACTTGTACGTTACTGATACAGTGGAGATGATGGTGGTAGTACCTTCAGCTTCTTCCCAATAAATGTCAGATTCAATGAAACACAGAATATTTTGTAATAAATGGGAATCACACTCAAAGTCAACAGCAAACATCAAGTGTTCCATAAAAACCAAAAGAACTGTGGATCCTGGAAAGCAGAAACAAAAACAGAAATTGCTGGAAAAGCTCATCAGTTCTGGCAGCATCTGTGGAGAAGAATCAGAGTTAATGTTTCAGGTCCAGGGATCTTTCTTCACAACTGATCAAATAACCTGGAGCCATATCTCCACCTCTTCCATCCAGAATTGTTTGAGCTTTGCCTTATTTACCCAGTGACCCCCTTCCTCATTTCTAGAGATGAGGGGAGGGGGCTACAACTCCATTTTCCTACAGGACAGCCCCGTAGGACCATTACTGCAAGTAGATGACACTTAATGCTGATGCAAAAAGCTGGATTTTACATCCTGCCCCACCTTGTGCATGCTTTTAGGATGGGTATATAAAATGCATAGTGTGGTTAGCAATCACAGACATCCCTAACTTAGTCTTTCTGTAACAAGAGGTGTGGCAGTTTTGGGGGAAGAGGGTTTGCTGGCTGGTGCTAAAATTGGTAGCTCATACACTGACAAAATACACTTAATGGACAATTGAATTTCTTAAGAACCCACTTGACCCGGATAACATTGTGCCAATACCAGTACTTGGATGATAAACAGTCAGTAGGAGGCAGAAGGCTGACTTTTAAACTACTCCCTTGAAAATGTGGGGAGGTAGTTGAAGGAGTGGGGCTTGGGACTGTAGGGGTGGGAGAGGCACATCATTCCTGGGAGGGTTGCCCTGTGTGTATTTGGGCTCAACCTCCCCCAAAATAAAATATTCTTCATCCCTTTGTTCCTTCCCACTGTGGTTTTCACCCTCTTTGCTCTGAATCGTATATTGTCTTTGTCCCAGGTTCTACTCCAAGTCCCAGAAAGGCCCGTAGCTTAGTTCTGAGACTGCTTGAACTGTTAGACCAATTGGACAGCAGCTTTTGAGGGTAGGACTTCCTTCCATCGAGGGGTGGAAGACTAACCCTTATCTTCCCAAAGCTAACAATGTTATACATGTTGGTCAAACCAGGATGCATTTCAGAGGTATTAGATGGCAGCTGATTCTCATTGGAGCATTTTTAAGGGTTGGAGTTTGGTGTCCACTAATACTAGTGAGGCATTTGGCAGAGGTGGGCACCACAGGGAGCTCGGGTGCATTAGTACCCCCTCCAATTCCATTTTGATTTTGCCCTCCCCTCTTTCCTTTCCGGTCTTCTTCGTTTTCATGAAAATAACAGCAAAATGAAATGTGAAAAAACAAGAAAGAAGCAAGAAAATAAAGAGAAGGTGGGTTCTTGTGAAATGGGTGGTTTGGTAGTGGGTATCAAAAGAAAAGGCATGTTTATTTTCCCTTTGAAGCTTTTGGGGAGAGAGGTGGGATACCAGAGGAGTTGGAATGCACTGTTTCCCTCTCCAACGCTGTTTTAATTTAAACCCACGCCCCTCCTCCACCCTTCCTTCACTTATGTTATTGTTGCCGCTTGTATATTCTTGTTTGTTTTAATTTGTTAGCTGGTGGATATACAAAAGTAAGGGTTGGTTTTTCCTGAGAAGAGAGGAAGTAGGCACCCCAGGGGCTGAAGTGCATTATCGTCCTACTCCACTACGTTTTCCTTGTTTTTCCCACCTTTTGTGTTACTGTTGTCTACAGTGCTTATAATTTATTATATAAAAAGAGGTTTGGCTTTCCAGTAGGGGAATTGTTCAGGAAAGTGAGAGAGCAGACTGGAATTTGTATTGAACTATGAAATGCAAATAAACAGTTGTGGAAGGCACACTTACTCGTACATCAGTAAGTGAAGATATTTTCCTAATCAACCGCATACTTCTGGAGAGATTTGATCCCAGGCTTCTAAGCTCAGAGGAAGGGACAACACTACTGTGGCATAAAAGCCCCCGCTTCAGTAAGTGGACATGTTATTTTCTAATCAACATTTTCAGAGATATTATTACATACTTCTGGAGCAGGTGGGATTTGAAACTGGGTCTCCTGGCCCAGTTGTAGGATTGCTACCATTGCACCATAAGAGTCCTATCCTTCAGTAGGTGGAAGCCAGGAAGATTGGCAGTATGCGGATTAAATTTGTGACCTTGGCGTCATTAGCACCATGCTTTGGCCCTCTGAGCTAACCGGCCATAAATTTACATTCAGTGAAATCTTGCTATTACAATCTTTTTCGTGGCTGTTGTTCCTGAGACTTAAATTGAACCCCTCCTTCTGACCATCACCTTAATGCCAAAGCTGTTTATATATTAATATTGCAGCATTTAGGTAAAATTTTAATTAATGTATTCAGAGATGTTATTGCACAATTCTTGGGCAGATGGGACTTGAACCTTAGTCTCCTAGCTCAGGGGCAGGAATACTACCACTGGACCACACCATACATGCTTTTTCAGTTGGCAGATGATCAGTAATATAACAAAGGTTACCTGGAGCCTATTATGGTTGCGTAATGACCTTGATGGATGTTGGTTGCTGTGGCCCTTATTTTCCTTCTGGGGTTGGGAGGAGTAAGCAGTATATCTGCCTCTGCAAATTCAGGCCAAATTGTAAACTTCTTTCAACTCATGCTGCTTACATCTGAGAATTCATTGCATCGGACATGCATTTCTGCTAAAATATGTTTATGGCTCTGTTTTGAGACGTCGCAGTGCTGAGGATTCAAGGCTGAATTGGAATTACTCTGATTGACAGACCAGTGTGAAGAACAGGAATTGCTTCATTCAAGCTATTTTGAAAAAAGCAACTTCAGCATGCAATCAACTTTTAATACTTGGCTTGCCAGAAGGGTTATCAGGTAAAAGACACCAAGCTTCCTTTTCTGAATGGCACTGAAGAACCTAAACTACCTTTTGGGGATATGGCAGGGTTGAGTGCTACAATCATAGAATCCCTACAGTGTGGAAACAGGCCCTTTGGCCCAACAAGTCCACACCAAACCTCAGAGCATCCCACCCAGACCCATCCCCTTGTAACCCACCTAATCTACACATCCCTGAGCACTACAGACAATTTAGCATGGCCAATCTACCCAGCCTGCACATCTTTGGACTGTGGGAGGAAACCCTCACAGACACAGGGAGAATGTGCAAACTCCACACAGACAGTCACCCAAGGCTGGAATTGAACCCAGGTCCCTGGCACTGTGAGGCAGCAGTGCTAACCACTGAGCCACCACGTTCAGCACTTATCTCCCCTCTCCTAATTTCCCTTCAGAATGTGCTGGTGAGCTGTCTTCATCAACCCCTGCAGTCCACGTGGTGAGTGTACAGCCACACTCACAGCTCTTAGGAAGAGAGTTCCGGAATTTTGAACGAGGCCAGTTATTGAAGAGTTGGTTGGTTTGTTAGCTCCATCAGCTGGATGATAGGTGTACGATGCATAGTGGCACCAATCTTACAGGTTCAGCCCCTGTACTGGCTGAGGTCACTAAAGGCCCCAGGTCCTCAACCACACCTAAAACACAGTGACCCTCTGGTTAAGTCCACCACCTGTGATCTCTCTCTCTAATGAGAGAGCAGCCTATAACCCTGTGACACCTTTCACTTTTAACATTGGGTGGGATAGGAATCCTCATTCGACCTGATCTAGTGGGCTCCCCATTTGGGTGAACAAAGTTAGAATTCTTAAAATACCACATACCTCAGATTGGTCACAGAGACAGCAGTAGGAATTTTCCAGCCCATTAGGGGTATTGGGTGGGGCAGGATCATCTTTAGAAAACTCTGTTGGCGCAGGGTCTCCAATGTTTCTTGGCTTTCAGCTGCTTTTCTAGGGCTGCATGCCTGGAAGTAATGGGAAATCAATTAGAGCCATTACAGCACTAGCGAGCTGATACGTTCCTAGCACAGTGACATGAGCTGCATAGGACTCTTGTTGCATTTGCAGCTCAGCTTCTCACAGAAGGCAGCTGGAGCTTTCAAGGAATGAACATGCAGAGTTATCCTGAATTGAGAATATGAGTTACATTTTAGCACATCTGCATGCAAATCCTGCCCCTTGCAGACAGAGCCACTCGATGTTCTGGCTATTAGGATTGTTCTGCCCATTCTCGAGTTAGCAGCATGCCTCCAGCTTGAGGCATTCTGTCCCTTTCCCTTCTTTTTGGCACTGCCTGACCGTCTCAGTACCCGACAGTCTCAGTGCCCAACAACCTCCGTAACTTTAGCTGCTCCGATTGAATCTCCTCCTGCTTATGGTGCCTACCTCATTGGACAGCATTCCCAAAGACACGTCCGGGAAGATCATACCCAGTCTGCCGCAACTTTTTCCTTTGGATTTCTGACTCGGAATTCAACCCAAAGGTGTGATCAGCATGGCAATGGCAAAATTCTGGCAGAAATCTCACAAATTGGTTGGCACATGATGTTGTGCAAGACCTGGTCTGAAGATTTTCCTCGTGGTGAATTTATGATCTGGACTGTGAGGTGTAAAGTATTCTTCAAGCAAGTGGGAAGAAGGGAATGGTGGCTTTGTGGGTAAATCCTAGCAATTGGCTGGAGTGCATAGTTGGCAGAGATTGGATAGATCTCTGTTCTACCTTCAGGAAAACATTTTAGAAAATTCAAGAAGGAGGTGATGCAAATTCCACATGCGTGTAAGACCATCTTGATATTGTACTGTTCACCAGAGAGTAACTACCATTGCTGATATTAAAGCAAACTGTTACAATACTGAATTACACGTTCAACCAACTAATTACGAAAAATCCTACTGTTAGGGATCTCAGGCACAGACAACTATTTCGGAAGAGCAGCTATTGAGCAGATTATTGCTGCATCACATCGGCTTATAGATTGACCCAGTTTCTTAGACTCACAGACGTGAGAACTCAGACCAGTGACATGTCTGATATTGTATTTGAAGCAGAGACAAGTTGAGGGAGCATGAGGCATTGGCACTGGTTAGGTTTAGAATCCACTGGAGCATATGAAGCAAAGGCATGAATTAAGAACTCATTGAAAGAAGAAAAGAATTACACAATGCACTACATCTTATGTTCAGCAGAATTGCACTACTTTTCAACTTTTGCAAATAGCACATTGTATTAACGATGCGGGGTGGTCTGAAATCTGATCGCACAAGAAATCCTGGGCATGGTATGTAACAGCCCTGGAATCTGAATTTACTGTTCAGAGATTTTACAGTGTATCTCTGTTCAAAATCCAGCTTTTTTTGTTACAGTGATGGAAGCATGATCATGTATGTTGAAAATTTGGGAGAGGTTGACTCTTCTTTGGTTCTAGCGCAGGGAAATCCTGCCCTGTGTCCCCAAAACCTATCTCTCCTTTAGTCCAACAGGATTAGCTCTCCAGTTTGATCTACAGTCTTTTTCTGTATTAAAAATCATCCTTTTCACCTCATACACAAGGTTTTGCTGTGTTTCTTCGATTCCATTTAGTGCTTTTTATATCGCACATAGTTTTAGGATCAAGCTGGTCCACAGCAGATGAATTTTTAGTAGTGAAGACGATGAAACTTTTGGGCAATTTTACAGACTCATTTTAAAATAGTGTCAAATCCCTCAGTCTTGTGTAACATGACTGGAAATATGTACAGTCACAAAGTATAATCAGAATGTTTGATCTCAATTGTGCTGTTTGCATCTTATGCAAGCCATAAATATTGCTCAACTTGTTGACTGTTACAGATAAAATCTTTTTGTTAACTCTTTAGGCCTTTCACTTGGCAGGGACTGCAAATAAATCTAATTATCTGATTGAATAGTTCCAATTCATAAGTACCGTTTTATTGATAAATATCCCTTTCAGTGATGCAGTGCACTGGAGTGTTGACCAACAGCCACTATCACCAGTATCGAGACCATCTTCCTGCAAAGATAACTGCCCTAGAGGCACCATGTTGGCCAAAGGACAGCAGTCACATGCATGCGTTGTATGGAGAGCTGACCACTGGTTATTGGAACAGATACAGCCCATACAAATATTTCAAGGACTCACTGAAGAAGTTCCTCTCTGCTTTCCACATTAACCATTGAAAGTTGGAAGCCCAGGCCATAGATTTGTGATGCCTGGAGATGGTCCATCATCTGAGCTACAGACAAGTTTGATACTCGACGAAGAACCAATATGAAAGAGGGAGAGGAAAGAGAAGGGTGGATCCAATTGTCCTGGCAATGACTACCCCTTCATTTGCACCCAGTGTGGTAGATGCTGCTGGTCCCAGACAGGATCATAGACTTCCTTGTGTGGAAGCAGGCCATTTGGCCCATCAAGTCTACACCAATCCCTCCAAAGAATACCTCACACTATCCCTATAACCCTACATTTCCCATGGCTAATCCACCTAGCCTGCACATCCCCGAACACTGAGGCAATTTAGCATGGCCAATCCACCCTAACCTGTGCATCTTTGAACTGTGGGAGGAAACCTACCGAGACACGGGGAGAATATGCAAACTCGACACAGACAGTTGCCCAAGGGTGGAATCAAATGTGGTTCCCTGGCACTGTGAGGCAGCAGTGCTAACCACTGAGCTGCCAGACTAGCTACAGGCTGTACTTATTGAATACAGCCTTCCCAAAGTCTTCATTCTCTGAGAAAGGCTGGGAGAGAGAGAGAGAGCACTGTGATGTGTACATACTCAGACAATTGCCCTTGTGGTGTGGATGTCGCTGCCAAGACCAACAGTTTTTGCCCACTCCTAGTAGTCTTTTTGAATGACTTGCTAGACCATTTCGGAGCACAGTTATGTCGTGTTAAATTAGAGTTACAAGCCAGCTACAGAAGTGTTGGGCTGAAGTCACATGTAGGTGAGACTTTCCAAACTGAAGTTTCTTATCCCTGTACCATCATCTGCACATGTGTCCACATCCTGTGTTATGATGAACTGGGGTAATGTACCATAAATTGTGTCTGACTATTCTTGGTGTCATACCTAATGTTTCTTTTGTAACGTAAGCATTATGACAATTTACCTGACTTTCAGACCAAGGTTGATAGAAAACGCAGACCAGGTTTCTGTATTACATAAGAATTATTATTTATTATTAAGCAATTTAATGACAGTACATATAAACTATTGGCATATAACATTATTAACTAAAACTCTAATCCCCTTCTAAACTCCCTGTTACATGCAGACACACATTCGCACAAATATCGACAAACAAGTAGGGGAAAATAGATCAGAGATAAAAGGTACTGCAGAGGGTCTAGGCCCGAAACATCAAGTTTTCCTGCTCCTATGATGCTGCTTGACCTGCTGTGTTCATCCAGCCCCATGCTTGTTATCAGGGGAAAATAGATTATTGGCAGAGATTGACAGAAGCTGAAAACCAGTTCAGTAGTCTTTGTTCCCCAGTTCCGATGTTGAGATGATCCTTTTCAGCTAGCCAGGCACTTGATGTTCAGCCTTTCTCTGGAAGTTTGCTGTAGTTTATAAGAAGTCGAGTGTGACTGATGCACTCAGAAAATTTATCAATTCAAAAGTTACAGCTCATGGCAACTGCTACAGGAAAAGGTAATTGGTTTTCTTCAAGTTTATTCTGAACTTTTTTACTGCAGGGAACAGGCAGCTTTTGCGAGGGACAACAACAGCACACCCATTCCTCTCTTTCTGCCTGAGTCTCTATAATTTGCCACAAAACGAAAACAGAAATTGCTGGAAAAGCTCAGCAGGTCTGGCAGCGTCTGGGGAGAGAAATCAGAGTTAATGTTTCGGGTTAAGAGCCCTTCTTCAGAATTGATGGTAGCGAGGAAAAAGTTGTTTTTTATGCAGAAGATAGGGGGGGGGGTAAGGAGTGAATGATAGGTGGAGATAGATCCCAAAGAGATAAGAACAAAAACTAAAAGAACTGCAGATGCTGTAAATCAGTAAGAAAAACAGAAGTTGCTGAAATAGCTCAGCAGGTCTGACAACATCTGTGAAGAAAAGAATCAGTTAACGTTTCTGGTACAGTGACCTATCCTCAGTTCTGAGGAAGGGTCCCCAGACCCGAAATGTTAATTCTGATTTTTTTTCTTCACAAATGCTGCAAGACCTGCTGAGCTTTTCCAGCAACTTCTGTTTTTGCCCCTGAGAGAGAAGATCAGTTGGACAGACAAAGGGGCGGATAACAGTTAGCCTAGGAGAATGAATAGCTACAAATGGGGACTATTAGTGGCTAAAAATTGGTTGTGTGTAATAGCAGACCATGTGATAACAAGGTCAGGGCTGTGAATAAGGGATAAGGGCTTAGGAGAAGGTACCTCGAGTCCTAAAATTGTTGAACTCAATTTTGAGTCCAGAAGGCGCAGAGTCCCAAGTGGAAAATGAGGTGTTGTTCTTCCAGTTTGTGCTGAGCTTTGCTGGAGCACTGCAGCCAGCCTGAGACAGAGATGTTGGCCAGGGAACAGGGTGGTGGTTTGAAATGGCAGGCAACTGGAAGCTCAGGGATAACAAGGTGTGGAGCTGGATGAACACAGCAGGCCAGGCAGCATCAGAGGAGCAGGAAAGCTGACGTTTTGGGCCTGGACCTTTCTGCAGAAATGGAAGCTCAGGGTCTTCTTTGCAGACAGCATGTAGGTATTCTGCGAAGCAGTCACCCAGTCTATGCTTCATTTCCCCAACGTAGAGGAGACCAGATAGTGAGCAGCAAATGCAGTAGACTAGATTGGGTGAAGTGCAGGTGAAGTGTTGCTTCATCTGGAAAGTGTGTTTGGGCCCTTGGATACTGAGGAGGGAGGAGATAAATGGGCAGGTGTTACACCTTCGCCGGTTGCAGGGGAAGGTGTAGTGAGGCTGTGGGGAGGCACTGGGAGTGAAGGAAGAGTGGACCAGGGTGTCCCGGAGGGAATGGAAGGCTGAAAAGGGAGGAGGGGGGAAATATGTTTCTAGTGGTGGCATCCTGCTGGAGGTGACAGAAATGGTAGCCGATGATCCCCTGGGTGTGGATGCTGGGGGATGGTAGGTCAGAACAAGGAGAACCCTATTGCTGTTGTGGAAGTGAAGAAAGGGGATTAGGGCCGAAGTATGGGAAATGGTTTGAATCCGACTGGGGGCCCCGCTAATAATGGTGCTGGGAACCTTCAGTTGAGGAAGAAGGTGGACATTTTGGAGGGTGCCTTGTTGAAATTGGCATCAACAGAACAGATGAGATGGAGGAACTGGGTAAATGGAACAGAGTCTTTATTGATAGCAGGATGTGAGGACATAAAAGTAACTGTGGGAGTCAATTGGTTTGTGGTGGATATTTGTAGGCAACCTATCCCCAGAAGTGGAAACAGGGATGTCATGAAAAGGAAGGTAGGAATCAGAGATGGACCAGGTGAAGGTGAGGGCGAGGTGGAAATTGGAAGTAAAATCAAGAAACTTCTCCAATTCTGGACATGAGAGGGAAGCAGCACTGATGATATCACTGATATACCGGAGAAAGAGTTGTGTGTGGGGTCTGGAATAGGACAGGAACAAAGAATGTTCCACGTACTGCACGAAGAGACCAGCATAACTGGGACCCATCCAGGTATCCATGGCCGCCCTTCTGACCTGAAGAAAGTGAGACGAGTTACGAAATAACTGCTCAGAGGCTGATCCCATCACTAAGTCATCCTTTATTTACTAGTGCACATGACACAGGCTGTGGCCAGCCAGCTCAGAGTCAGCCCTCAACTGAGGAGATTCTAATCTCCTGATTATTTTAGTCAGCCAAGGCTTTCCTGATTGGCCCAGGTTAACAGCCCCAATCAAGAACCTCTAAGTTAATGAGATCAATCTGACCCCAATCACTACAAGTTAAAAGAGAAGTTGTTCAGGGTGAGGACAAGCTTGGCCAGGTGGAGGAGGCTGGTGGTGGATGGGGATGGTTCAGGCCTTTTCTCAGGAAGAAACGGAGAGCCGTGAGATCATCCTGATGGAGGGTGGGCATGTAAAAAGATTGCACATTTCCCTGCATTTGGCCCATATCCCTCTAAACCTTTCCAATTCGTGTACCTGTCCAATTCTTTTAACTGTTGTAATCGTACTTATCTCTACCACTTCCTCTGGCAGCCCAAACACACACACCACCCTCTATGTGAAAAGTAGCCCCTCAGGTCCCTTTTAAATCTTTCCACTCTCACCTTAAACCTGTGCCCTCTAGTCTTGGACTCCTTGTCTATGCCCCTCATGATTTTATAAATCTCTGTAATGTCATCCCTCAGGCTCCTGTGCTGCAGGATAAAAGTCCCAGCCCATCCAGCCTCTTCCTATAGCTCAAACCCTCCAGTCCCAGCAACATTCTTGTACATCTTTTCTGTACCCTTTCCATTTATAACACCCTTTCTATAGCAGGATGACCAGAATTGTGCACAGTACTTCAAATGTGCCCTTAACAATGTTTTATACAGCCGTACCTCCAGAGTCATGAGTCCATAATCTAAGTAGACATTCCAGTGCAGTAATGAGAGAATGTTGCATAGCAGAGGTGCCGACGATCAGATGAGACGTTAAACTGTGATCCTGCCTGTCCTGTCAGGTGGATGTAAAAGGTCCCAAGGCACTATTTGAAAGAGCTGGTGAATATCCTTCTGTTATCCTGGTCAATTTTTACCCCTCAATCAACCTTTCTGAAGCAGATGATCTGATAATGATCATGCTGCTGTTTGTGAGAGCTTGCTGTGCTCATGTTTCCTATATTGTAACAGTGACTAGACTTCAAAAGTATTCCATTGGCTGTAAGGCATCTTACAGATAAATACAGTATTATTCTTTTGCCATTTTAGTCATTACCCTGATGTACCTTGGCAGGTGTATATAGAGTCATGCAGCGAGGAAACAGACCCTTCAGTTCAACCAGTCCATGCCAAACATGATCTCAAACTAAACTAGTCCCACCTGCCTGTTCCTGGCCCAAATCCCTCTGAAAACCTCTCCTATTTGTGTACATATCCAAATGTCTTTTAAATGTTGTAATTGTGCCCAAATCCTCAGGGAGTTCATTCCACACCCACGAACAACACTCTGTATGAAAAGTTTTCCCTCAAGTCTTTTTTAAAATCTCTCTCCTCTCGCCTTAAAAATGTACCGCCTAGTTGTGAAATCCCCTTTCCTAGGGAAAAGACACTTACCATTAAAACTATCCTTACCACTCACGTTTTTATAAATTTCTAGTTGTCACTTTTCAACCTTCCATGCTCCCGTGAAAAAGGTCCCAGGCTATCTAGCAACAAAAACAAAGTTGCTGGAAAAGCTCAGCAGGTCTGTCAGCATATGTGAAGCCTATCCAGCCTTTGTTTATAAGTTAAACTTCCCATACCCGGCACAATCCTGATAAATCTCTTCTGAACCCTCTCCAGCTTAACAATATCCTTCCTATAACTGGGTGACCAGAAATGGGCACAGTACTCCAGAAGATGCCTCATCCATGTCCTGTACAACCTTAGCATGACTTCGCAACTACAATATTCAAAGGACCGAGCAATGAAGTTGCGAAGTAACTTACGCTGCTGCAAATGGTGTGAGCTCATTTCTACTTGGGCCTTTAACTAGAAATTGGCGTTTGATTAATCTGCAACGTTAACTCTTATTTTTCTTCACAGATGCTGCCAGACCTGCTGAGCTTTACCAGCAATCTCTATTTGTATAGGGTTAAAAACAGAAAATGCAGGAGAAACTCAGCAGGTCTGGCAGCATCTGTGGAGGGAGAAACAGAGTTAAAATTTCAAGCTTGATTTGACTCTTATTCAGAACTGAAGGGCTTCTTTTAATCCTGTGTAACAGGGTATAGAATCTTATGAATAGTGCCTACTATTGAAAGGTTACACTACTAAAAGCAGCTATTTTATGCTGTTGTCCCATTTTAAATGCATGCATTGTTTTTACTGGAACCTTAAAATCATTAGTAATCATTCCAACCTCCCAACCTGTTCCATTCATTACTGTGAATGCCGTTCTTGCATGGTTGTGGTTTTAAATGCAGAAATCTCTTTGTGGAGGTCAGCCTTTGCACATGCTGTGTGATTAAAACATGACATCTTCTCAATTGGTTAGCAAGCATTCAGTTAGCCCACACACACACTGTTATCAACTTAGGGATTTTAACGTTCTAAAAAATAACTCTTACCTTCATTCTCCCTCTGTGTCCAGCTTGGAGGTCTAACAGGTAATCTATTCTCGTTCTCTGATATTGCTGAATCACTCACCGTGAGTTGCATAAGAACATTCTATACGGCTACATCTGAATTGAAATGTGGCATTTGCCTGTGCAACTTTTGTTTGTGCACCTTGAATTCATTTCCTAAATGTCTTTACCTTTCAACCACTCTCTCATACTTCAGCAGTCTCCCGAAAGTTAACCATTTTAGCTAAGTAAAAATGAAAGAACTGCGGATGCTGTAACTCTGAAACGCAAATAGAGATTCTCAGAACTGTTCTGAGGAAGGATCACTGGACCTGAAACGTTAAGTCTTATTTCTCTTCACAGATGCTGCCAGACCTGCTGAGCTTTTCCAGCAATCTCCATTTGTCTCACCATTTTAGCTGTCTGATTGATTGCCTTCCCCAAGCAAACTCCTCCTTCCCTCACAGTATTCATCACTGCTGCTGTAAGCTGCCATAGGGCGCCTTGTTTTGTGTTAAGGCGCTGTAAAATTGTCAAGCTGTTTTTGTTAGCTGGCTGAGGCTAAAGAGCTAGCCTTGTGGGAAGTTGATGGTATATTTTAGGACTAAACAAAACTTGAATATGTGACGCATGCCAATGTGGGTGTGCAGTGGCTGGGCTTGTGGTCCTGTGAGGCAAGTGATATTCAGCAATAGAAGACACAGCAAATATATATTGATGTGTATAATTGCTGTTTAAGCCACCCAGTTGCATAAATTGTAAATTGCCAGTGACTCATAGGATGACCTAGGGGACTACTGTGTAACCTGGTGGGTGTGAGTGACTGTTGTCTATTACAGGTAGTTCTCCTATAACGCAGTAGTTGCGTTCTTGTATGCCCTTGCGCTATAGAAAATCATGTTATAAAAGATCGCTATACCTGTACAGCAGAAAGTTTGTGTTATCCAAACAGCGTGCACTATATTCATCAATCGCGTTACAGCCAACTCGCGTTAATGAAACACGTGTTGTAGCAGAATTACCTGTGTTTCTTTGGCTTCTAACTATCTATTGGGTTACATGGCATCAGAGAATCTGTAGCTGAGGCTTTGTGATAAAGGAAAAGGGGAGAATGAGCTGCAGCCGATCTAGCAAAATTTCTAAGCTATTGCCAGCAAACAAACAATGAACTTATCCTATTAACTTATCCCATTTATCCTGCTCCTCTTGACTAATTTTGATTAGTTAACATTGTTGCAGACGCTCACTAATTTATCATTGGGTTAAACCGTTCTGAAGGAGGAAGGTGTTTAGGACAGAGGGTTAGCTGTGCAAGTTTAGTCAGTCTTTCCTTTTTGATGGGAGGTGATGGCCTAGTGGCATTATCACTAGACCTTTAATCCAGAAACACAACTAATGTTCCGGGCTCACGGGATTGTATCCCACCATGGTAGATCATGGAACTTGTATTCAAAGCTAAAAAAAATCTGGAATTCAGAACCTGCTGATGATCATAAAACCATTGTTGATTGTCAGAAAAACCCATCTGGCTTGCTAATGTCCATCAGGGAAGGAAATCAGCCGTCCTAACCTGGCCTACATGTGACTCCAGACCCACAGCAATGTGGTTGATTCTCAATTGCCTCCAAAATGACCGGGCAAGCCATTTAGGTCAAGGGGCAGCTTGGGATGGGCAACAAGTGCTGGCCAGCCAGTGACGGCCGCGTCCCACAAGAGAACTAAAAGAAAAACAGCTGCATGCTCCTAATGGCATGGGACACATGCACAACCTAATCCACTTCTGAAATGTATCCCAATTGTCCACACAATTAATTGATTTCACAGAATCCCTACAGTGTCAAAGCAGACCATTCAGCTCATCAAGTCCCCACCAACCCTCCAAATGACATCCTACTTACACTCACCCCCTTACTCTGTCCCTGTAACTCTGCATTTCCTTTGGCTAACCCTGCACAGCCCTGGGCACTTTGGGCAATTTACCATGATAACAAGGTGTGGAGCTGGATGAACACAGCAGGCCAAGCAGCATCATAGGAGCAGGAAAGCTTGACGTTTCAGGCCTAGACCCTTCATCAGAAATGGGGAAGGGAAAGAGGGTTCTGAAATAAATAAGGAGAGAGGGGGAGGCGGATAGAAGATGGATAGAGGAGAGGATAGGTGGAGAGGAGACAGACAAGTCAAAGAGGTGAGGATGGAGCCAGAAAAGGTGAGTGTAGGTGGGGAGGTAGGGAGGACGGACAGGTCAAGGGGGCAGGATGAGGTTAGTAGATAGGAGATGGGGGTGCGGCTTGAGGTGGGAGGAGGGGATAGGTGAGAGGACAAACAGGTTAGGGAGGCGGGGATGAGCTGGGCTGGTTTTGGGATGCGGTTGGGGGAGGGGAGATTTTGAAGCTTGTGAAATCCACATTGATACCATTGGGCTGCAGGGTTCCCAGGCTGAATATGATTTGCTGTTCCTGCAGCCTTCGGGTGGCATCGTTGTGGCATTGCAGGAGGCCCAGGATGGACATGTCGTCTGAGGAATGGGAGGGGGAGTTGAAATGGTTCGCGACTGGGAGGTGCAGTTGTTTGTTGCAAACTGAGCGCAGGTGTTCTGCAAAGCGGTCCCCAAGCCTCCGCTTGGTTTCCCCGATGTAGAGGAGGCCACAACACAGCGGATGCAGTATACCACATTGGCAGATGTGCAGGTGAACATCTGCTTGATGTGGAAACTCTTCTTGGGGCCTTGGATTGGAGTGAGGGAGGAGGTGTGGGGGCAGGTGTAGCACTTCCTGTGGTTGCAGGGAAAAGTGCCAGGTCACCACGGCAGGTCCACCTAACCTACATATCTTTGGACTGTGGGAGGAAACTGGAGCACCCGGAGGAAACCCTTGCAGACACGGAGAATTTGCTGACTCCACACAGACAGTCACGCGAGGGTGGGATCAAACATGGGTCACTGGGGCAGTGAGGCAGCAGTGCTAACCATTGAGCCACTGTTCTGCCCGATTTGATTGGGTAGACGGAAAGCAACTACTTTCTCTGGTGTGGCAGTCTAGAAAAAAGAGTGCATCCTTAAAATTAGTGCTAGGCGCTCTTCAGGGATATTGGCAGGAAGCCAATATCTCTGCACCCAAAAGCAAGTGGACATCTGGATTTCTCTTCTTAAGAAAGGCTTTGAGGATAGGTCAGTTTGAAAATGCAAAATTGCTGGATTTTAAGTTAATAAATGGATTTGCAGCAACAAAAGATAAGAGTGAAGTACAGACCAACCATGTGAATAATGAAACAGGTTTGATGGGCAGAATGGCCTGATCCTGTTACTCTGATCCAGTCTCTGACCCATGCTGCCGTAAAGTATGTCTGACCACAGAGCACCAGACCCCATGAGTGAGGTGAATGTTTTTAGTGAGACGCAGTTTTGGAGGGAAAGCTTTGCAGAACTTCCTTATTAACTTCCAATCTACCCTTCAACTATCAACTTTGCTTTCCAGAAGTGATAGAGTGGAAACATTTGGAATGGAAAAATACCCATGAGTTTTGGTCAGGCATTAATCTGCAAACGTTGGGAGGGAGGGAGGGAAACTTGAGCTTTGATAAAACTAATCAGCAGGCTTACGTTGCAGCAATTTTTTTTTCCAGAAAGCAAAGTGAATGAGTGGAACAAGCCACAGCTTTGAATTCTCAAGATCATGTGCAGACCAGAATCAAACAGATAAAATAACGTGCAAACTTAATGGAAAGTATCCACACGTTGATAGGCTGCTCAAGGCCAAATTTGGGTCAAGGCTTTTGCTGGCATGGTTTGGAAATATCTATTTTATGTTTACCATGCTCTGAGGAGAGAAATGCAACAGCTTTAGGCAGAGGTTGGTAAGCAAGCATCAGATGCGCTCAAAGCTGGTGTCAGTTGGAATGCCAGAAAAAACTGTGGAGAAGTTATCTTCGGTACTCTGCTGCTTGACTATTCAGCCACACACAATGGTCTTTCCTGTTTGTGTTTATCTAGCTTTCCTTGAAATTTAGTTACACAATTCACTTCCATGCAGCAGCAAGTTCCACATTGCAACGATTAAATCTGCAGAAACAGTATTAGACCCAAGGAAGATATCTCTAGTGGTTTAACTCTGGTTGTAGTGTATGGTTCACCAGTTCTTTGAGATTTCTGTCAGCCCCACCATTTAATTTTCTGCCACTGTGTTGATGCACTGTTTAAAGGTGAAGGATGTAGCAGACAGCGAAGAAGGTTACCTCAGAGTACAATGGGACCTTGATCAGATGGGCCGAGAAGTGGCAGATGGAGTTTAATTTAGATAAATGTGAGGTGCTGCATTTTGGACAGGCAAATAGGGCAGGAATTAAACACTTACTTCTAAGGTCCTGGGAATGTTGCTGAACAAAGAGACCTTGGAGTGCAGGTTCATAGTTCCTTGGAAGTGGAGTCGTAGATAGATAGGATAGTGAAGAAAGTGTTTGGCATGCTTGCCTTTACTAGTCAGTGCATTGAGTATAGATTTGGGAGGTCATGTTGTGGCTGTACAGGACATTGGTTATGCCAGTTTTGGAATACTGCATTCAATTCTGCTGTCCCTGCTATAGGAAGGGTGTTGCGAAACTTGAAAGGGTTCAAAAAAGATTTACAAGGATGTTGCCAGGATTGGAGGGTTTGAGCTGTAGGCAGAGGCTGAGTAGGCTGGGGCTATTTTCTCTGGAGCATCGGAGGCTGAGGGGTGACCTTCTAGAAGTATATAAAATCATGACGGGCGTGGATAGGGTGAATAGCCAAGTCTTTTCCCCAGAGTAGAAGAGTCCAAAACTAGAGGGTATGGGTTTAAGAGAGGGGAAAGATTTAAAAGGGATATAAGGGGCAACTTCTTCACACAGAGGGTGGTGCATGTATGGAATGAGCTGCTAGAGGAGATGGTGGAGACTGACAATTACAACATTTAATAGGCATCTGGATGGGTATATAAATAGGAAGGGTTTAGAGTTATATGGGCCAAATGCTGGCAAATGGTACTAGATTTATTTAGGATATCTGGTTGGCATGGATGAGTTGGACCAAACAGTCTGCTTCCATGTTGTACAGCTCTATGACTCTATAACCCAACTGAGGTGTTCACTTGGGAAATTCAGCTGTCTTGCTTTCCAAGCAGGGACTGTAAAAATCAAAGGAAACTCAGGTTAGTGACAAAACCACTGAGTCTCTGATTATTGCTTTCACCAAGTGTGACACCCTACATGTGGGAGCTCTGAAATCACACAGAACTTAATAAGAATTGTGGCTCAGAATCTGGCCATTTGTTCTTCACTGGTATTAATGCTACACATGAGTCCCCTCCCAACTTACTTCATCTTACGCTATCACTATAACTTTTATTTCCTTTTGTCGTCATATGTTTATCTAGCTTTCCCTGAAGGGCATTTGTGTTTAAATATACCTCCATGCAACAGCAAGTTCCACATTCTAACCACTCTCTTGATAAAGATGTTTTTGCTGAATTCCTTATTGAATTTGTTAGTGAATATCTTACGTTAATGACATCTGTTTTCCACAGAAATGGTAAAGCATACTTCATCCTATCAAACATTTCACACTGTTACTAGAAAACCCTTGAGCCCTCTGTTGAGAATTAGCTCCAGTCTTTTCAGTCTTTCCTGACAGCTACAAACTCTCATAAGAAGTAAGAACCAGGAGCAGGAGTAGACCATCTGGCCCTTTGAGCCTGCTCAACCATTCCATAATGTCATGGCTGATCTTTTTGTGGCCTCAGCTCCATCCACGCGCCCTCTCACCATAACCCTTTATTCCCTTACTGTTTTTTTTTAAGAAAACAATCTTAGCTTTAAAAACATTCGATGAGGAAGCCTCAACTGCTTCACTGGGCAGGGAATTCCACAGATTCACAACCCTTTGGGTGAAGAAGTTCCTCCTCAGTTCAGTCCTAAACCTGCTCCCCCTAATTTTGCCGCTATGCCCTGTTCCTGTTTCACCCACCAGCAGAAACAACCTCCCTGCTTCTATCTTATCTATTCCCTTCATAATTATATATGTTTCTATATGATCCACCCCTCACTCTTCTAAATTCCAATGAATGTAATCCCAGTCTACTCAGTCTCTCCTTAGAAGCTAAACTACTCAATTCCTGAATTAACATAGTGAATCTCCTTTGCACACTCTCCAGTGCCACTACATCCTTTCTCAAACAAGGAGACCAAAACTGCACACAGTACTCCAGGTGTGGCCACACCAGCTCCCTACACCGCTGTAACATAACCTCAGAGACAATAAGAACTGCCAATGCTGGAGACAGAGATAACACCGTGTGGAGCTGGAGGAGCGCAGCAGGCCAGGCAG